>OW204010.1:1900293-2317793 GCA_934047225.1 Ypsolopha sequella | reverse complement strand
TAGTCGGACCACCTTCCGCTCGAAGTTCAATGTAATTTAGGTAACTTAACATCAAAAATATTGTATACGGAATATGTTTGTGATAAAGTGCGATGGGGTGAAAGGGACACTGAACAGATTAATAAGTATACTGAAGAGTGCTGTGCCAAGCTAAAAGTCATTTTTCAATTAAATACATGCCAAACTTTAGCTCAAATAGCTGGGCCGTTTTCGCACTACAAGCATGCTAAGCTTTTATTTTGGGTTTCTATATTTAGATGAACCATAATCGTGTCTTCAAATCGTATATAAGCAGACTCTTTCTCCAACACATATCATATAGAATCTTGATTCCGGGAACTACAGTTCAGTACAATGCGTACAATTTTGCTAGTAGCTTTGTTCTTGTGTTTATTGGCTAAGCAAACGGTAAGTTTATCTTTGTTAACTTTGTTTTAATTTTCTCAGAAAAAGTTTCGAATTTGTATTAATTACGTACCTGATTATTTACTTGATCGTTGTTCGTTAGAAAGTAATTTGTAACCGTAACGTTTATTGGTGGTCAAATTATAGAAAATTTGCACAAATTGAGACATCCTAATGAAGGAAAGGAAACCATTACAAAAAGAAGTGGCACGGAACAAGCCCGGACCTAGGGGGTTGCACTTGCACCGGGCGGGCGACAAGGCCAGGGGGTGGCAAAAGCCACTTCGCTCTCATAAGTTTTGCCGTCATTGTTCTTGCAATATGACTGAGTCGCGCACGTCGGTCAGGGTGCGCTCTGGTATCAAAGCTTCATACAAAAACAGTTACATGTTCAAGTAGTGGAGGAAATAATCGCTGGATCAGATCCAACATGTTGATTGTTTGAATAATAATTTGAATTATGACGATATAATAGATGATTTTGCGGAAAAAAAGTGTAGGAAAATAAAATTTTGTTTATTTAATTTTTTGCTAAATTGTTTGATGTAGAATGCTTACAGTAGTTTTTTTCACAAGGGTGCCAAATCAGCCCTTTGCACCCCCTGTACAAATATGTGGATCCAGACCTGTCTTTGAATTCAAAGCATTTAGACAAATATCCACCGTAATAATTGAAAACAGAGACATGTTTGGTGCCTGTTTTAGTTAGGTAAATTACTAAATTAATTAATGAAAATAATAAGAACCGTTCTACATAAGCCGTCCTTTTTTTGAAAACCAAAGTTCAATTAATATTCTAGGCGCATATAAATTAAAAATATATTGAATCTTACCAAAACTCGATATCCTTTAGACTGGAGCCTAAATAGGATGCATAGGATGCATGCTTTCTAATCATTTAAATAATCACAAACAGTGTAATAGGTTTCGAGTAAAAATATCTCATTTACATAAACCCTAAATGTACAAAGGGAGAGTCCTAATTTTCTTTTGGTATAATATTATCGTTAAATAGAATGGTATTTCCCATGAATGCTTTATTAACATTTTCTAGAGTAAATACGTCACAAGTTACCTTGTGTTTATTTCTACATTCAGAAACATCTCAGACACCACTTGGAAATTCATTTCGTGATGATTTTGTTCATTATTGAAAGGAGTCTAGTAGATGGCAATATTTTTTTTTTATATAATTGCAGTTTGCCGGTGGAAAACGTCATGATAAACGAAAAGAAACCAAAAAAAATCTGTGCATGATCAATGTACACAAGGAATTCTGCATTAAAGGAAATAAAGTAAACATTTTTTTATCTATTTTTTATATAACTTTTTAGAAAAGAAAAACAGAATATTAATTACCAGCTTTTGCCCGCAGTTTCGCTCACGTGAAAGTTTTAAATATATATTATATTTCACTTTTTTAAGCTTTATTTCTTTTGTTTATGTATTAGTTAAAATCTATTTTTTATTGTTTTAATATTAATGAATAAACAAAAGAAATACTTTTTTTTCATACTGCCCAAGCATTATGAAGGTATATGTTAATCACTTACTGCCCGAGCATTATGTAGGTATATATTAATCACTTATAATAAAGTAGTAAAGAATTCATGTTTGTAAATTGAATAGTTTTGCGAAATCTTTAATGAAATGGGTTATTAGACTTATTACACACAAAAACCGGTTTTTTTTTTTTTTTTTTTGGATGTATTTCATCCCAAAATTACTCAAGCTGTTATAATGAGGCCAAAACTATTTTATTTACAATTTTGTCTGTCTGTATGTTTCGTTTAAACTCAAGAACTACTCAACGGATTCGGATGCAATTTTATTTATTCATCAGAGTGACACTTGTGCTTTAAAAGAGGGAACCTAGCGACCGATGGTGAAATACTGATTAACTTGAGCGGTATGAATTTGAGTAAGCGAAAAATTAACTTAACTGGAGACGAATATTGATTAATAATAAAATCCAGATCGAGCTTACAAAAAGTGGGCTGTAAATAATCCATTTTGCATACAAACATTTCCAGCGTGTGACTTAAGTAAGTGAACTAAGTGAACTACTAAGTGAACGACTAGAAATACAGAGCGGGCACCGTTAACAGGTTCACTGTGGAAAGCAATTCAAACTTTTACTCTCTAGTGCTATAAGAGACAGACCTGCCCCCTAGGTGCCCTTTTCTTACTTGCGGTGAGTGATCGTATGACCTCCTACTACAGATGTTTTTATGTGGGTAGTCATACAGACCACAACAAAATATTTTTGCTCCCTATACTTTTATTGATTTTAAATAATTTAGCAAGTATTTATGTGTTATAAATAATATATTTGGGCACCTGATCCCATTGTCTATCTGGGCACTTAAAGTTTCCTCTGTTTAAACACTTGACACTTCACAAGTTCAAAGTTCACAACACACATCAACACAATGGATCTGCACGCACAGTTGTTCAAGAACATGGAGGAGATGGAACACATGTTCCTCACGAAAATGGAGGAGTACAAGCGGGCCCTGCAGGACAAGACAGGCAGCTCACCTCCACGGGACCTCTCCGCACTGGCCAACGAGTTTGATAGCTTTAAAGCTTTAATGTGGAAGTCTCTGTCTATGCTGAGGTCCCAAATGGATCTGCTGCTACTTGGCCTGGATCGCCAAGAGATGGCTTCTCGTCGAAAGGTACTTTTAATACATGGTGTTCCTGAAAACAGTGGTGAAACTCCTTTAATTGCAGTGACAAAAGTTTTTAGTGTCAATCTGAAGGTGCCACAGCAATGTGCAGCCGATATATCCGTCTGTCATCGTCTGGGCATTGGAAAGGACAAATGCCGACCCATTCTGGTACGTTTTGCCAACTTTACATCCAGGACGCAAGTTTGGAGCAGCAAGACAGCACTGAAGGGCACTGGAGTTACGGTGTCGGAGTTTTTGACCAAGGCCAGACATGAAGCATTCATGGCTGCCAGGAAGCATTTTGGCACACAAAGTTGCTGGACCACTGAAGGGAAGATTACAGTGCTTCTTCCGGATAAGTCCAAGCAGAAAGTTGAGCGAATGTCAGAGGTCCGTCAGCTCATTGAGAAATGGCCGTCGACTGAAACGTCCAATCCTAAGCCTGGCAACCTGAATAAGCCCAAGAAACCTGTGAAGAGTCGTAGCAAAGTGTAAGGGCAATTAACCTTTCTTGTCACTGTAATGTTTCATCATCATATCGGTAGGATCCTCATTTATACTTTTTAATTTTTTCGGCCATTTTATGTTCTACTTATCTCAACTCACTTTCATTCAAAGGTAGTTAGAAATTTTTTTATTCCAAATTAGTTCGCATTCGCAAGTTCGTATAAAATTTTATTGTTATAGTTACAGGTTAGGTTTTTTTTTTTTTCTGTTCTGTCAACGTCAACAACATTTTTCTTTTTCTTTTATGGCTGCGTTCATGTGCTCATTCTATAAGTCCTGATGTCGGCTTACGTTGTGTAATATAAATTTTTGAGCGCCAGTCTAAATTTATAAATTCTGTCTGTGTACAAACCATGCAACTTTGTACTTATTCAAAACATTGTTCTTTCATATTTTCCGAAAATTATTATTTTATATATTTTTTTTTTTTTTCAACTTGTGAGTTTCAAATAGTTTATTTATTTTTATTGTAAATGTCAAAATGTTTTTTTATGCGTGAAACCGGGTTGATGTTGTATATTTTAACCAAAATGTCGTCCTTTTCCTACTTTGCCTCTGATTTGATAGTGGGATCAGGAATTTTATTATTTTTTGTTTTATTGAGTTTTGTTTAGAGAATAGTTATTTTTGTAGTTATTTATTATATATTATCTTATTAAATTTATTTATAATATTATGGACTTACCTATTGACCTAAATGATAGTTTCTTTTCCTGTTCTTCAGCTGATGAGTACGCCAGTGCGGAGAGCGATGATTCACAATCTCAACCTAACGTTAGCTTGCACGACCGTTTGAGCAGGGTGTTTAATGGTCTTCACGACAATTTTAATGTTGTTCATATCAATGCTCAAAGCATCTCTGCTCATTACCCCGACCTTCTTGCTTCTTTTAGCAATCAGCGCATTGATGTTATACTTGTTTCGGAATCGTATCTTAAACCTACGATACCGTCTACAATGGTGAGTTTGCCCGGGTTCCGTCTTATCAGGAATGATAGAATTGGCGCCGGTTGTGGTGGTGTTGCAATTTATCTTCGAGCCGACATTCCTTGCAAAATCATAAATCAGTCCCATAGTCAATATTCGGGTTTTGCAGAACATCTTTTTATTGAAATCTATCTCCACCACTCAAAACTACTTCTCGGTGTTTACTACCCTCCCGACCGCACTGTCGACTACTTTGAATCTTTCGAGTCCCTTGTCTATGATTTATGTCCCCAATATGATGATACATTAATTTTGAGTGATTTTAACACTGATCTCCTTAAAAATGATTCTCGTTCTTCTAAATTAACTTCGATCGTCTCTAGTTTTAATTTGCAAATTCTTCCCCTGTCTGCAACTCACCATGCTCCCCATTGCACCCCTTCTCTTCTAGATCTTATGATTGTATCTAAACCTTCTAAAGTTTCCACCCACGGCCAACTAAATGCCCCTTTCTCTTACCATGATCTGATATTCTTGTCATACCAAGTTCGTCCTCCCAAACATAAACCCAAATATCTTTTTCTTCGCAGTTTTAAGGGCATGAATCTGGAAGAGCTTAGGGCAGACGCCACTGCTGTCGACTGGACACCTGTCTTAGCCAGTCTCACAATCGACGAAAAGGTTATTAACTTTAATAGGATACTACTGAGCCTTTTTGACAAACATGCTCCTATTAAAAAGATCAAAGTAAGACATCTCCCAGTACCTTGGCTAACGCAGGATATACGTGACTTTATGGGTAAGCGTGATAAAGCTAAGCAGAAGTACAAGAAAGCCCCCTCTGAGGAAAATTTCGAATCATTTAAAAGACTGCGTAATCGCTGCACTAGAATGTGTAGGGATGCGAAGAGACGCCACATCCACCAGTCCATTGATAAATTCAACCCAGCTCAGGTCTGGAAATTTTTAAAAACGCTTGGGATCGGAAAATCTCCTGAATCGACAACTTACAACATTGACTTCAATGCACTTAATAAGCACTTCTCCTCTACTCCTGTCACATTAGAAGACAACATCAAATATATCACGCTTCGTAACATAGCCGACAAGCCTAAACCCAACTGCGTTTCCTTCTCATTTGAATCTGTATCTTTGAGTGACGTGAAGAAAGCTATCCTTTCCATTTCCTCTAAAGCTGTAGGCGATGACCAGGTCTGTTCACAAATGCTCCTCTCAATTCTCGATGAACTTGTTCCTACCATCGCTCACATCTTGAATCACTCCCTCGTAACTTGCTCTTTTCCTACGGCATGGAAACGTGCACATGTCATCCCTTTACCTAAGAAATCCAATCCTAGTTCCTTCTCAGAATATCGTCCCATTTCCATTCTACCCATCCTCTCTAAGGTACTTGAATCTCTAGTACATTTACAATTATCGTCCTTCTTATCCCGGAACAACCTACTTAATCCCTTCCAGTCCGGATTCCGTCCTGGGCACAGTACTGTTACTGCACTGCTGAAGGTCACTGATGATATACGATTTGCAATCGATAACAAACAAGTTACGGTGCTAACTTTGCTTGACTTCAGTAGTGCTTTTAACTGTGTTGATTTTGATATTCTCCTGGAGATCCTTCGCTCTCTCAACGTATCTCCTCTAGTAACAGAATGGTTTGATTCATATTTACGGTATCGCCAGCAGTGCATTCGTTCTGATGAAGTATCATCTGAATGGTGTGAGCTTACTGCTGGTGTTCCGCAAGGTGGCGTCCTTTCACCTCTCCTGTTTTCAATTTTTATTAACTCTATCACCGAATCATTATCTTCTCGCTACCATCTCTATGCAGACGATTTGCAGCTCTATCGCCATTTTCTTGTTGAGGATGTGGAATCTGCCATTCAGGAAATGAATGACGACCTAGATAATATACATCTCTGGGCTAAATCTCATGGTCTCCTCGTAAATCCCAGTAAGTCACAAGCAATGCTGTTAGGCAGTAAGTATTGGCTGAATATTCTCGGCAACGTTCCTTCAGTAATGTTTAACGGGTCACCAATCGCCTTTTCTGACAAAGCCAAAAACTTAGGGGTAATACTCGACAGTAATTTGGCTTGGGTGCCACATGTTAATGAGACTAGCAGGAGAGTACATGGCGCATTTCACTCCCTAAAGCAACTCCAGAATTTTCTGCCCTTTAAAACAAAAATCCTACTTGCCCAGACCCTTCTTCTTCCCATCATTGATTATGGTGATGTTTGTCTCATCGATGCCACTGAGGTGTTATTAAATAAACTTGAACGTCTTCAGAATTTAGCTATCCGCTTCATCTATGGTCTTCGCAAATTTGATCGCGTTTCTCACTTTCGTAAGGAATTAAAGTGGTTACCTATTCGTCATCGCCGTAATGTGCGTATTTTGTCCCTTCTATTTAATATCATTAGGAATCCACTTTCTCCGCCTTATCTTCGCGAACGTTTTGAGTTCTTAATCTCTAGAGATAGACCCTTGCGTTCTGGGACTTCCTCCCTCCTTAAAACTCCTGCACATAATACTTGTGCTTATGGCAACTCTTTTAATGTTGAATCTATCAGACTGTGGAATGCTCTTCCACATAGCATTCGAGACTTGCGTACTATAATTTCCTTTAAGAAAAAGCTGAAAGAACATTACCTCTCGCTGTCTTAATAGGTAAATATAATATTATATATATCAATATTTATGTATTCTATAATAATATATATATATATATATATTTTTTGTATTTGTATTTTATAGTGTGTATTTATAGTAAGTATTTGAATACTATATTATTGCTATTTTTATGTTATATATATTTATATTGTTAATTTACATCAATCTCCTTGTGCACTTGTATGATTACTCGTTTAAATTATTATTTTTGTTTGTTTGTTATTTCCTGTTGGTTTTGCTGGAAGAAATCTCTTCTTAGAGATAAGCACGCCAATGTGCACATTGTTTAAATGTAATGTATTCCTGTTTCTGTATATGTGTGTGTACAATAAAGAATAAAGAATGTCTTATTTTGGTCTAATATTTCCACGAAATTAAAACAAAACAAAAATAAATATATGTTAAGCCATAGCCAAGGATTTGTTTCATTATGATCTGGCTTCGCCTTTAGATCTAAACAGTGTTTACTAAAATAATAAAGAAATTATATAGGGGGTCATTTTACCTCTTAAGGCCCCAGACTCTCTTTGCAACATTTCGCTTTTATCTTACCTGAGGCTTTAGAAGTGGCGCTCCCCCCTCTGCATTAAGATGTTAGAGACCGCACCTGAATGTTGCTCTACTTCGTTAAATGAGTGTACGATTACTTAAAATTTGACATGTGAAGATTTTTAATTATTCAAGTAACGGTAATTTACAAAGTTTGGTTTGTTTATCGGAACAAACAAAATTAATTTGCAAAAGCAAAATAAACAAAAGTAAATCTACCTGGAATAGATGGCTTATTGGTAGCAGTAAGAGTGATTAGTATTTAGACACAATACATTTTATAGGTCATGCAATTATTTGCAGATTTTTACCGAAGGGGTATCAAGAGGTGTTCTGAGTGTGAACTGTGAGATGCAAGTCATAAGTCCACCCATACGTGTACCTATAAGTACACCCGTGTTTTTCTGACGATTATTACGTCTCAACGTGATGAGCCCTATCGCTCTAAGGAAACCTGCATGCCCTAAAAAGCATGTAGTTGTGCCCGAAAATTTCTTTATTCATCAAGATTTTCATTTAACTAATGCCTGACATAAAAAATACCTTTATAAAATTTGGAAATGTAGAAAATTAATAATCAAATCGTAACAATGAAAACATTTAAAATTATGTATTCCTAATACTCACACACATATTATAATCAGTTTTTAAGTAATATAATATCAAAAATAGAAACTCTTACGGTAATTAAGTGTCTGTTAGTTTGTGTTTCCATGATTATGACTAAGGTGCAATAAAAAAGGTAAAAAATTTAGTTTTAGAAATGTGATGTTTTAATGGTAAGAACCGCAGCTGCGTACGTTCTTTTGTTTTGATGTATTATTGTCTAGCACGTTGTTATCTCGACTGTCAGCTTTAGTGACTTCGATAGCTTTTTAAGATATTTTAAATAAAAGTAAGTAAAGTAATAAAAAGGATGTAGCTTCGGCTTTAGTTATTCCAAAAAGTGGCGACAGCGGTGCCGGTATAAAATTTGTGTCACGCCATCCCCATGGGTATTTTAGACCACAACTTCTAAAATACGGCTTTACGGGTTTTCGAATTAACACACATTAACATAACTTAATCTAAGCGAATTAGGGCATGCAATTATTCGCAGATTTTTACTATCCGGATAACGGATAATGTATTATCCGGATAACCGGATACTGATGGTAAAAATTAAGGGTAGTAATAAAAGCTCCGAAAACTAAATTAAAACCGCCCAAAAAACGGCCTACCGCAAACATCTTGAAAAAAAACCGGCCAAGTGCGAGTCAGACTCTAGTCAGAGCCTAGGGTTCCGTATTGTGGATGATAAATTTAGTTTTCTCATTTTTTTTCGTGAATTTCTAAACCGCTTTATTTTTTTTGTAATTCTTACGTAAACGCATATTACCGTGATTTTTTTCATATTTTTCGGTCCACCAGTTTTGGAGATAAGAGGGGGGACATACATTTTTTTATAGATTTTCAAGGATTTCTCGAAATTATTACAATAAACTTTTTAATACCTAGAATGTGATACCCATATTGTATTTTTATAATTTTTTTTTTTATTTATTTTACTTTTTTTTATATTTTTAAATCACTATAGTTTTCCCGGTTATTGTTCAGTTATGATCTATAATGGACATTTTGTTCATATTTTTCGGTCTACCAGTTTCGGACATACACATTATTGTGGTTTTTTTAAAGATTTCACAAAACCAGTGCCAGTAAATATAGTAAAAGTATATATTTTTACAATCACCTTTTTAGTGTCTACAGTTTGATACCCATATTGTATTTTTAGGATATTTTTTATTTTTCTCACTTTTGTTTTGAAAATATTTAAAAAAATTTCAAATTTTTCATATTTCTTTTACAATGTAATATGTAGGCAAATTAATGCTATTTTTGTGCCGAATTTCATGTTTTTATCTTTACGGTGCTAAAGTTATGATGCTGTGAAATACGGACGGACGTAGATTAGACTTTATTTTATCGAAACAGGGATTGCTTAAAATATTCAAAAAATATTTTATCCATAGTTGTTTACTTATTAAATGATAAGTGCAATATTCAAGTAGAGCAACTTTCATGATACCGTTCGCCTCTCCATAAGAATCTACGCGAGGGAAAGGGAGCAACCGTGCGAGCGGGAGGTAAAATGACGTCGAGCTACACAACACACGTCTGAACGCTGCGATGTCCCAGCGAAACTAAGGGAAATATCGACGCGTTTTGTGTTTTAAGCTCTCGATAAGTTTCGATTTGATAAATGTTTTTAAAATAAGTTTTTAAATACCGTTTTTTGTTATTTCACTTATTAATAGTTCTATTCTACGTGTTTTAAATTTGACTACGCTAAACGATAGTTTTCTAGTAGAAAAAAAATATTTTATCAGTGGTTGAATTCATAAAATCACAACTACTTAAAGCACACGAAATAAGAAAACTAAAGTATTATCCAAAAAAGTAACCAGGTAAGATTATTGTTGAAGATATGGGAATAAATGTTACCTGAGTAAATTTCTTGTTTTTGTCATAATTTTTACGTGACGTGTGCATGAATGAGACTCTCAACGCGTAGAACATAAATAAAGGTATGTTTAAAGCCTAAAAAACCTATTAAAAGTAGCATTAAATTAAATGAAAAAATGTGTTTTGGAATCTTCAAATTCCACACTATAAATTAATGTAAAATGTATTTTATTTATTGCTTTCTTACTAACTAAAATAAAATCTTTCTTTTCTGATAATTCTGCAAGAATGCTGATTTTTAGGGGACTGGAGCCTTAACGCACTGAAAAACTCAGAAATTTTACAAAGACTAGGGATGGGAATGAAATTCTTTATATTTTTGCAGTGAAAATATTTATTATATTTTTAAGTATTACAATAAAATATTCTTTTCAAAAAACAAGACCTTTAATTAATTTCATAAAAACATTTGGCACACATTGCTTTGTCGCATTCCAAATTTCGGCTTATTTGTAAGCTTCTCCGTAACTGCACTATCTTCACTATCTTCTGTCTGTTGTGACATTTGGAGCATTTTGCGACACCGTTTATTTTGCTAATTTTTACAAACGCAAAAGGCAAGCAAAGATCAGTCTATGTCACTCACGACTAGCGGCACAACACTGGCTTGCGAGTGAGCAATGACTGAGTGCGGAGGGGGCAGTTTGCGGGGTATGGCGTGGGGGTCACAAATGCCCCGCAACGCACCTGCACTTGGATTTTTTAGCGATAGTGCGGTGGGAGGCCTAATGATCCCCCATAATGTACTTATACTTAAGACGTTCATCATAAAGAGACAAACTCAAAAATATATTTATCTCACTCATACAACTCCTAGAAACCTATGTACTTAATGCTTCCCACACAGAAGATAAAATTGAGATTTCTGTGGCCGCACGGGTGGGTTTGTTCAAATAGAGACGATATTTTAAATTGAGGTTTCACGGAACGAACTACTAAAAAGTTCTCTTTGATCACCGTTTTGTGAGCTTCTTTGTTAATGATTATTGGTTACTGGAATTATATTTGAGGTCTCTCTTTTTTTTATTATGGTTCGTTTTTTAATGAAATCGAATCGGCGCAGTCAGGTGAGTTGGGCCGCGCACCAAAACTTCAAGTGTCCTGAATAAATACCAAAGCGTTCTTTATTCTTTATTGTACACAGAAAAGCAGTTAAAACATATAATACATTAAAAGACATGCACACAGGCGAGCTTATCTCTAAAAAGAGATTTCTTCCAGCAAACCTAAGCGGGAAAGGGAAATTTTATTAAAATAAGTAATCATACATACGTGTACTACAAAAGATAAATCCTAAATATATATATATATAATTATATTATTATATTACAATACCTAAACAAAATATACATACATAATTATAGTCTACTTACTTACACTTACTTACCTATAATACATATAAAGTATACATAAACTTACCTATTTACTATAACAGTGAGAGTTAGTGCTCTTTTAGCTTTTGCTTGAAAAGGCTCTTGGTGGGACAGTAACGAATACTGTGCGGTAATGAGTTCCACAGTCCAATTGCTGTAACATTATGTGATTTTCTGTAAGCCCCAGTGTTGTGTACAGGAGTTTTTAACAAAAACATGTTAGAAGGACGTTGGGGCTTATCTTAAGAATACAGGTATTGAAAGCGATCAAGTAAATAAGAAGGGAACAGTGGGGTCTTAATAAAATTATAAAGGCGAGAGAGGATATTATAATTGCAACGAAGGCGAATAGGGAGCCATTTTAACCCAGAGTGAAAGTGGGACACGTGATCGAATTAGCGCAAACCATAGATGAAGCGGATACCCAAGTTTTGAAGCCGTTCTAGTTTGTTTAAGAGTTCCTCGGTGATATCAACGAAACAGACATCAGCATAGTCAATAAGAGGAAGAATAAGGGATTGAGCGAGAGTGATTTTAGTTTTAAAGGGTAGAAAATTCTGGAGTTGCTTTAGGGAGTGGAATGCACCGTGTACTCTACGGCTAATCTCATTGATATGGGCAGCCCAAGAGAAGTTGCTATCAAATATAACCCCTAAATTGTTTGCTTTTTCAGTAAATATTAAAGGGATCCCATTATAGCACACGGGAGGTACCGACATATTATTAAGCACGTTAAGCATATAATATATCTACTGCCAATAAACATGATTTGTGACTTATTTGGGTTGACAAGCAAACCATATGAATTTGCCCAATTAAATATGTTAGAGAGGTCATGGTTTAACTCTAGTAAGGCTGTTTCCACCTGATTTACTATAAAATGACTATTTATTTGCAAATTGTCTGCATAGAGATGGTAGGAAGAAGATAACGTTTCAGTGATGGAGTTAATAAAAATTGAAAACAGTAGAGGTGAAAGGACGCCACCTTGCGGTACACCAGCAGTAAGCTCGCACCATTCTGATGTAACATCATCGGAACGAATACACTGCTGACGACTGCGTAAATACGAATCAAACCATTCCGTTACTAGAGGAGATACGTTAAGAGAGCGCAGGACTCCCAGGAGTATATCAAAGTCGACACAGTTAAAAGCGCTACTAAAGTCTAACAGGGTTAGCACAGTTACTTGTTGATTATCAGTAGCCAACCTGATGTTGTCAGTAACCTTGAGAAGTGCAGTGACAGTTCTATGTCCAGGACGGAAACCGGATTGAAAACGATTAAGTAGGTTATTTTGGGCCAAGTACAAGGACAGTCGTTTGGAAACAATGGCTTCTAAGACTTTGGACAGGATAGGTAGGATGGAGATGGGTCTAAATTCAGAAAAGGAACAGGGGTAAGATGTTTTGGGTAAAGGAATGACATGGGCCATTTTCCACGCTGTGGGAAAGGAACTGGTTACAAGGGAGTGATTAAGAATATGAGAAACGGTAGGAACAAGTTCTTCGAGGATAGAAAGAAGCACCTGTGAACAAATCTGGTCATCACCTACTGCTTTTGAAGATATGGACAGAATAGTTTTCTTAACGTCACTCATAGTAACAGTTTTAAATCAGAACGGAAGGCAATTGGGCATAAGTTTGTTGGCTAAGTTGTGAAGGGTATCTTAAATCTTAATAACAATAATAATAATATTGTTAATTAAATAATAATAATAATATTGTAAATTAAATAATAATAATAATTTTAATTTTAATAATTTAGCTGTTCTGTACTAGGAATTTATTAATTGTATAACTGGTGGACAACTATTATTGGCTTTATTTAATGTATTTCTTATTTATTCTTATTATGTAAACTTAATCATAAGCTGTTGTGGTCCCAAAATAAAAATTTGAATTTGAATTTGAATTTGAAAAATTTGAAAGGGTTGTGTTTTTAATGTGGTCTTCTAAGGAGACAGGAGTAGATGAGAAGTGCTTATTAAGTGCATTAAAATCAATATGAAGATTGATATAAGCGTGCCACTAAAAATACTGAGTGTGCAAATTTAAAGAATGAAATCGAAAATATTACACAAAAAGTCAAAAAATAGATGCAATGATGAGCGAAGCGAGGAGGAGCGTGACGTTCCTAGTTGTATTACTTAAAATTAAATTGACACTAAAATAGAAAATTGTTCGCCTGAGAATGATTCAACTCAACCCAAATTAATTTGTATTTTCAAGTCGCCAAATATTGAAAAAAATGTAGGACATAATGTTGACCCTCAAACAAATATCAGGTGGCTCAAATATCATAAGTTTCTCATTTTGAAATTTAAGTAACTCAAATGAATATTTTTAAGTTGCTGTTCTATTTATTTCTCGTTACTCGCAGTCAGTCGCTCACTTAGTCATACAATACGTAAAATTAATTATTTTTGTCACTAAAAATTTTAATTTATAGTGACTTGTTTTATTACAACACTTATATAAGCTACAAGGGTGTTGATAAAATAATCGCAAAAGACGCTTCCACGTGACTAAAGCTGAGGGCAAAAGCTATTAATTATCCATCCATCCATCCATCAGCCTCTCTTCGTCCACTGCTGGATATAACAGGCTTTCAAAGCAGAACCAGTCATTACTTTTTCACTTGTTTATTTTTTTACATCATGTGGTAATAGTATCTTGTTCATAAAGTAAGTTCTTATATTTACATTTTTTTATTTTTAATTCCTGAAAAGTTCCTGGGAAAGGTGCCGTTTGATGCGATAGGAAAAAATAAAAAAAAAAGTCATAATAGCAAGGTTGCACCGACCTTTGCTGCAGGAGAATTAATAATGGCGACGGATCCACAATATGCCACACTGGAGCTATGTGGTAATTATATTATAAATAATAATTATTGTGAAACGTTACAAGTCGGTATTTTATATTGAATTAATAATGGCGACGGATCCATAATATGCCACACTGGAGCTATGTGGTAATTATATTATAAATAATAATTATTGTGAAACGTTACAAGTCAGTATTTTATATTAAATTAAACCACGTACTTTATTGATCATAATAAAAAACAAAATCAATGAATATTGAACACAACCCGCGCAGGTAAAAAAAAAACTGTTTAAGTGCGAATAGTATTCGCGCCCTGAGGGTTCCGTACCTTTTAAATAAGTTAACTTAAATCAATTAAATAAAAGTTACAAACTTATCATTGTGTTTAGATAACAAATACGGAACGAATCGTGATCTCCCTGCGCCCGCGCCCCTGTATCTCCTCTTAGCCGTGTGACGCACACATAGACAGACGTCGATCCTACTTACTTGATATATTTTATACTTAATCTGTAATCTACAAGGATTAAAACAAAGTTAATCTAAAAGTATTTGGATTTAATTGAAGAAGACCGTAATCATCAACAATTGCCCACAAAATGTATAAACCAAAACTGCAAAATTAAGTTATTTGATTATTCAGAGAAGTCAAATAACCCTAAAACCCTAAAACCCTAAAACTACATTATAAATTGGCGATTTCAGTATTTGTTGTTTGAATATAGCGTATATACATAATATACAGAAGATTATGTTTTATTGCAAAATCTGTCGCTTTGAATAAATCAGGCGCAGTCGGTAACGCGACTGTCATGTGAGCAGGAGGTCGCAGGTTCAAATCCTGACCAGAGCAATTTTCTCAAAAATATTTGTGCTTTTAAATTTGTTTCTGATTATTTCTAGTTTGTAATGCACTCTTATAATAACTAGATACTAGACAGAAATTACAAATTCCCACCTACGTTTTTGAGATAGATACCGGTGTAGCACCAGTGACATGGACGGACAGACAGAGAGACAGACAACCGGACTGCAGACTGACATTAATGATTCCGTTTTGCCCTTCGGGTGCGGAACCCAAAAAATCATTTGTACGCAAATTTTTAATACCTGTGATTTTCAAGCGAGCAGGTCATTTGTTTCGTTCATTATGATCAGTAGAATTTGTTTACATTAAATATTACACATGGTACGTACAAAGTGTTATGACTGCAAACCACGGACATTACTGACACAATTACAGGAAGAATGGAAACTTTTGAACTAATTCAGTTTATGTACAAAAATTTGAGAAAATAGCTGCATTGGAGTGTTAAAATTTAAGATTATGATAATTTTATGATTAATTTTCCATCAACAGAATATAGAAGACAGCTGGTACCGCCCCAGAACTTGACGATAAAATCAATGTTTCATAAAAATAATAATTGGAACGGATCCGTTGTGCTGCAGTGGCATTCGCCTGAGAAAGAACGAAAGAACACCCTGTACCAAATAGAAATTGCACCAAAAGACACCAACAGATGGAATAAAGTCGCTGACTTATCCGATCCCATGGACAAAATAGTACAAATACATCTACGTCTGACTGAGAATGATTTAGATATTCATTTGGATTTTAAAACAGTATATCAGTTTAGAGTGAGGTCTAAAAATGTATGGACTGATCCGAAATGGTATTGTGTGGTGGGAGATCCCAGCAATATAGCCGTGCCTAGTAAGTTATACTTATTCCATTTAGATTTATTAGACAGACAAACACAAAAAACAAACGTACAGACGAACAGAAACATAATGAGGAACATAATGAATAACTATACACTATCTATAATGAACAGAAAATCACTTGTACTATCCCACACACAGTACAAGTGATTTTCTGTTCATTATGTATTGCAAGTTTCACCAAGTGCAGCAATCAACAGTGTAAACATTCTATACACTATCTGTTTATTTTTAAGTTACTTTGTGCTGTTAGTTTTCCCTAAATATAAAATAAATAAAAATATTTAAGATCGTAAATTTTAATGTCGATTGTGCAAAAGCCATTGGACTAACCAGCATTTTTGGTCAAAAGTAGTTAAAAACAACATTAGATTCAGCGAATTTTGCTGTGTTTATCTCTTTTGTCCATTGAAATAACGCCAAATTGTATATGTGTAGAAAACAAAAAGACGTCCCTTTTTGGTTAAAGTTTACAGTTACCTATTTGGTTTCTTACCAATTTTTTTATATTTCAAGGACAATTTTAGTTTCGTTTTTTAGGGTTCTGTGCCTCAAAATGAAAAAACGGCACCCTTATAGGATCACTTTGTTGTCCGTCTGTCTGTCTGTCTGTCAAGACCCTGTAGCTCGGGCCCGTTATGAGATGTGCAGTTGAAACTGATACATACTACAGAAGCCTACGACTGTAAAAAAATCAGGCTTTTAACTTGACGCGAAAAAAGTAATTGCACTGTACATAATCAATTTCATAAAAAAATTTGACATTACATTCTAGTGAAACCATCGTGCCCCAAAAATCCATACATTACTAATGTGATTAAAGATGTTAAAAATTTAACAATTAAATGGAATCAACCCGACGATACGGGCAGTTCCAATATAACTCAGTACATAATAAAGTACAAACAGCGGAAACGTTGCACCCAACAATGGCAAATCGCTTGGAACGTAACAGCAGATCAACTAGAAGCTAATATAACTATCGGTGGAAATGTAAACGATCAAATATTTATGGTTGTAGCTGAAAATATTGCAGGCATGAGTGATAACTGTCCAACGGATCATGTAGGTAAGTAAATGATAAATAATAAGTGTAGCAGGGTGTATGTGTGTGTGTTTCCTCTGGAGGTAGGGTCAGTGGTGTCGCCACTCACCATCGGCTCGCCACAAGCCACCCTGCGGTGACTGATTGCACTGGACGTACCAGATGTACCAGGGGGCGATGGGGTCGTCACATCCCTACGTCTTATTATTATTATACTAGCTGATGCCTGCGACTTCGCCAGCGTGGAAGAAGATAATGCGACCACAGTGGGATTTCCGCAGTAGAAAGTATCCAGTTTTTAGTTATATAATAAAGCCGATTCTGAAGACTTTAATTTTAGTTTAAGTGCTGTCATAACTAAACTTTCTTTGATACAAAATAGTCCTTAAGAATTAGGATTAGAAGCTAAATTTCTTTGGAAAATTTCAAGGTTTGTCAGCACTAAAACTAAAATTAAAACCTTCCTTCCTTAATTGTAATTAATGCCTCACTGCTGAGGATCGAACAGTGGTAACCATACCAAAACTCGTTCAGTAATTTTTGCGTGATGCATGAAATACCAACCAAAATATAGAAAAAAATATTGTAGCAGTATCCTACATCGCGTTTTTTTTTTGGAACAACATATATACACGTTTCTATTACAGTTTTTAATAATATAATTTAAATACTTAACTTTACAATTTTCAGTTATTATAGTGGTAAAAAAATATTTATTTACTATAACTGTTGCCCGTGACTTCGTCCGCGTGGAATTTAGTGTTATCTTGCACCACTTGGAATTTTTAACATTGTAATTTGACAGTAGTCGTAGTAGTTTTCTTATGTTCACAGATGATAACCTTCCCTTCTATTCCAAGCTTTGCTATGAAAATAGGTTACTGCGAAACTTTTGGGCGAATAAGCTTCTAGTTTCAATTTTAATATATTTAAGCCACATTAAAGAATTTCTTTTTACACAACATTTTCCGTTTTTCCATCCAGGGCGAGCATAAAAAGATTTTTTGCATTACTGTAACATTATATTATATATGTTATATAACATTATAACATTATATGGGTATAATTTATTTATATTTGTTGATACCTATAAAATTTAAATGACATTCAAGAACTTAATGCATTAAATAACAAAATAAATATATTACAAACTAAATTAAATAAAAATATATCAAACTTTAATAACAAATAATTAACTTTTTATTAAAACTAGATAAACCTATAAAATACTTAGAACTTAAACAAACTAAACGCCCAAAAATAAATAAATTACAAACTAAACTAACAAACAAAATACAAATGCAAATGATTTACAATAAATAAAAGACATTATTTAAGTCATCGCTATCGCTGGGCAGGATACCCAGGATACTGGCGGCGTTACCTCGTTGGATGGCAAGGCTGATTCGTTGCCCGAGGTAAGCTCCAGCCCTTGGGTCCTCCGAGACATCCACCAGACGCGATGCAAGTTGCTTGTAAAGTTGCCGAGCATCAGGTCCCCACGGCCCAAACGTCTCGATCCCGAATGGCACAAACATGTAACCCTCACCAAGAGCTGCATATTTGCGCCGCTTGTTGCGCTCAGCCATTGCTGCCGCAGCACCCGCCGTGACAGCGGTTGACTAGACGTGAGACGCAGCGAGCGTGTCAACACACGTCGCGTTCCACACCAGTGAGCGGCCATTCTGCCATGGTATGAGCGTCATCCCGTCGGGCCTCTTACCATCGTCACGTGCTATGCCGTTTGGCTCTAAAATAGCCGGCACGTTGACAGTCGCAAGTGCCCACCGAATGACGTCATTAAGGTTGCCATGGCGAGACCAACGGCTAGCGCTGCGCCGACAAGAGAGACCATGATGACCCAGCTGGTCAACGCTCGCACCACAGCGACAGCGATGACTTTCATTAGTCTTTGTGCCAAGTCGCAGACTGACCGCAAGACTGAAAGTTGTCTTGTCCAAAAGAGTGCCAATACTGGTGGAGTGAATAGCGTGCAGCCAAAGTCCAGATTAACGCTCATCGGTAGCGAGAAGACGAGCACGGTCTGCGGGATCAGAAGCAGTTTCCAGAAGATGCTTCTGGATCTCTTTACAATGAGGTTCGTCCCATAGTTTTTGGGATTCAAGAACGATGGGCAGATTCTGACCTAGACAGGCAAGCGTCCATGCACTTCTGGCCTCCGCCAAGCCAAGCATGATACCTCTACGACACCAAGTGACGGGCATTTTATATTACCAAAGAGGATTTCCGTGCTATGAACGGAAGACAGAAATGCCGGGAGGGCAATGCTCAAGATCTTGCGTATACCCAGGCTGCCGAAACGAACTGGGAGTGTAGCCTGGCTCCAGCTCCTGTCGTCAAATGAGCAGTTCAAAACCGAGGTAAGAGACTGGCGTAGTACATTATTCGATTCAATTCAATTCAATTCATTTATTTATGTGAGGCTCTAGGCCAACATAATATTAACAAATAACAAATATGAACGGTAATTACAATGCAATGAAGCACCTTGTTCACAACTTAATATTTATTTGTATAAAAAGCTTTTAATTGTAACGAAAAACAAAATAATACGACATTTGCGAGAGGACGCGCTTCAAAAACAAAACACCAACGTCTCGCTGCGCGGGGACTGAGGGAGGGCGCGTCGGGTGTATTCGAATTCGGTCTCGAACGACACCGCAACGTTGCCAACGTCAAGTACGCGGTGTCCCAACGTTGCCAGCTCGCACCAGCAGAGTAGACGCGGGCTTATCCCTTATATCCTCCCCCTATAGTCCTTGTGGTACCGTGTCACCACGAGGACTAGCACCTAACTTACGGGGACGGCCCCGTCTACGTTTCTCCTGAAGGGGTGGTTGGATGTGGCCAACGAAGGGAGTAAGATCGACTGAATGGTACTTACCAATAATTTCCTGGTCACCGATCTTTTCGAGCAGGAAAGTAGCAGGACCGCATACCTGGCGGACTCTGTACGGGCCATCGCAACGTGGCAGCAGTTTCGGTGTCTGCCCCTTGGTAGCGTCGTTAGAACCGTGGGTCTTCAGCAGGACCAGATCGCCTTCTTGGTATAGAGGTCCAGGGCGCCGACCTTCATCTGCATACTTCTTTGATTCTATTTGAGCATGTTCATGTACATCTCTTGCTTGTGCTAAAACATTGGCCATCTTTCTCAAGTAGGGTGTGAAGCTGGGAACAAAATTATCTTCTTCCAGGATAGCGCGTACATCAGTAGTAGCATCGATAGGGGTTCGGAGCTCCCGCCCGAAGGTCAGATAAGCAGGTGAAAATCCGGTACTAGCAGTCACGGCGGAATTCATCGCAAAACGAATAGCGGCGAGGTGAGTATCCCAGGAGGCATGGTCCTGGCCTACTAGTATAGCAAGTTGTGGCTTTAGATCACGATTCTTTCTCTCAATACGGGTGATACAGCGGAGAGAGCGCCTGCGTGACTCCCATGACATGGCACACTTGCTGCATTACATCGCTGATGAACTGCACACCGTTGTCTGACAAGATTCGGCGGGGCACGCCGAACCTGAAGAAAATCTCATTAATAAGAATTTTGGCGCACTCTGCGCTTGTGGCAGCTTTCAGTGCGAATAGCTCGACCCATCGGCTAGATACATCTTCCATAATGAAAATCCAGCGGTTACCTTCACGGGTCTCCGGTAGAGGGCCGAAAAGATCAATCGATAACACCTCGAATCTTCTAGCTGTAGCTGGGGTCTGCACTAAACCGGCCGGCTTGCGTGTGTCTACTTTATACCTTTGACAGGGCACGCAATGCTTTATATAGTCGGTTACGAATGTTCTCATACCTGGCCAGTAAAATCTAGCTCTCAGGCGCGTCAGGGTGCGCTCGACGCCGAAGTGTCCAGCTATGGGAGCGTCGTGTAGCTCAGCCATGATGTGCGCGCGCTCGTGCTGCGGCACGACGAGGCAGGGTTGCTCGACATCTTCATCGTCGATTGCACCCCGTGTGCAGGATGCCGTCGGACATGACGTAGCCTTTATCAGACCATACTCGCGCTTTGAAGGGATCTTTCGATTCCATATCATCAATTATCTTCTTGACTTCAGGGTCTTTCATTTGGTTCCTTCGAATATCTGAAGGGTTTCGAGTGGGCAAGTCTATAATAGTGAAACAGAGGTCACATGCATTATCGTTAGCGCACGCCGGTCGTGACAGCGCATCGGCGATAACGTTCGTTTTACCCGGTGTATAATTTATTTCAAGGTTATGTTCTTGTAGCGATAGTGCCCATCGTGCTAAACGGCCACTCGGTGATTTCAGGTTCATAAGCCACCTTAGAGGTTGGTGGTCGATCATCACGCGCACTGTCGATCCTTCTATATATCCTCTAAACTTCTTCTCGGCGTTATTAAGCAGGCGGCTTGCGTATTCGATTGGGCGCTCATCGGGCCCCTCCCCCTGCATAAGAACTGCTCCGAGAGCATAGCCACTACTATCAGTGTATAGCGTGTAAGGTTTCGTGCTATCAGCTTGTCGCAATATAGATGCAGACGTAAGTTTTCCCTTTAGCTGATCGAATGCATCCTGCTGGGGCTGGTCCCAGTGCCAAGTGCTGTCCTTCTTCAGCAGGTCTGTCAAAGGCTTCGCTGTGGCAGCAAAGTTCGGAATGAAACGCTGGAACCAACTTGCAGATTGAATAAAACTTTTCAGATGCTTAAGGTTTTGTGGTGGGGTCATGGCTGCGATGGCGGTCACCTTCTGGTCGTCAGTAGATAAACCACCCGGCACTATCACATGCCCCAAAAACCTTATGGAGTCTCTAGCAAAGAAACTCTTCTGGCGATGAGCGCGCAGCTTAAACATCCGCAGGCGTTTGAAGACGGCCTCCAGGTCTTCCAGGTGCTTCTCGTAGGAGTCTGAAAGTAGGCACAGGTCATCAAGATATGTCCAAATATGGATGTCCTTTAGGTTAGACCTGAAACGGTCCATCAACCTTTGAAAAGTAGCGCCAGAATTTCTTAGTCCCATGGGCATTCGCTTAAATCTGAACGTTCCTAGCGGGGTTATGAAGGCAGTCTTGTCCCGGTCTTCAGGACGGACCAACGTCTGGAAGTAACCAGAGCGAAGGTCAAGGGTTGACATGTAATTGCTTGACTTTGCCTCATGAAGGATGTCTTCCATCCGAGGAAGTGGATAGCGGTCAGGCTCGGTGACCGAATTGAGTTTCCTGTAGTCTATACATAAGCGGACTCCTCCATCTTTCTTTCCTACTAAAACTACATTAGCAGCCCATGGAGATTCACACTCCTCAATAATATCCGCCTCGAGTAACTTTTGTAATTCTTTTTCTAGTATATCTTTCTTACCTGTAGACATTCTATAAGGCGGTGACGCAAT
The DNA here is from genome assembly GCA_934047225.1 of Ypsolopha sequella. Taxonomy (NCBI): domain Eukaryota; kingdom Metazoa; phylum Arthropoda; class Insecta; order Lepidoptera; family Ypsolophidae; genus Ypsolopha; species Ypsolopha sequella. Next base: position 2,295,186 of record OW204010.1, on the reverse strand, counting down.
AGGCTGCTGGTTTTCTTTTACCTTAATGCAGTGCACAGCATACTCGGTAGGTGGACCATCCTTGGCAAACACATCGGTGTACTTGGATAACAGCTGATCCAACTGAGACCTCTGGTCACTGGTGAGCTTAGTACCTTCGTCATCTCTAAGACAAACAGGTTGATCATTATTCAAGGAGAGGAGTTCATCATCTTTCGACGGTAATTGGTAAGTGACAAATTCATATTTGGTACTCGGGGAGTCAACAAAGTACCAAACTTCCTGAGGTGCGTCGACTACTATGCCTGCCCGAGTAATAAAATCCAGGCCGAGTAATGGCCTAGCATCGGCAGCGTCGGGTAGTACCATAAAGGTAACAGGTAAGTCGCGGCCTTCCAATTGAAGTTCAGTGTCACAAGTGAAAACGTTACTCACTCGACTTGTCCCATCGGCGAGTACAACTGAACGCTGTGACTCAGAGAACTGCACGCCGGCATCCAGCATGATGTGATACAGCGCAGGGCTAGCAATGCAGTGAGTTGCTCCAGTGTTAAGCACGGCGACGCCAATGCGGTCAGCGATGCTCACGCGTACTACAGGGCGTGCCGGAGCAGGAGGAATGTTGACTTCTCCTGAAAAGCTGTGGAATTCAACATGTTTATTATCTACTTTACTAGTACTGGCACTTTTACAAATACTACATCTAGATCTAACTACCCCTAACTGGCCACATCCATAGCAACGTAAGGTGTTAGAATCATTTTTCGCGTTTTCATTAGTATTAGTGCTTAAGGGTTCAGATCTAGGGTTCCCCTTATCTTTGTCTGAAAGTTTGCGACAATCTGATATTGAATGACCAATATTATGGCAATAAGAACACCTGGGGCGCACTTGACGAGTTTTGACAGGTGCCTTGTCAGTAGTGACAGGTGTCTTGTCGGTGACAAATGAACTTTCGTTATTGCCAATAGAAGAGTGTTTTTTGATAAGAGGTTTACTTACTTGCAACTCTTCTATGTTTTCCTCAATCTCGCGCACCCTACGCATAAGCCCCTCAATACTCACACACTCCTCTCGCTGTAGACGTTTACGAACACGTTTATGCAGTAGCCCGTAACACATATCCACTTGAATGCGGTCATCAAGTTCGTATGGGAGCTTGGAAAGCGCCGCGCGTGTGCGCGCAACAAACACGTCAGCACGCTCGTTTTCTTGCTGCTCAGCGGCGAAGACATCCCTGTAGATCTTGTATGGAGGCCGTGGGGCGCCGAACATAGCGCGCAGTTGCTGGATCGCGACCGGCCAAGTCGTCGTTTTCGATTTCACGCCCTGCCACCACACTGCTGCCTCGCTGGTGAGGAGCATGGGCAGGCCGCGTAGAGCATGTTCGTCGGTGACGTTAGCACAGTCTTTATATACTTCGACTGCGTCGATGAAGGCTTCCAGTACGTCGGGATCGCGGGGTTGGATTCCCGCAAAACGCGCCGAGCATTTCACAAACGTTCCGTGAGATGACGGCTGCGGCTGCGTCATACTGTTAGCTTGGGTTATTCCCCGAATGAGCGCAGTAAGCTGGCTCTCGGACATCGTCAGCGGGGGGGGGGGGTGAGCCTTGTCTCGAGCCCCTGGAAGGGTCCTCTTCTGGATTTCGTTTTTCAGGGCCATCCAACGATTGGTCTTTTGAATTGCGTCGGGTCTTTTTGCGTGGCATCGTGTCGTGGTAGGTATGTGGGTGTTACTCAAACCGTGAGTAATACAGCAACCCACAACAGTCCTACGAAAATATCCGTTGGTCACTCGGTAGTAGCGCGACGGAATTTTTTCACGAGATGAAAACACAAGACAGACACTGGACACACAGTTCGTGGCACGGCCCCACGTTGGGCGCCACCATGAACGATAATTACAATGCAATGAAGCACCTTGTTCACAACTTAATATTTATTTGTATAAAAAGCTTTTAATTGTAACGAAAAACAAAATGATACGACATTTGCGAGAGGACGCGCTTCAAAAACAAAACACCAACGTCTCGCTGCGCGGGGACTGAGGGGGGGCGCGTCGGGTGTATTCGAATTCGGTCTCGAACGACACCGCAACGTTGCCAACGTCAAGTACGCGGTGTCCCAACGTTGCCAGCTCACACCAGCAGAGTAGACGCGGGCTTAACCCTTATACAAATTATCAACTCGTTATAATAAAGATTAAAATTAAAATATGATTAGTAATTGTTAGTAAGTCATCAATTTTACAGCAATAATAATTTCATTTAACTTTGATTTCATTTTACAATTTTCACACATTAATATTTCAGTCCAATGTCGATCTATTACATTCAATCTTCATTCAATACATTATTATATAAAACATTCATGATTTTATTATTACTTTTCTCCAGTCGGGCTCTGATGGAGCAGAATCTAATTCTGATGATACTATAAAAATCGTCTATACTTGCCTCTGCAAACATTTATTTTGCAGTACATAATCGAGGAAGTCTCATCAACATTCTAAAAGCGTTATTGTACTGTACTCTTATTGTGTTAAAAGCACTGCTTGTGTAGTTTACCCACAGAGCACAGGTGTAGAACGACTGACAATATGACCGAAAAAGTATTTTTTTCACATCTGTACTACATTTAGCAAATCTACGAATGATCATATTACTTTTAATTGCTAGAGACCTTCTTTCCCTTTCTATATCATCATTATGACATAAATTACTGGTTATGATATGACCTAGATATTTACATTTCTCAACTAATTTAAGTTTAGTTTCATTCAGGTATACGGATGGAATATACTCTGGGCCTTTTCCTGCTATAAAGACAAGAACCTCGCTCTTTTTCGCATTATATATCAAACCATGACTATCAGCAAACTTTTCACAGATTTCGACTAGCTTTCTTAAAACCTTAATTGAAGGACAGAGCAAGACCTGGTCATCAACATAATTTATATTATTGATGCAGATTCCACCATAATGGCAACCGACTTCAGTCCCGCGCCGTCCTTCAATCAAGTCATTCACATAATAATTAAACAAAACAGGAGAAGAAAGCCCACCCTGTCTGACTCCACATTCCAGATTATAAGTGTCAGACATGGAGTTGACCCAACGCACCGTGTTAACTTGATTTTCGTACCAAAATTTTAATAGACATCTTCAAATCAATTTCTTCAGCCTTTTCTGTTTGTAAAATACTCTCTAGTTTGTTGGCCGTCTGGGTAAATAGTCTTCTTGTTACTTTACGTTCTTTCAAAGCGGAGTCCATTTTTACGTTTTTAGAGGACAACGCCTAGTACTTGAAGGTTGCAGATAATTACGTTTTTAATAGTCACGGTCGCCAGTTGTTAAATTTTAGACTTGTTTACGTTTTTAGAAGTCTCTTTCGTTTGATATTTAATTATTTTTCCAGTAAATAAAACAAGATAGACACCATCTTTTTGTTTTGCATAGACCACCCTTTATTAATTATCATTGTCAGTGTTTGAATTCAGAACACCCCCCTTCATGCATTTGACTGCTTTGAGGATGTCTATAGATTCAAATTGGACAGAAATCTGGTCAACACATACATTATTTGATGGTGTTTCATTTAATGTAACGTTATTAACCTGGAAACTTTGACGAAATTCGTTCGCAATCTCAACATGATCGGTTTTATCATTCACAGAAATAGGTACAGTCTGTTCAAATGACATTTTATTAGTCGCTTGCCAGAATTTTACAAAGTTTTTGTTGTTATTATGCTTGGCGAGAATATCATACATAATTTATTTTTGCTATTCGTGTTTACGACACCACGACAACCGATTTCTAAATTCTCTACGAGCATTACACATCTCTTCATAAATTACACCAGACTTGGGTTTACATAGATATACAAGACCCACATGTTACAAACATTTGCGTGTGTTGGTATATATTCAGTATTTAGTAATTGACTTATCGACCATGCTATTCGATTCTAGTGGCGAATGGTTATCTGTGAAGTACAGTTGGTTATCTTTTATAAAAACACACTTTCTAATCTGTGACCGTACATTCACACGCCACCTTGATGTCAGCCATAGAATTCGTTGTTATCTGCTGTGAGGTTGTGATCAGATAATTAATATATACATCAAAATTTCATCCAGGTTTTGATATCTGTCCATTTCCTTCTGAGTTTTTCACACATTTGAAAGGCTAATCTGGCTATGTTATGAAATTCCTTTAAATGAAAATTCCAACCTGTTAAAGATTTTTTATGTTTATTACAATTATTATTTCTTCTATCCGGGCAACTTTCAACAGATTCTTTTACAAGGATTGCCATAAAATCATCATAAAGTTTATTTAATTTATCAATATGCAGAGATTCGTTACAAGTAGCAGTCACACAGTTGTTACATTCCAAATTACATTCAATTTTCCTTAATTCGGCATCACATTTGTTGAAGTACATGTTTTTATGCTCAACCTCTCTACTTCCCCATATAACTTTACACAAACTATTCTGTACATTACTACTGAAACTTTTATTTGACGAAAGATCAAGTTAGCAGTCCAAAACCATCGCAAAATGGTCAGACCAACCAACGTCACCGTACAATACTTCTACTGCCTGGACCGTACGTGCCACCGCTTCAGTAACCAAAAAGTGGTCTAACCAACTTGTCGTGCCATGGTAATCACTCCTGTATATGTAGGTATCTGAGTCCGCACCCAGAATATCTGTGTCAGCACACTTCCATCGCAGATCGTCACGGCATGCCAAGAGTTCGTCCCCAAACAATGATTTTGGATGTGCATTAAAATCTCCAAGCATGTATACATCTTTGACGTCACTATTTCGGACTATGGCATTCATAGAATTTAGAGCACTAGTAAATTCATACAGGTTATCGCGATGTTCTGTCGGCATGTAAACACTCTAAACATGATTGACTGATTACTTATTTTGGCATTGATAGCAATCACTCGATTATTACAACCATCACTATTCACTGTGGACACTTTAGGAAATACACTTTTTCTCCACAGTAAGCAAAGACCGCCAAAAGGACGCCCACGAATTAAACCTGACGATGTATTCAGCTGAGTTACCATAATCTTCAAATACAAGATCTATTTGTCCCAGGTACGCAATGTTGTGCGGTAGTAACCATGTTTCTTGTAAGGCAATAATAAGGTCGAACTTTTTACATAGTTGTCGAATAAATGGAATGGCAGTTTTAAAATACTTGCAGTTAAATGTAGCTAATTTAATAGTGGTGGTCGTACTAGCCATTTATTGTGATGATGTGCGTTGTTGAGTATGGTGAGCTTCCTCCTTATGATAGTAATTACGTGTATTATTCTTAAATTTGTACTTTCGGTAAACGAATGCCCGGAGGCCAGAAGTTTTCCCCCAAGAGATCAGGAAGTTTATTAGCCTCGATATGTACACGAAAAGTATTAAACGTAGTGGGTTTAAACGGTTTAATATACTCTATATTAAGGAAACTTTCTCCTTTCTTCCTTATGTACTCTCCCAATTTCTCAGTGGATATATCCGAACGCACTCTAGATATATATAGGGATGATGTGGCCGGTGCAGTGGGGAGCAAATCGTCTAATTTGCCCTTGCCCCTGTTATTAATGAACGGTTTCTTTTTTCGTATGACAACTGACTGAAACTCGCCTTTGTCGCCTTCAGTTAAGAGGCCGATGCAAAATTAATTATCCATACAAACGTAATACCAAAATCATTTGCAATTCGAGCATATTTCAACCAAATTATGCTGTTATTCTGATTAAGACAGTATTTTTATAGGTTCATGAATATGTTTCCTTCCAAAATACTAACCTGAAACGAAATGTCAGCGATTTGCAATTCGCACATTTTTACACCGTAAATTACCCGTTTTCTTCTTATTTGTTTTGTATTAAAAACAACAAAACGTAAGATATTGTTCGAGCGGAAACATAGCCTATGTTATCAAGTTACAGATTATTAAAACGAAATTTAAAACACATTAAGTTTTCATTCAACATTTTTGGTATTACGAAATACGCCCGTATTCAGTACAAATTCTGAACGGCTAGTAGCTGTGTCGCATCTTGTTTGACGCACGTACACATTCACACAGTAGAGACATAGAGAGATGTCGCGTGGATTCGCGCGTCTGGGCCTGGGGCCTCCTTTGGGTTAGGGTACAATAGTTTTGCATTTTACTTTAGTTGCTCGCTCGATAACTGACATAACTGTCAGTGACGATTACTTGACTGAATAAGCTCTTCAAATATGGTTACACCTTTCTGTTACATGTTGTATATGTATCGTCACGACATCAATATTTTTTCGAGATACAGGGTTTTTGTCTATAGTAAAAGTTGTTCTATACCATTGACTGAATAAGCTCTTCAAATATGGTTACACCTTTCTGTTACATGTTGTATATGTATCGTCACGACATCAATATTTTTTTCGAGATACAGGGTTTGTTCCATAGTAAAAACTGTTCTATACCATTGACTGAATAAGCTCTTCAAATATGGTTACACCTTTCTGTTATACGTTTAAATGTATCGTCACGACATCAATATTTTTTCGAGATACAGGGTTTGTTCCATAGTAAAAGTTGTTCTACACCATTGACTGAATAAGCTCTTCAAATATGGTTACACCTTTCTGTTACACGTTGTTTATGTATCGTCACGACATCAATATTTTTTTTTCGAGATACAGGGTTTGTTCCATAGTAAAAGTTGTTCTATACCATTGACTGAATAAGCTCTTCAAATATGGTTACACCTTTCTGTTACATGTTGTATATGTATCGTCACGACATCAATATTTTTTTCGAGATACAGGGTTTGTTCCATAGTAAAAGTTGTTCTATACCATTGACTGAATAAGCTTTTCAAATATGGTTACACCTTTCTGTTACATGTTGTATATGTATCGTCACGACATCAATATTTTTTCGAGATACAGGGTTTGTTCCATAGTAAAAGTTGTTCTATACCATTGACTGAATAAGCTCTTCAAATATGGTTACACCTTTCTGTTACATGTTGTATATGTATCGTCACGAAATCAATATTTTTTTCGAGATACAGGGTTTGTTCCGTAGTAAAAGTTGTTCTATACCATTGACTGAATAAGCTCTTCAAATATGGTTACACCTTTCTGTTACACGTTGTATATGTATCGTCACGACATCAATATTTTTTTCGAGATACAGGGTTTGTTCCATAGTAAAAGTTGTTCTATACCATTGACTGAATAAGCTCTTCAAATATGGTTACACTTTTCTGTTACACGTTTAAATGTATCGTCACGACATCAATATTTTTTTCGAGATACAGGGTTTGTTCCATAGTAAAAGTTGTTCTATACCATTGACTGAATAAGCTCTTCAAATATGGTTACACCTTTCTGTTACATGTTGTATATGTATCGTCACGACATCAATATTTTTTTCGAGATACAGGGTTTGTTCCATAGTAAAAGTTGTTCTATACCATTGACTGAATAAGCTCTTCAAATATGGCTACACCTTTCTGTTACACGTTGTATATGTATCGTCACGACATCAATACCTGAAGGGGTGTCAGAGGTGTTCCGAGTGTGAACTTGTCAGAAGGGGTGTCAGAGGTGTTCGGAATGTGAACTTGCCAGAAGGGGTGTCAGAGGTGTTCCGAGTGTGAACTTTTCAGAACGGGTGTCAGAAGTGTTCCGAGTGTGAACTTGTCAGAAGGGGTGTCAGAGGTGTTCCGAGTGTGAACTTGTCAGAAGGGGTGTCAGAGGTGTTCCGAGTGTTAACTTGTCAAAAGGGGTGTCAGAGGTGTTCCGAGTGTTAACTTGTCAAGTCACATCCCACACTCAGTACACCCGCGTTTCACCGACGAATATATTACGTCCCAACGTGATGGGTGGTGAGCTCTATCGCCGTACTTCGGGCACAAATCCGACCGGGGATCGAACCTGGAACCTCAAAATTGCTAGGCCAGCGTTCTACCCCTGAGCTACCGCTGCTTACAACCAACGTATGGTAAAAATCTAAATCCTATAAACCAGAGTGTTGAGTGATCTTTCTGATTACTAAATTTTACTTTTTTTGTACGTAAGTGTCAAGTTGGTACCTCATAACTGCAACTGGAATAATTTATCATAATTTTTTTAGGGTTTACTACCCTGTCAATACAATACCCTTTTTCTAAACCTATAAGTTTGTACTGAACCCTCGGTTTGTGGGTCCGACTCGCACTTGGTACTTACTTTAGGTAGGTTTTCTCTACAAAGCCTCGATCTCCAGATATCCTTATATTTTGATAAATAAATAATTTGAGATACAGGCATTGACTTGTAGAGGAATTTCCATAAAACGCATTACTAGTAGGTATGTTCACTTACGATTCCCCGACGTAGATAACAAAAAAAAGCAAATCATGAACATAGTGCATACGAGACGTTATGGTTATGAATGAATGGTACACACACACACAGCTGCGCGCGCGCGCCTGAGAGGGACAGCAGTATTCCGACCAATTTTGCACTCGCCTCGAATCGTAGTTGGGAGCTATTAGCACCGAACTCTTAAGGTATCATTCAGAACTGACGGTCGCGGTGTACTCTATATTAAGAAAACTTTCTCCTTTCTTCCTTATGTACTCTCCCAATTTCTCAGCGGTTATATCCGAACGCACTCTAGATATATATATAGGGACTAGCTTCTGCCCGCGGCTTTGCTCGCGTGGCCTACAGGAAACATATTTCATTTTTTTAGAAACAAGCATTATAAGTGCTCTCACTCCCTCTGGAACTCAAGGTATAGTGCTCGGCCGAAAAAGTCGCATGCTTGTTTTTCGGCCTCACTAGAGAGACATTACTCGACCTTCGGCCTCGTGGAACTTGGCTCAGCCTTCGGTCTCGCCAGAGTGCCAAACACGGGGACTCACCGATCAAAGTTTTTCTGAAAAAGTGCGAAAATCCCTATCAGTTGTCAAAAAATGTCAAATTTGAATACGGCAGCGTAATCGGAATACTTTTTGGACCTGTCAAAAAACTGTCAAAACCTGCCAAATTCAAATTTTTTATTTGAAATAGGTGAAACCCGATATGGGACTGATATAAACGGGACATATGGCCGGTCAAAATTTTGGCAATTACTTTTTTTCCACTTTTTTTACCGTCATCTAGATCTCGCCGAGCCCTTTTCTTTGAGTACCATGAACATGGGTCTAGCATCAGTCGTTTGGGAGATACGGACCTGTAAAGTTTTGACACTTTTGGTAGGTAGATCTAGTCAACACCTTTTCCTAGACACCCATCAACATGGTTCTAACTCCAGCCGTTTGGGACTATACATGAAAAACGTTTCACGTTGGATTTTAAAATCCTTGTTGTTTTTGTAGTCAGCAACCCGATAACCCATACAAACGATACCCATGTTGATTTTCCGACTTTGTCACCCCATTTCCCGCTTTTAGGGATTGAATCCTGAAAAACCTGAAACACATGTTAACTCATTTATGGATAAGAGTACTCCTGTGAAGTCTCGAATAAAATAGTCTAACTAATCTTGTTTCCCCATACAAACTTTGGACCCCCGTTTCACCTCTTTAGGTGAATTTTGAAAAATAATTTCTTAGTGGATGCTTACACTATATAAGGTATCTATGTGCAAAATTTCAAGACTCTAGGTCCAGTGGTTTAGGCTGTGCGTTGATATATCAGTCAGTCAGTCAGGACTTTGAATTTTAAATATACAGACTAGCTTCTGCCCGCGGCTTCGCCCGCGTGGCCTACAGGAAACAAATAATATTTTTTTCAGAAACAAATATTATAAGTGCTTTCACTCTCTCTGGGAGTCAAGGTGTAGTGCTCGGCCGAAAAACTCGCATGCTCGAACTACTAACGTGCCCTGCTCGGCCTTCGGCCTCGCGAGCGCGTTCTCCGTCCTCACATGTTCGTTTTTCGGCCTCGTGGAACCAAATCGAATGCCAAATACGGGGACTCACCGATCAAAGTTTTTCCGAAAAGGTGTCAAAATACCTATCAGTTGTCAAAAAATTACAAATTTGAATACGGCAGCGTAATCGGCGACCCCGAATGCCCCTTGTTACCGAGTTTCATGCAAATCGGAATACTTTTTTGGACCTGTCAAAAAACTATCAAAACCTGTCAAATTCAATTTTTTTTTGGTCCTGTAGCACCAGCTTTCACTATAGTTGAAACCCGAACTCCCTACAATTAGCCGTTCGGGAGATATGGTCGATCAAAATTTTGGCAATTCTAGCATCAGCCGTTTGGGAGATACGGGCCTGTAAAGTTTTGACAATTTCGGTAGGTATATCTCGTCGAGACCTTTTCCTAGACACTCATCAACATGGGTCTAACTCCAGCCATTTGGGAGATACAGGCTGTCAAAGTTTCGACATTAAAAAAAGAAACTTTTTTGGCTCCCCAAGGTCCAACCCTTAGGGATGTACCACCTTCCATTCCAAAGATATTTTGCTGGGATATAGATTGATATAGATGGATAGATAGATAGATAGATAGATAGATAGACAGATAGACAGATTGTGGATATATAGATAGATAGATACCTCAAAAGGAAAAAATGGAACCCTAAAAGGATCACTTGTGTGGCAATTTTTTTTTCGACTTTTTTTTATGCCGTCATCGAGGCCTTTTCTTAGAGTACCAAGAACATGGGTTTAGGAGATACGGGCCTGTAAAGTTTTGATACTTTCGGTAGTTAGATCTCGTCGAGACCTTTTCCTAGACACCTATCAATTTGGGTCTAACTCCAGCCATTTGGGAGATACAGGCTGTCAAAGTTTCGACATTAAAAAAAGAAACTTTTTTTGGCTCCCCAAGGTCCAACCCTTAGGGATATACCACCTTCCGTTCCAAAGATATTTTGCTGGGATATAGATAGATATAGATGGATAGATAGATAGATAGACAGATAGACAGATTGTGGATATAAAGATAGATAGATACCTCAAAAGGAAAAAATGGAACCCTAAAAGGATCACTTGTGTGGCTGTCTGTCTGTCCGTCTGTTACAGCCGATTTGCTCCGGCACACATACTTTTAAGAATTTTCATGTCCACTATATTAAATTTCATAATCGATGCCATTTTCTTTATTAACGTCCCAAAAAACCATAAAATGGACACCCATATTGATATTTACACATTTCAACCCCATCGCACCCCAGCAGTGGATGATGGTATTTCACGTCCATTACATTGGATTCAGAAATCTTTGTTGTTTTCGTAATCAGCGACCCGATAAACCATACAAACGATACCCATGTTGATTTTTAGACTTTGTCACCCCACTTCCCCCTTTTAGGGGTTGAATTCTGGAAAAGCCTTTTTCACGTCCACCACGTTGGATTTTAAAATCGTTGTAGTTTTAACAATCGTTGTTGTAATTTTCATGTCCACTATATTAAATTTCATAATCGATGCCATTTTCTTAATTAACGTCCCAAAAAACCATAAAATGGACACCCATATTGATATTTACACATTTCAACCCCATCGCACCCCAGCAGGGGATGATGGTATTTCACGTCCATTACATTGGATTCAGAAATCTTTGTTGTTTTCGTAATCAGCGACCCGATAAACCATACAAACGATACCCATGTTGATTTTTAGACTTTGTCACCCCACTTCCCCCTTTTAGGGGTTGAATTCTGGAAAAGCCTTTTTCACGTCCACCACGTTGGATTTTAAAATCGTTGTTGTTTTAACAATCGTTGTTGTAATTTTCATGTCCACTCTATTAAATTTCATAATCGATGCCATTTTCTTAATTAACGTCCCAAAAAACCATAAAATGGACACCCATATTGATATTTACACATTTCAACCCCATCGCACCCCAGCAGGGGATGATGGTATTTCACGTCCATTACATTGGATTCAGAAATCTTTGTTGTTTTCGTAATCAGCGACCCGATAAACCATTCAGAATTTTCAGAATTTTTCACCCCATTTCCCCCTTTTAGGGGTTGAATTCTGAAAAAATCTGAAACAGGTGTTTTTTTATTTATTAATAAGAGTGCTGCTGTGAAGTCTTGAATAAAATAGTCTAATTAATCTTGTTTCGCAATACAAACTTTGGACACCCGTTTCACCCCCTTAGTGCAGCAGGGAGCAAGTCGTCTAATTCACCCTTGCCCCTGTTATTAAAGAACGGTTTCTTTTTTCGTATGACAACTGACTGAAACTCGCCTTTGTCGCCTTCAGTTAAGGTATCATTCAGAACTGACAATCGCGGTGTAGGTAAACCAGTTAGCGCAACGTCACGATACGCCGGACGTCTGTTAGCCTCCGTGTATATAGGTGCGGAAGGCGGCAGTGGCGATGGTGGCGGCCGGTTCACAATTGGTGACGTCACTTGCGACAGCAAGAGAGCCGGCGGCACAGAATAAAATACGGCGGTCCCCACTCCTTCGCTTGTATCGGTGATGTGTCATCCACTCTCAGCGCAGCTCCGCTGAACCTCGGCGAAGATTGTTTTGATCTACCCTCGTCCTGTGTGATATTTTTGCGGACGGGTTCCGAAGCATGAACAGTACTACAGATAGGTTTCTCCTTTGGGTTCAGAGCAATTTTTATGATCGACAGCTCGTTCTGAAGCTGAAGAATTTCCTCTCGTTGTCTTTCGTCTGATATTGTTACTTCGTTTCGCAATGATACCAATTCTTTCAATATTCTAGTAACATCAAGATCGTCAAAGGATAACGGTGGCAATTTATGTAAATCTGTAGCAGCAAAAATGGGTAACTTTTCTGGTCTTTTTAATGTTTTAATAATTATCTAGCGTGTCAAGTAAATGTTGGAACTTCCAGAGAGGTGAACAGCGCAGTACGTAAGTGAGCTTGGGAACGAACAAGTTGTCGTATGATTCACAGGGCCATATGGGGGTTTATTTTGTTAAGGCGCTCGGATGACTCTGTAAACTTAGCGGCTTGGTCGTTCACAAACCCAGACACTGCGTCGTCCAAGATTGGAGCCCCCAGGAGGCGGAGCGACTCCCTATTTACTGTTTTAATGTAAGGTGCTAAGGTTTTAAATTTTAAAATAATGTCTTCTTTTGCGGCTTGTGATAAGAAATCCGAAACAAAAAGTTCGCATTTGGAAAAGTTGAGTTCGAGACCAAGATTTCCAAATTTATCGATAAGTTTTTCTAAATAGTTATACACTGTAGTCGCTTCGCCTCCCAAAGTCCCGTCATCTAAATACCATACATTAAGCTTGGACGTCAAAGACAGTATAGCTGGGTGGATAGCCAGGCTAAAGATTGCCAAGTGGGTCCCCCTGTTGACATCCGACAGCAGAGTTGATAAATGAATTTTGGAAAAGTAATTTTGACGATTTGCCGTAGCATTGGATAAGATAGTCATAAATTGAGGGAATATGTTCCTTAATCTCAGTCAGCAGGATTCCTCTGTCCCCAAATTTAATTACTTCCAAACATCCACCTTCAGTTACCTCCCCCGCGTTGTTATCTAAAAATGTGCGAGTTGCGTGAACGGCCGGCCGCCTCACAGCCCCCCCTAGTGCCAAATTCCAGTTGCACAGGTTGAAATTTTTAAGGCAAGGTCAGGCAAAATATGTTTATTACAGATCTTGGACACCACACGACGGATCGTGTTCCCAACAGCGATTGGCCTGATACCGCCATCTTTTTTGTTAAGGGCAAATAGGATTGCTCCATATAAAATTTCCAAGATCAGTTCATATACCTTACCTGAGAGCATTAGATTCACTAGCTGCGTGATTGCACCTACGAAAAACCCGGCCAGTCTCCCCGACGGTCCCGCACACCAAGTCCTTGTAGTGTTGGGGCGTGAGACCGTCTAGGCTCCCGGCCGAGCCGTTTCGGAACGACATCAAGGCGGCCAGCGTCTCCTCAACCGTCGCCTCGGGTGTGTGGTTGGAAGGTCCAGGTGGGTCTTGCAACTTGGTCATCGCGGCTGCAGGTGGATGTTTTGAAGCCAGGGCCGAAAAGGTGTCTGGTGTGCCAGGAGCGATTGCATCTTCGGAGAAAAGCAGGCGTGCGGCTCCTCGGATGTCCCCATCGTTTTATTATATGATATGCCTTATTTTTAAACAGAGATGGTACCAACAATTGTGGGTTGTCCGAATGCTTGCAATTGTTCTTAATCTTCTGAGTTAAAGAGCCTTTCACATCCTTCCCATTCCTGACGTGCAGCGTCCAATATGCAAAAGTCAGCAGACGCTCCCAAGTATCTTCGTTGTTCTCCGAAACAACATTATTTATACACTGGGTCAGAAAGGCTGCCACTGTAGTACGGGTGCCGCGCGGAATTCTTTTAGCCCGTGGTAAAATACTTTTTAAGTCCCCCAGAAGCTGCCAGAGGGGTCTGTCGCTAGATATACCGGCATCGTTTTGAACATTGGAATTTGAGGAAAGTACTTGGGCAGTCTTGTGTACTTTAGTTCTGTGGACATTTAGACCTCTCTGTCCCTAACATAAGTTTCTGCACTCCGGACACTGCACATCATCCGACGACAACTGGCTGCAGTGGACGGGCTAGCCGTCTGCGACATGGAAAATTATGGTTTTGCTTTTAGAAGTGCAAAATGATTAATATATTTATTGTTTACTTCTTAACAAGAAAAACAAATTTAAATGGTGCTCTTTGTACCGAACTACTGCCGTTTAACCTTGAATGAACTTGTCCCAAAATTTTGCATGGCAATCCAGTGGCGTTGTGAGACCCCATATTTCATTTACATCACATTAAATGCAGAATGTGCAAAATTTTGCAGTAGGATCTTGGGCTTCTACAAGGTTGTGAAATCCAACGCTTTTGAAATTCTGAACGCCAGCTCTGCCGTTGCGGACAATGTAATGTAAACAGACTATTAACTCAATTTCCCTCAATGAACTTTTGCGGCATCTCGCTGAATTTCTATATTTATTCTATTGCTTGTCTTGCACTGTGTTTAACAATGAAATATTGAATTTTTATTTATTTATTTACTAGCCAATTTTTTTTTTTTTTTTTTTTAGTTTTATTTATTTCTAGTTTTCTTAAATAACAAATTTTATTATTACAAAATTTAAAGTATTAGAAAAAAATGTATTATGAATATTAGGATAAGTGTATCAAGTATAATACTAGCTTTGAAACAAAAAAAAAAAAAAACTAGAGGTCGTTCTGACCAGGGCCTCCCTCGTCGTAATGCTTAGTTTCCTTAAAAATATCTAGGTAGGACTTTTCTATTTCTTTCCATTTCTCTCTATCTTGAGCAATTGTTCTCCACTGTCTTCCGGCTGCGCTTACTATGTCATCTTCCCATCGACGTTTTTGACGGCCAATTTTTCGTTTGCCAATTTGAGGTTTCCAGTTTGTGATAATATTTGTCCACCTGGCACAATCTATTATATTCATTCACGCCACATGTCCTGCCCATTGCTATTTCATTTTACAGCGTGTTCAGCGGCATCTATAACTTTGGTGCGTTTTCTTATTTCACTAGCTCTTATTTTTTGTCCTAGCATGCTCCTTTCTATATCTCTTTGGCAAACTTTTATTTTTTGCACAATTTCTTTGGTCATTGTCCAGGTCTGACATAAATAAATAAATAAAAAGATTTTTATTCAACAGAACACAACACAAAACACATAATACTTAAAGACTATTTAGGATTAGACAGGTTCTGTTGAAAAGGTCGGTGACTCAGCTTTTGTCCCTTAAGCCAGAAGCAAAGGGACGCTGTTATTCTGTCACTGCCTGTTCATCCATAAGGATACTTAAAACAATAAACAAAAATTAACTTAAGTAACACATAAAAAACAATAGCCATTTTTAGGAACTTGGAACTTCTATTGTTTTGCAGCTAAATTAACGTACCATTTAATAATATTAAGAGTATTATATGTATAATTATCTATATACTTATATATGAATATTATATAAACTTAAATGCATTATTAATAGATTTAAAATATATATTATGTTATAAATCAGAAGTGAAATAGCTTTTTTTAAAAATAAGGCCCGAAATACCCTAACAATGATTTAATTAAATGAAATACAATCACTGCATAACTAAAGCACACTAATGGCACGATTGTACGTCCGTTGCTTCTTAGCTCTGGCAGCCAAGGGAGCGGCGGTCGAAACCTGCTGCCTGCCTTGACTTTTATTCAGCCCACCGCCTGACGTCACTGAGTGAAGGGGATGGGTCTTACACCAACGACAGCTCGGAGCAGAATAAGGGGCGAGCGTCGGTTTGCACTGCCTTTTATACTACCCAGCCGCGCTTAGGTCTAATCCCCCACTCTTCTCTTCTATCTTCTCCTATAATTAATATATTATGTTATTTACAATGTACATACTGACACCATTTTCCTTATCTTTTTATTTGCAATTTTATTTGTAAGTTTACTAACTATTCTTTACAATGTTTTTTGAATGTAGGAAAAGATTTCTGCAACCTTATAGGCGGGGGAATGTTGTTCCAACATTTAGAAGCTGCGTAACGAAAACAACCTCTAAATGCCTCTATCTTAGGTCTTGGTAAATTCAACTTGTCACTGTGTCTCCCTACATAATGGCGACCTAATTCGCTTAATCGCTTAAGTTTCTTAGCCAGATAGATAGGAGTTTTAAATTTTTTAAACATTATTTCGTCAACCTGCCATATTGAGGGTTTTGTATTTTGCCAAGTATGGACTAATATGTGAGCGACGAGGTACATTTTGGCAAAAACGAACACAAGCATTTTGCACTCGTTGTATAGCTTTTTCGGTTTTTTTTTAGTAAGCAAGGACCGTAAACTATATCAGCGTAATCAAGATTGGATAAAACAAGTGCATCAACAAGACGTTCTCTAACATTCTGGCTCAGGTGTGGACGTAGTTTATAAAGGGTTTTTAGGGAGCCAAAGCTTTTACCAATTTTGGAGCTAACATGTGCCTCGAATTTAAGTTTATGGTCGAATATAAGACCAAGATTACGTACTTGTGATTCCTCTTTGATATTGTGCCCTGCAACGCGTGAGTTTGAGACGAAGGATCTTACATTTTCTGTCTGTTTTTTAGTTCCTAGTACCATGTACACAGACTTATAAGGATTTATTAAAAGGCCATTATTGCTTGACCATTCAACAATATTCTCCAAATCATTATTGAGGAGATCTACTGCTTTTTTCACTTCTTTCTCAGTACCAGCCACATGTCTTTATATTTGGGAGTCATCAGCATACAAATGTATTCTACTATGCCCTATGTATCTCACAAGGTCGGCTGTGTATAGACTGTACATGCAGGGACCTAAAATAGATCCCTGAATGACACCTCTCTGTAAGGAAAGTAGTTTAGATCTCAAACTTTTACCATTCGCGTCCAGACATTCAACTGATTGTTTTCTGTTTTCGAAATAGCTGCTTAACCAGTTACAAGCAGAATTAGTGAAACCATACAATCTCATTTTTGTAAGTAAAGTTACCACAACTAAACTGTCAAAAGCTCGGCTATAATCTAAAAGTACTAATATTGTGGCAAGACCCTCATTTGACGCATTTAAAGCATCATCAACTACATCAGTGAGTGCTGTTGTGGTGCTGTGATGATTACGGAATCCAGATTGTGTTTCAGGAATTATTTCATTTCTTTTAATATAAGGACGCATTTGGTTCAGAACAACTTTTTCTATTATTTTTGAAAAGGCTGGTAGAATGCCTATTGGTCTTAAATCTGCATGTGTTTCAATTTTTTTATTTTTTGGAAGTGGCTTTAAATTTGAAATTTTCCATAGGGTAGGGAATTTACCTGATTGGAGAGAGCTATTTACAATAGCTGTAATAGCTGTAAGTGAAAACGGTAATGTAAGTTTTATCATTTCAATTGAAATTTTATCACTACCGACAGCTTTAGACGTGATTGAACTAATTATTTTTTCTATGTCATCGGGCCTAACATACTTAAATTGGAATGAGTCATTCACAGGGGCTGATTCATTATGTAAATCTGCCGTTATAACTTGTGAAACAGGAATAGAACTTAAAAAATAGTCATTTATTTCATCTGAGTTGCACAAATGGTTTGGTAAAGGGTCTTGCTTTTGACTTCCTAGAATTTTATTGATGCCCCTCCACATCTTCCGTGGATTTTTCTCATGTAGGTTAACATGCTGAGCAAGATAGGCTTCTTTTTCTTTACGTCGTGCTGATGTTACTAAATTACGTAAAGAAGAGTAATATTGTTTATGCTCTAACTTGCCTGTTTTTCTATGTCTAATTTCAGCCTTATCTCTAAGAGCCATCATCAATTTAATGTTTTCTGTAATCCAACGTTTGGGCGGTTCTTTAAACGTACGAGTGATTTCAGGAACAAAGTGATCAAATAGCCCCAGAATTAGATTATTAAATCTAGATACCATGGTGTCAACATCTTGAGATTCTGTGACCCACACCCAACGGGGTGACTGATGAAGCTGTTTTGTATGTGTATACATCGAAATAGTAAAAAGGTCTATATGTGATTAATCGGGGTGCAGGTTTTGGTGCGGAGATGGGAAATTCAGCACAGATAAATCCGTGATCACTGAGGTCTTTATTATGTTTTATTGTAATTGAATTCGGAGTGAGGATAGGACTGCAAAAGATTACATCAATTAATGTCTTTGAATTATCAGTGACGCGAGTTGGCTCTGTAATTATTTGATTGAGTGAAAACTCTTTTATTAATGTTAGAAAAAGTAGCTGTTTTTTATCAGCCGCTAGCTGTAAATCTACATTGAGATCACCAACAAGAAGGACATGGTCGTATCTTGTCGCAAAAATAGAGAAAGAATCACCTAATTGTTCTATGAAATCGCTATAGTTACTGTTAGGTTCTCTATAGAAGGTGCTAATAATAAGTTTGATCTTATTTATCTTAACTTCTGCCCATATTTGTTCCAGGTTAGAGTCAGGGTGGTTTAATTGTTTTATGGATAAACCAGTTCTCGTATAAATGCCAACTCCACCACCCCTCATCTTTTTGCCTTTAGTGTTTATCTTTGGTCTAGGAATCTGAGTAAATTTATAACCTGGGACTCGTGTAGCTCTCATATCTGAATTATCGTTTATCCATGTTTCAGTAATGCAAGCAATGTCCATATCTAATGTCGAATTCATCTTTTCCTGTATTCAAAGACTGAGCGTTAAGGAGACCTAACTTCAAATTACGTGGCAAAATAAATTGAATGACGAAGGAGTATGAAATCTGAACAAGTCGACAATTACTTAAAAACAGCTTCAAAATAGTCAAATGACGTTGGTCAAGTACTACCCAATTATTAATAACGTATTTGATATGTAATGTATAGGTAACAATTTTATTGATTATTTTAATATAATAACTATATAAATACATACACCATTTACTAGAGTTATAATTAGAATATATTATAATACATATGTTTAATGTGTACTGAAAGATAACAAATGAAGAACATTTGCAAAAAAATAAGCCTAGGTTCCATCACAAACAGTCACAAATATTTTAGTTCTTTGCTATAAACGATATCTAAAAATACATATATTGAATAATGACAAGTGAACCCAAAATTAACATCTTTCAAATCTAAAATCAATTTCTTTACGGTAAAATTACAGACTTTGAAATTGGAAGTTAACGCAAAATTAAACTTTGGCTTACAATTAAGCAACAATACATTGCAGTTTAAAAAACAATAATAAAAGAAGCCTAAAACGAGTAATTGATGTGGGTAAGCCTTAATTACTGAAACTTCGTACATTATCCTGATAAACTGCATCCCTACCAAAAACCTTAACATCCACATGTGAGGCATGGAAGTAAGCAGCTGTCAACAGCTTTCTTTTTTAAAGTGACCGAAAGTTTGTTTTTGAAGATTTCTTTCATAGCCCAGTATTTTTTCCAAGTATTTCCGATTCTTCTTTCAACTTCTTTTTTAGTACATTCAGTGAATGCGATCACTTTTCCAAGGTAAATTTACTGGTCTACATAGCAAAGTTCGGTGTTTTTGCTTCTAATTGGAATCTGTGTCCAATTTGACATAATTTTTGTTTTGGTGTCACTCATTTCCAGACCGATCTCTTTACTAGTTGAATCTAGTTCCTGGAGTAGACGGGTTAGGTCACAGGCTGATGATGCAAATATAACTAGATCATCAGCAAAGCTTAAATTTAATTAACGGACTCCACTGATCATTAATCCTTCTTTTCTATTTTTCCAACTCATTTTTCGAAATACCATCTTTAGAACCGCTAAGAAGAGCTTCGATGACATTGGGTCACCCTGTCTCACTCCTCTACCAATTTTGAACTTACGACCTAATTTGTCCGTTTTTACTCTAGCAGTACTGTTGTTATAAATGGCTTTTATGACTTCAACTACTCGATGTTCTGTTCTTGAAGCGCATTCCAAATAGATTCATGAGATATGGAATCGAAGGCTTTTTTATAGTCTACAAATCCCAGATACACCGGTAGCTGGTATTCACTGTGTTTTTCTATAAGTTGACTAAGTGATTGAATGTGATCTATCGTTGAATATCCTTTTATAAATCCTGCTTGTTCTGGAGGTTGGTTTTTGTCTATGTCGGGAGTAATCCTTTGAAGTATAATATATGAAAACATTTTGTAGATGTTTGACATAAGACTTATGGGGCGATAGTTTCCTATATCATTAGGGTCTTCTTTCTTGTAAATAAGTGAGATGTGTGCCTCTGTCCACTGGGTAGGTATTTCTTTGTCTTTCAGGATTTTATTAAAAAGAATTGTTAAAGGCTCTAGTAAAGCGGATTTTCCTGCTATTAAAATTTCATTTGTAAGTTTGTCAGGTCCAGGGCTTTTGTCTTTTTTTTTACTTTTAAAAGCTCCTACAACTTCGGTAGCGGTTATCTCTGTTACTTTGCATTGAAGTATTATTTTTAAAATTGATACTTGTTTGACTTTTATAAGAGTAGAGATCTTCATAGAAATCTGTGGCTACACGCATAACTTCATCTCTATTAGTTTTGATCTTACCTTTTTTGTTACAAAGACTTGCCATTATAGGTCTACCTCTGATAAGTGTTTTTGATAAGTATTTTCTGTGCTTTCCTTAGTACTCCAGAGCGAAGAAGATTTTCTTCCAGTATTTTTAATCTGTAATTTTTCAAGTCTTTTTTTATATTATCTTTGGTTTTTCTATAGATTTTGCTGAGTTCTATCTTTTGTTTGCGTGTTTTATTGAGTACATTTTTCAGTATCTGTCTTTTGTTAATTAGTTCTTTTGTTCTTTCGGTTAATATAAAGTCTTTTTTCTTCTTCTTTCCTGATTGTTCTTGTTGGGCTGTACTTAGTATTGCCTCTTCTATTTTATTGTAGTTTTCTTGCACTCTAGGTTCTTTAGCATCAGTTCTTTTGATTTGATTGTGCAGTTCTGCGGCGACGTTATTCCCAAGGTGCTGACTGTCACTTGGAATGTTTTTGAAAAAATTTCTCGTTTTCTGTTTCGTCTTGTGAATTGAAATTGTATTTCTAACCATTCTGTGGTCGCTATGATGTTTAAAGTTATTCAGAATCTCTATATTTTCAAATTTGTCTTCAAAATTTGACAAAATATAATCAATAACCAGGTCCAACGTCTATTTTTATTTTTCTTAAACACTGTATTCAGGACTTTAAACTTGTTTTCTAGTGCGAAATCTACTAAGACTTCTCCTCTTTTACTTCTTTCTCCGTATCCATATATCTTCCTAGAGCTATGCTCTCCTCCTCTTTTGGTTATCCCACCTGAGCATTGAAATCTCCTACTAATATTATATTACCAAGACTCTTTGATAATGCCATTCTTATATTTTCATAGAATAGCTCTCTGTCTACGCGGTCTGATTTTTTGTTAGGAGCATGGACTTGGATAATTGTGCACTTAAGTTGGTCTAGAGTCAGATCTATCGGAGAAAGCTCGAAAGTCATCTACTTTATATGATAGATATTTTTTTATTAAAAAGCCAACTCCTCCGTGGCCTTTCTATATACCGTAGCTATACATGACATATTGACCTCTATCCTCAATGTGTTTGCCTTCTCTTCTTATTTCTGATAAGCCAATTATGTCGTATTTGATAAATTGCAATACATGTTCAAGTTCTAGGATGTTTTCTTCTTCCATTAGTGTTCTGGCATTTTAGGTGCAGACGTAAAGCTTTTCCTTGTGATTTCTTTGTTTTTTTATGCACTCTAGGTTTTTTTCTTTTTGGTAGTTATTCGTTTTGGTGTGTTTATTCTTGTTTTCAGTTGTTGCATGTTGGTATATTTTTTGTTGTTTTGTATTCATTATGGTCGTAGTATTCGTTTTATTTATATTATTTATATATTCTGAATTTTCTGTAGTTCCTGTAGTGGTATTTGATGAGGGGTTTTGGTCGTCTACTCCCACTGTGACCAACAGTGGTGGAAGTGTTTGTAATGTTTCTAGGTTACTATTAACTATTTTTGTGTATTGATTTTTGTTTTTCCGCCCTGTACTATACTTGTCTAGTTGCTAAGCCAAGCTGTTTGATTCTGCTATAATGTGATGTGGAGGGTCTTTGATAATCGTTGCATTTGGTTTTTTGGTTACAGTCCCTGTGTTAAGGTAACTTGTGATGCCCTGTCTATTTGGCGTTATATGGCTTTGATTTTTTTGTTTTTTAGCGGTTTAAATCGCGGGTTTCTTCTCTTAGTGCATCTCCGGATACTGTGAGTGTTGTGAGCCGTGCGTGAATTAGATAACAATTAATTTTAAAGACTAAAGTGTTTATGCGGGTAAAAGAAAAATACTTCGGTCGTCACCTGCATCTCATCACTGCGCCTCGCCATACTTGCCGGTTTCCCGTAGACCACGAGACATGCAACTGTCTCGAAACGTCGGGTGTCCCCTTTTCGTAAAAAAAGGTAAAAATTGATCGCGGTAGACCCGATTATATATATTATAATATTTTTGTACTGTCGAGTAGTACTCTTAAGTTATTTTTGTTATTTGCGTAGATTTTAAGATCATCCATATAAAGTAAGTGGTTAACGTATAAACTGTCCTTTAGTTTATAGCCTTTATTTTCATATTTAGCAAGAAGCTGAGATAACCCATTAACTGCGAGGCAAAACAGAAGTGGCGAGAATTATATTATAATTATATAATTAAGTATATTCCTTGGAATATACCACGTCGAACTTAGATCGGCTCAGTAGTAATAGATTTCTTCGTGCTACGTGCTGTCATAATTACTCGCCATGTAGGCATGGTTTTTTCTAAAAACTGTTTGACAGTTCGTGAGCATTTGTAGATATCAAATACTTTCAGTAGCCATTCATGCGATACGCTGTCAAAAGCTTTCTGCTAATCTATCCAAGCCATGCTGAGATTCTTTTGAGAGTTATGAGCATCTTCCAGTATAGCTTTATTTACCATAAGGTGATCTTCGTCTTTTGGAATGGGCATAACTCGTCTAGTCGTAAACCATTCTTCCCTAAATTCGGAGCCATCAAGGATCCTGCTGTATAATTTAGCTAGAAATTTGTGTATGCTAATAAAATATTTAAGATAATAATTTTGTATTTTATCATTTCCTGGTGATTTCCAATCTTTTACTTTTCTAATAGCAAATTTAATTTGATCCACGTTTATGTCTTCAAAGTTTTGTTCTTGTATATGGTCGTTCAATTGCTCGAGTTGTTTAATCCACTTTGCTTGCTTGTTATATGATTCCGGCTGAAATAGTATATTTTTCCAGAATTCTTCAATTACATTTTTGTTAGGAATGATAGTTGGGGTCTTTGATGATGATCCGAGTAGAATCTGTGTTGGTTATTTTGAAACTCTCGATTTTGTGATTTCACTTTACTTATTCTGTCATATCTTTGTATTCTACCAGCTAGGGCTTTAACTTTTTGTTTCAGTTGTTCCACCGTGTTAATTATATTATAATATTATGGATTTGTGCAGCTTTTACTCGATTTAGTTATCGGTTTTCTCTTTGCGAACTTCCCACCCCAAGACCCTTAGGGAAAAGGAAGCCCAGCGTTGCCATTGGTAAATAATAAATACGTATGGTAACCGTCGATTGCTAGCTAGACTTATCGGCAATTCGAATTTTGACAATAAAAGTAACGTAAAGGAAAAAATAAATGTAATACAAGGAAAGTGGAGTGACTTTTTTATGATTGGAGATAATAATAATTATACCTGTTGGAATTACATTGGAATTTGGGTTTGAATTTGTATTTTGGGTTTAACATTTGGGTCCGCGGACTATCGCGATGGTTTTCGCAAAAGACGATACGCCTATAACGATATAACGATAACGCGGCGAACGATAGGAGGCGCTGCATGCACATTTATAACGCTGTTTTATGTGAGAAAGATGACATTTGTGTCGATTCAGCGCAACACGACCTAACTTATTTGACAGGACTAAACTTAATTTGAGCCTTCTGCCTTTTCCTTTCTGTATTGAAACGACAAAGACAGAACGTAAATACATAATAAGGTAAGTCCTGTCAAGTTGTGTTGCGCCGAATAATAAATAAAATAAAAATAAAAAATAAAAATCTTTATTTCTCTTAATACTTAGCCTAATATGACAGGTTCGTAGGGCATCTCCATTTAAGCTGGAGTGGCCTGTGTTTGGAGATACCGCTCTTCCACAATAATCAGGTAAATCGAGGTTGGCCGTATGGCATACACAGACAAACTGAAGCTTATCTATAACTAAACTATTAATAATAAAGTACTATAAAGCTATATTGGTGATTTTAATACCGAAACAAAACATAACATTATGGATATAGATAGGTGTAGACTTAATTATACAAGTTAACATAAGTGTGTTAATATTGAGAGTGTGTGTACCAGTGTGTGAGGGTGTGTGTGAGAGGGTATGTGTGTGTGTGTGTGAGAGGGTGCGAGGGTGTGTGTAAGGGTGTATATTTGTGTGTTTATGTGATGTATGTTAATAAATCCTCTGTTTCATCATAGGTCAAAGGTTGAATAAATTTAGTAAGTAGCTTTTTGCACTCCCGAGATGGTTTAACATAGATATAGATTTCTTTATTTATTTTGTTGTATAAAAATGCCGAGCGCGTATCATACTGCATGCTAGCAAATGTAGTTCTGACGGGGGGTAATTTGACAATAATGTCTTTCCTTCGTTTTGTTATTAGACTAAGGTCAAGTGGGAGGGATTTATGGATTTTAAGCATAGTGGCTATTATATATAATTTCCGTACAGACAGTAATCCGCTAATATTATAAAGTTCGTCAGTGGAGAAAAGCCTCCTTTTGAAGTATATGGTCTTGATAAGGTTTCGTTGCGATCTTTCTAAGTTTAGGAACTGTGTCTTTGCTGCACCGCCCCATATTGTTATACAGTATGTGAAGACGGATTGTGCAAGCGTTACATAAATTTGATTTAATAAAAATTTTGGAGAATCGTTTGAGTTATAAGGTACTACATGTCGAAGTGCCTTAAACATCCAGGTAAGCTTTCTAATTCTGTTACTCACATGCTCTAATTGTGGATACCAGGATAGTCTCTGGTCTACGAGAACGCCCAAGTATTTGACTTTAGATACTTTATCTATTGATGGACAATTACAGGTACGGCTATTGTTGTCGCAACAACTATGAATTTTTACTGTGAAATCGCTCTGTGGTTGTGAATTATTGTACATTCCAAAACAAATGTAATTTGTCTTAACTGTATTAAGGGATAGCAAGTTGTGTTTGAACCAAAGAGCAATCTGAGCTAGACCAAGTTCGGTACAATTCTTCACTTCTGACCAGGACGTACCTGCGAAGGCAATAGCAGTGTCGTCGGCGTACGACAGTATTTTAGCGTTGTTGATCTTCATGCTGCAGAGGTCATTAATATATATGAGGAACAAAGTCGGTCCCAGTACGCTCCCCTGTGGCACGCCATACGACACTACCTCTTCATCACTGATACATCCCGGCAATTTCACTCTTTGTTTCCGGTCGGACAAATAATCTGTGAATAGTGCAAGTGGAACCCCTCTTATTCCAATCTTCTCAAGTTTGCGCACAAGGATGGGAATGGACACAGTGTCGAATGCTTTTTTCAGATCAAGGAAGACCGACAGACATTTGTTGCCTTTGTCAAGTTGCTGTGTTACAAACGAACTTAGCTCATAGACGGCATCTTCAGTTGATCTTCCTTGCCTGAAGCCAAACTGAGTTGGAGATAAAATATCCAATTTGTTTAGATAATTCATTAGCCTGGCATTAATAAGCTTTTCTAAGATTTTTGAAATAGCAGGAAGAACTGATATAGGCCTATAGTTGCTAATATCTTCTTTATCCCCGCCCTTGTATATTGGAGTTATTATAGATTGTTTCAGAAGATTTGGAAAAGTGCCTTTCTCGAAGCATAAATTTGTTAGGTGTGTGATGATAGGCGCTATTTCCTTAACAATCATTTTTAAAAATTTATTTGTGATATTGTCCCATCCAGCTCCACTATTTAGTTTAAGATTTGCTATGGTGCTCGTAACTTCATCGAGATCAGTTGGTAATAGCACAAAAGATTGCGATGTAGTGGGTATGTTATCTAAAGACGAGCTCGAAATATTTAGTATATCCGGTTTAATTTTAAATGCAAGCTGCTTTCCAATGTTGGCGAAATAATGGTTGATGTAATCGGCAGATTTGGAGGGCGATGATTGTATATTAAGTAATTCGATATTAGAGACATGACTTTTATTAGTATATGTGATGTTTTTGATGTTTTCCCAAAGTAATTTATTGCTATGTAGTGATTTAATTATATTATCCTGGTCATATTTTCTTTTTGTTCTTTTAATCAAGTTATTGCAATAATTTCTATAACGCCTGTATGTGATACGAAGGATTTCATTGTTAGGGTCTTGACGCAGGTCTTTCTGTAGCTTATTTCTGTTCCTAACGCACCGTAGAATCCCCGCAGTTATCCATGGCTTAATGATTCGCTTACCGCATGGTACCGGAGTCATCTTAGTATTAAATTTTAGGCTTTCAGTAATTTTATCTATTAATAGGGTAGTCAGAACCACTGGGTCATCACAAAGGAGTAACTCTGATAGGTTTTTATTTAGTAAATATTTTAAGGCTTCATCAAAATTAATAGTGGTTTTAGTTTTATTATCTTTATATTTGATTTTGGTTTTAGATAATGTAAGGAACGTAGTGAGATGATCTGTAATTGTAGTATTTAAGATGGCGATGGATGCTGTAAACTTAGCTCGATTGATGTTTAGCATGAAATGGTCCAAACAGTTACGTTTTCTCGTGGGAAAGGTATGTCCAGCCAGTATTCCATAACTTGATAGCATTTGTAGGTAGTTGATCCTATTTTTATATTCGTGTGACGGCTCTGTTAGTTTTGGGCGTATATTAATATTGATATCACCTGCAATTATTATGCTGGAGTGAGAAGGATAAGATTTTAAATGGGCATCCAAGGAATTAATGAAGTTTTCTGCATTTATATTTGATGGGGACCTATAAATGCAGAGAACAGTATTGTTAAGTACCTTAACCTCTAGACAAGAGGCATGTATTAGTTTTATTTCATTTACTTTATGTCTAAGTGACTTTTTCACATACACAACTACGCCGTCGTTTTGGTTTAGTAAGTGCTGGGTGCGGTAAGAGGCGTAGTTGTTAAGTTGAGGTATAGGTTTGTCTGGGTTAAGCCGGCACTCTGTTAAAACAATGATGTCCATATCAAACGAAAGAGTAGACAACGTGATTAGAAAATCATCAAAGTTATGGTAAATGCTGTTTATATTTTGAGCAATAAGTGTGAAATCATTTTTATGTACTATAATATGTTTTTCAACTTCATCGATATTACATTCAAGTGCTCGCGCTATTTCAGTCTCGTCTATGTCGTTCAGAGTTTGGAGTGTGTCAGTCATAAAATATAACGCATGAGTTAATATTCGTTGTAGAAATGGTAAGGCTATTTTTCAATACAAATGGAGGTATAAGGTACAAAGAGCTAGTTATTTTTGTAATATAGTGTGAGAATGTGTGTGAGTGTAAGTATGAGTGTAAGTTTTTGGTGAATGAAGGTGTGAGAATGAGAGTATGGGCAAGTGAGTATTGTAGTTGCGGAATACATGTGTTTTGTGTAGTGCAAGTATATTGTGTAGTGTAAAAAGTAACCAGTGGAGAATTTACACTAATATAAGAAGTACAGTTTGTAAGAACTATAACGTATAGAACAGTATTTATACCTTGACATAAAACCAATATGCAGAGTAAATATGGAAAAATTATGTAAGGAAAAATATGTAGTCAGTCCTGTTCAATGAGCAGTTGATGAACTTGTTGTTCAGTTTTAATCCAGATTATTGGGGATTGTTCATTTTTTCTTACATAGACCTTCCCATAGGAAGTCCACACAAATTTATATGACTTGGATTGAATGAGGTCGCGAGCAAGGAAGTGTAAACGGGCACTCTTCCGTGTCAGGTTCTCGGAGATAAAGATTGGCGTATCCTCCTGGGTTTTGAAACCCAAGTGCTTAGCACACAATTTGTTAGACTTGTTGCGAATATTGTATGACTTGGCCATTTTCAGTAAGTCAGTTTTCAGTAGAGTAGAACCAGTTTCAACTACAATTGGGGTTTTACGTTGCTCGGAATTCTTGCCTCTTACTCTGTATATGTCCTTGATGTCGGACTTGCTCATGTTACAGCCGACAGACTTGGACAGCGCAAGGACCATTTCAACAAGTTCTTGTTTGGTTTCTTTCTCCTTCCTAGGTACTCCTTTTAATTCGAAATTGGTTTTACGGTAGCTGAGCTGTAGCTCTTCCAACTTGTCTTCCAGAAATAGGATGTATTCCCGGTCTTCCTTTACCACGGTCTCCAGCTTGCAAAATTTAGTATTTAATTCCTCGTTTTGAGTTGTTACATTAACTAGACTTTTTTGTATGTTTTTAATGTCCTCTTGCATTTCTTTCATAGTATTACGGAGTTCATTTGAGGCTTCCCTTTGTGATAACATGAAACTAGAAATAAGTTGTCTCATTTCTAATCTAAATTATTCCAATTGATCGCATTCCAGCGATCCAGCGACGTCCTGCCTACGACGGCCGGTGAAAACCGCATTCAGAGGCGATGTGTTTTCATCCGATAAACTTATAGACATGTCCGGATTCGACGCACTTCTGTTCATTGTGGTATACTGGGATCAGCAAGTCAAAATACCAAGCTATAATCGTGTTAGGTATAATCGTTGCGAGTCTGAGTTGTAGGTATATTTGCACGGCAACTTACCGACCCTGACGGTCGCAATAGCACTTATGCCACTTTTGTTCGTGTAGCACTCACTATGGTTCACACATGCACGATAGGTCACACTAAACTGGCACCGATCGATGATTTCAAGCAAAGTCGCTTTCCGTCCTGTTAAGCAAGACCTGCAGCGGCTTAGGGGTCACGTAAACTGGACAATGATCGACGACTTAGAACGAAAGAGCTTGTCAACCAGTATAAGAGGGCCTCTGATTTTTATTAAATTGTAATATGGTTTACTGTTAAAGCACGTCTGAGCGCCTCAGAGATCCGAGGGGAAGAGGAAGAACGAATGGACACCAATACCAATAATGTGAAAATGGGAATTCCTCATTAAGAGTATGACATAGCCAAAACAAAAACCAGTTTCGGGCGTGGCTTATTCTATTTTACGATAGCGCGCGGGGGGAAATTCGTCCCGGTCTCCAAGCTCGCGCCTTCCAAAGCAAAATTATGTGAATACAGTGGACGAGGTAGGGTCAAAAGTAATACCTATTTTATGTTATCTAATTTATTAGTGTATTTCGATCATCGTCATACGGCATTGATCCTACTTGCTATCACGTCGGGACGTAAATTTATTACGGTCGGCTAAAAGTGGTTTTTTGAGTGTTTGATTTATCAGTTGACACTCGGAACATTTCAAACACTCCTTTAGAGATACATAATAATATCGTGACGGTTAATTGTCACCATTACCCATGCTTTAAATATTTTTCGCCCGTTGAGCTGGTTTTACACTTGCGGGAAAATAAATTGGACCAATTATTTCTTTACAAAAATTGTTACTAAAGTTGTTATAACAAAAAGTGTAAACTAACAAATACTCTCAGAAGGAATGCACCACGTCACTATCTATCTCACTGTAGCCTATCTCAATTATGTCGCTATCTCTCTCATTTAACTGCACCACGTCACTATCTATCTCACTGTAGCCTCAATTGCATCTCAATTATGCCTCTCTCATTTAACGTTTAACTGCGTAACTATCTCATTCCAACTCATTTTAAATAGCGTCACTATTTATCTCACTCTAACGCGTGTTAAATGGCATTTCTAATGCACGTCAAATAGTTTTACTGCCCGCCACTCTTTCATTCTAAATTCTAATTATTTTAAAAAATACGCAGCTCCTTTGGTGGTAAAATAGCAATAATTTTTTTTTCAAAACTAATACACAGAAATTTCCAGATTATTTGAAAAACAATATTTGATGAGCCGTTATTTAAGACAATTTGCAAAACTAACATAGTAAATTTTTTTTTCAGGGTGTGGTGTCGAACTAACCTTATAACAAAAAATTGCTCAAAAATTGGGTTTTTATTTTTTCTTTATCTTTATCAATAGCAGGACTATTCAGAGTTGCGCAACAAAAATTTTATTCTTAGAATTTAGAACTGGTTAGCTTTGACTCTCAAAAATCTATTCGAATTTATAAAAGTACCATCAACTCGATGACTATCTACTTTTTGCTGAGGTCATAATTTGATATTCTGGTCAGTCATGAGCTGGCCTACCAGCCTTCCAAGGGAAAGCGTTGACTTTTGGGACACCTGTTTACCCTTGGGATAAATCGCAGTGTTTAAAATATAGAAATTTATTTGTATCATAGTTTGAAATTTTCAGTTCCCTTTACGCAAAATGAAAAAACAAAACTCTTTTAGGATTAATTT
This sequence comes from Ypsolopha sequella, assembly GCA_934047225.1. Lineage (NCBI taxonomy): Eukaryota > Metazoa > Arthropoda > Insecta > Lepidoptera > Ypsolophidae > Ypsolopha > Ypsolopha sequella. The sequence goes on along the minus strand of OW204010.1, from coordinate 2,264,205 downwards.
GTTGTCCTTATGTTTGTCTGTTTATCCGTTTGTCTAGGCAATTTTTCTGGGTAAAATCAATGAATGCCAATATTTACAGCCCTGTAAAACATACATATTAAAACGTTTTTATGGCCTTTTATTTAACGTTTTCATACAAATTTTCTCCTTATGAAAATATAGAGATCAACACTTGACATAATATTTTGCATTTGAAAGAAAGCACAGAAAGGAACTGTAGAACAAATAATATAAAAAATATAAAAACCATATCGTTCTATTCTAAAGGGGTTAATAATCTAATGTTTGTTCAATGTGGCGATAGCTTTGTTTATTAATATTTTTTTCTTTGTTACTAAGATAACAAGTATTTTCATACAAAGTTTTCCTTAAGAGTTATTTCTCCTAATTTGTAACAAAATATTAAGAAATAATTATAACGGTAAAGTACAACCTTTAATGATATAATGGTATCTTCAAAATAATTGGGTTTTCCATAAGCGTGATATCAGCTTATTTAACTAATTTACGGCTGATATCACGACGACGGACAAGCCAATTATTTTATTACTATTGTTATATTATTAAAAATATGTTTAGGCATACAGTAGACTTTTAACTATAAGTTTTCTTAACTAAAAGTTGTATTTTTACTAATTGAAATTGTATTTCTCATCAAAAAGTGCAAGATGGCAAGATATTCAAAATAAGTTAATTGAATTTGTGAAATGGGTTCAGGTAAAAACAGTTTCCCATGAAACGGTAACTGTTTATACATAGCAAAGTGTGTAAACTTAGTCATCTTACCATGAACGACGCCTGTATTTCCAGTATAGATAAAAATATACAAACGTGTTGAACTTTGCGTAAAAACGAGGCAATATTGGCGATATCCTGACAGCTATTATGATAATGTTTTAAAAAATTTTGCTTTTTGGGCTGTATAGAGACGTAGTTAGATGTCACTAGAATATACTAATGAAAAAAAAAATTAAGAAAATAAGCTCTAGACTTCACATTCAGTTTATACCTATTGTATGAATTTTAAGAAAAATCCAGGGGCAAAGGGACCTCTTAAGGAAAACCTAGTATTAAACTATTTGTAATCTTAGTAAAAACTAATTCCAGGAAAAAAATAAACAAAGCTATAGCCACATTAAACAGTATATAATTAATCCCTTTAGAATAGAACAACATGGTTTTCATATTTTTTACATTATTTGTTTAACAATTCCTTTCTGTGTTGACTTTTAAATGCAAAATATTATCTCAAGTGTTCATCCCTATATTTTCATAGTGAGAAAATTTGTATGAAAAACGTGAAATAAAAGGCCATAAAAACGTCAAAAGTATGTTTTTAGAGCTCTATAAAGGGCCGTTGATATTGGTATTTATTAATTTTACCCAAAAAAAATTGTCTAGACAAACGGACAGACAGACAAACATAGGGATAACAAATTAATCCTAAAAGAGTTTAATTTTTTTCATTTTGCGTAACGGGACCTGAACATGTACCGACAGGATTATCTACGATCTAATAATTTTGCCATGCACTGTAAATATTTCAAAATTCTGTATTTTAAATACTTGGCGATTTATCCCAAGTAAGTAAAACAACCCAGAAAGATAAGCAAAAACAAAACTCGGGATTCCCATTAGATTGGTATAATCTCTCGGATCGTATTATAACCACAATCAAGTCAAGTCATTTTTCAACAACTCAATCCCTCTCCGAGTCCGAGCTCTCCGATTACCCACTGACGACTACTCATTTTAAAAAAGAAGTCACGATGGCCAAGTGTGAATCTGAAGTCATGAATAGATTACTAGTGAATTGATACAACTTTAAACATTACTACTTTGTAACTTGTTACAGTCGGCCATCCTTCATAAAACGAGTCCCATCGTTTACATATTTGCATTAATGGTTATCTTTAAGCTTACATACAGTTAAAATAGGATAAATATATTTACATTTCCTTAAATAAGTATGAGTACTTTTTATTATGTACTTTTATTATAGCCGTGCAAGCAGAAGCTAACTCCTTCACTATCGACCTGCAACGACTGCGATGCTACGCAACACATCTTCTGGGCGACAAGTTCATATGCCAATTCATGCCCGCTACGTAACACCCTCCCTGAACTACCTTTATTATAGCCGTGCAAGCTGAAGCTACTTCCTTCACTATCGACCTGCAACGACTGCGATGTTACGCAACACGTCTCCTGGGCGACAAGTTCATATGCCAATTCATGCCCGCTACGTAACACCCTCCCTGAACTACCTTTATTATAGCCGTGCAAGCTGAAGCTACTTCCTTCACTATCGGCCTGCAACGACTGCGATGTTACGCAACACGTCTCCTGGGCGACAAGTTCATATGCCAATTCATGCCCGCTACGTAACACCCTCCCTATCTACCTCTATGATAGCCGTGCAAGCTGAAACTACTTCCTTCACTATCGGCCTGCAACGACTGCGATGTTACGCAACACGCCTCCTGGGCGACAAATTCATATGCCTCGCTTACTCACTAATGCGGCAAGTTCATATGCCTCACTAACTCACTAATGCGGCAAGTTCATATGCCTCACTTACTCACTAATACGGCAAGTTCATATGATTCGCTTACTCACTAATGCGGCAAGTTCATATGCCTCACTTACTCACTAATACGGCAAGTTCATATGCCTCGCTTACTCACTAATGCGGCAAGTTCATATGCTTCGCTTACTCACTAATGCGGCAAGTTCATATGCCTCGCTTACTCACTAATGCGGCAAGTTCATATGCCTCACTAACTCACTAATGCGGCAAGTTCATATGCCTCACTAACTCACTAATGCGGCAAGTTCATATGCCTCACTTACTCACTAATGCGGCAAGTTCATATGCCTCGCTTACTCACTAATGCGGCAAGTTCATATGCCTCACTTACTCACTAATGCGGCAAGTTCATATGCCTCACTTACTCACTAATACGGCAAGAACATATGATTCGCTTACTCTCTAATGCGGCAAGTTCATATGCCTCACTTACTCACTAATGCGGCAAGTTCATATGCCTCACTTACTCACTAATACGGCAAGTTCATATGATTCGCTTACTCACTAATGCGGCAAGTTCATATGCCTCACTTACTCACTAATACGGCAAGTTCATATGCCTCGCTTACTCACTAATGCGGCAAGTTCATATGCCTCGCTTACTCACTAATGCGGCAAGTTCATATGCCTCACTTACTCACTAATACGGCAAGTTCATATGCCTCACTTACTCACTAATGCGGCAAGTTCATATGCCTCACTTACTCACTAATACGGCAAGTTCATATGCCTCACTTACTCACTAATGCGGCAAGTTCATATGCCTCGCCATCGCCATCGCCGTCGCCAGCGCCATCGCCATCGTCGTCGCCATTCATCGCCATCGCCGTCGCCATCGCCGTCGCCATCGCCATCGCCAGCGCCATCGCCAGCGCCATCGCCATCGCCATCGCCAGCGCCAGCGCCATCGCCAGCGCCATCGCCATCACCAGTGCCATCGCCAGCACCATCGCCAGCGCCGTTGCCATCGCCATCACCATCACCAGCGCCATCGCCAGCGCCATCGCCAGCGCCATCGCCATCGCCAGCGCCATCGCCAGCACCATTGCCAGCGCCATCGCCAGCGCCGTCGCCAGCGCCGTCGCCATCACCATCACCAGCGCCATCGCCAGCGCCATCGCCATCGCCAGCGCCATCGCCAGCGCCATCGCCAGCGCCATCACCATCGCCAGCGCCGTCGCCATCGCCAGCGCCAGCGCCAGCGCCGTCGCCATCGCCGGCGCCATCGCCAGCGCCATCGCCAGCGCCATCACCATCGCCAGCGCCGTCGCCATCGCCAGCGCCAGCGCCGTCGCCATCGCCGGCGCCATCGCCGTCACCAGCGCCATCGCCATTGCTAGCGCCATCGCCAGCGCCGTCGCCATCTCTTCTCTAAATTCTTGACTCGCTGCTTCATCTTCGACAGCTCTATTTCACGAGGCGGAGTCATCACTGAGTCTGTGTCGCTCATTTTCTAGAACTCAAAAACATTTTCGCTTCATGAAACTGTATCACTTTTAACAAACTGTCAGGTAATGATTCTAGATTAGGTTATTTTAAATCTCTTTGCATCTTGGAAACTAACGAATATTTTGTAAAGTCATGAATTTATATAATATAAAATAACCTTGAAATTTCGCTTTCAACTCACTATTAGCATTTAACTCTAACGAACACGTGTTTCACCATAATAAATAGCACCTCATAAACAAGGACCGATATTGGGGCCAAATTGTTAATCCGTTTGCATCATGTCTCATGAAGTTTAAAATGATTGAATTTTTACGTTATATGGCTTTTTCAATTATTAATTAGTTACTGCTACTTATATTTTCGTTTAACTTTATTTTTATTCTGACACACATGCGAGTGAAGTTAAAAAAAGATGGAGAAAATTATCCACGTGCATCGTCGAATTCACAAACAAAACAAAATGCCATTATAACAAGAACGGAGGTTTCTTTTTAAAATAATTTTGCAATTACTTACACTCTGAAGGCTTGAGTTTCAATCCAGGGCGTGTAGTTTGACACAAAAATTATTTATTTCCGTGCCTATCCCGCTTCTGAGCTAAAACAACCCAGAAAGATAAGCAAAAACAAAACTCGGGATTCCCATTAGATTGGTATAATCTCTCGGATCGTATTATAACCACAATCAAGTCAAGTCATTTTTCAACAACTCAATCTCTCTCCGAGTCCAAGCTCTCCGATTACCCACTGACGACTACTCATTTTAAAAAAGAAGTCACGATGGCCAAGTGTGAATCTGAAGTCATGAATAGATTACTAGTGAATTGATACAACTTTAAACATTACTACTTTGTAACTTGTTACATAAGTGTACCTATATAATTTGCAAAAAACTTCACTTATTGAACCTGAAATGGTGAGCCAATACTAGAGGGTAATTTCACGAAAAGGTCATTGACCTTTGATACAGATCTCAGTAAGTATAAGTAAATTAATTTGGGTTTCAATAACGATCAAAAAATTATTCTTTTAGAGTGACATATGTTATTTTCCCGCATAAAAGTATGTATTAATTCCAAATTCATTCAGTTTTGTTGTTATGACTATGGCACGATGTAGCTAAATCACTCATACGCATATTTTGTTGAGTTTTTAACGGCAGGAATATGATGATCCTCGAAATATTACTTTATAAAATTAATTTCAATGTCTTTTGAAGTAGTTTTGGGAGATATTTATAGCTTGCAAAAAAAGGCACAGGTTCCACGTCTTACGGGCGCCAACGCTAGGCGTAGACTGACAATATCTTGCTGCTGCCGACTGCATCAGTGGATTTACGTATATTTGGAAAAAGGGGGTGCTTTTCTTGACCCAAATAACGCGGTATTTGGAAAATGAATAGATATCATTCACACTAATTTTATTTAAAAAAAACCAACAAAATTGCGAAAGCGATACCTGAAACAAAATCGATAAGAAGTATAAAATAGAGGGTTATGAAAAAAATTCATTGACAGTACAAATATAAATCGATTAACGTGGTTTGTGAAAAATGAATACCTTAAAATTCAACCAAAAACATATATTTTTTTATGGCTATACGTAACCTAATTATTGCAACAAAATCATCCGAAAGCTGACATTTTATATCTGTTTGTATTTGTGTTCCCCTTAATATAGCAGGTAAACAGTGGAACCTTTTAGAACGAACTTTATGGTGTGTCTTGATGAAATGTACTACTAATCATCAACACTGTTTACATCTCAAGTTAGATTTGGTTGCTTGATATGAGGTGTATACAGTTAGATAATACATGTAACCGTCATAGTGGGATAATTTAGATAACATATCAAACAAATTGCGCAGAAAAATTGTACAAGATTTTAAAACAAATAATAATCAGAACTGATAGGTTGTAAAAAAGTGCCCTTATCAGTTATTTCATTGAAATACATAGTAATACAGCGCCACCAAGTTGCCTAGCAAAATCTTGGCTGAAATTGAAATTGCTGAATTAAAAATAATTTTAATAAACGTTTATTGATCAGACTACAATGTGGTCCAGTTTGGTTAGTAACAATGATTATAATAAATATAATTAGTAAATAAAATATAATTGGGTGTTCAGAGAGGATGACACTTGCTTTTGGAGAAACTATCGAACGGAGCAGATATTTACGATGTCTAATGATCGTATAGATACGTGGCAAAAAGTCATGGTGCTGGTGAAAAGAGAAAAATGCCAGAATAATAAAAGATGAGTATTCTTTTGGATCATTTACTTGTTTTAGACAATGTTTTAAAAATGTATTAGTTATGTAATATTTTACAATAATGATTTTCAAGATTTAGATAAATACATAACATTAAAATAGTTAAATTCAACACAGGTAGGTTCCATTTTTGTTTTATAGTATGGCATAGCTGACTTAATAAAAAGTTAGTGATCTTGTTTCATAAATTAATCTTAAACCTATATTGACACGAGTATTTGTTAGGGATACAAATAATAATAAATTTATACAAAAGTTGTGTATAAAGAGTAGTCCATCCGTCCATCCATCAGCCCGTATTCGTCTACTGCTGGACATAGGCCTCCCCAATATTACGCCACTCTTGGCGGTCCTCAGTCATCCTCATCCAGCCGCCACCCGCAACGTCCTTCAGATCGTCAGTTCAGCGGGCACGATACTACTTGCCTACTTGCGGCCTACGCTGCGCTTTGCTATACGTGGTCTCCATTCCAAAGTAGAATAAAGAGTAGTAAAAACATATTATTCTATATTTAAAGGTTCGACTCCTGACATTATATCAAATGATAAACAGTGATTAATTATCTGAAATAATAAATATGAAACACCATTTTTAATCATAAATCTAGCAAATGCACCTATCATGTATTCTCTGGATTTTTACACCAAGTTGAAACTACTTTCTTTCTCAACACGGTTGAATAAAGTTGCCTGCGAAAAACCTGACACAATTGGGGGTTGTCGGTACTTAAATGTAGCAGCGAGCACTAAGATATATAAAGAAAATAGGGTCCTTCTGACACCTGCCTGACTTTATTTGAAGGAAGACATTCAACGTTCACGGATACCTTGAAAAAACCGACATATGTTAATAAGGGATAGATTAGCTTTCTATAAGTGAAAGTCAATTTTGTTTTTTTATTTTTTTGTACTTGTGCCAATATTTTGCTGGGCAACTCGGCGGCAGTGTACGGCCCTAAGTGTAAACTTTCCTTTTCATTTTTCGATGAAATAGCTAATAGGTGCACACTTCTACCACAAAATAGATATAACCAGAAGGCCAACTCGACGACGAAGTGAAAACAAGACGCAAACATGCATAGATGCGTACGTATGATGATCTCGGCAGAATTTCGTATTGGCATTCGACCAAACTTCATCCGAGATCGTTGTATGCGTCGACACGTCTATGTGTTCGTGCGCCTGTTTTCGCTAGTTATGAGGAGTAAACCTTCTGTAAGTGGTACCGTCAGAGTTTAACCTATGAAGTAAAATTTTATATAAAAATAGGGTTACGTAAGTTAAAAAACCTATGATTCTGAAAAACATTATGGTAAATAACAATAATATCAAATGAGAATGATAATCGCAGCTGTATATTATATTTGTGTCCGAAGTACGGCGATGGAGCTCACCACACATCACGCTGGGAGGTAATAATCATCGGTGAAACTTGGGGGTACGAGTGTGGACTGTGACTTGCATATTACTGTCCGCACTCGGAACACTTCTGACTTCTGACCCCTTCCCTGAGGATTCATGTCGTGATGATCTCTATACTAATAACTTAAACTTTGGAGCCAAAATAAAAATAATAATTGTTTCACATATTTTGTTCGATTAGTTTTGTATGGACCAGTTAAATGTTGATCGTTTTAATGAGAATGTTTTCCAAAATATTTAATAATGAACATTTTCAATCTGCAGGTTCATTATTTCTGTGTGTTGTTATTATCTGATGTGTATTTATCTTGATTTTCAGCCTACCCAGATCCACTGAGGATTATCAATAACCCAATTGCTGACAAAGCTCTCGGGAATATAACAGTGCAATATTTTTCACCTCGTTGTGGTAACAGACCTTGTAAAATATACCATATGCGTGTGTGTGAAGTGGAGGGAGGCAAGGAATCACAATTTCGTTATATAGATTTTAATAAATTTTGTAAGCTTAATGGTACCATTACTTTTACATTTCTAACGTCGAATTTAATATTAAGTGGCACGGACAAAGTAGACTTGAACAGTAACAAGACATATGGTGTAAGTTGTAAGATCTATAATGGAGTTTATTATAGTGATTATTCTGCTGTAGCTACAATTATTACGTAGGCGTAAATATATAAAGTAAACATGATGAAATAAGTAAAAAATAAAAGTAAAACTTACATGAAGTAGATACTGTCGTTTTATTACCATTTCTTTACCTTTGTGTGTACTAAATAATTAAAGTACCAACGAGAGCCTGTAGCAGCGTGCAGACGTGTGATCTGATACGATCTGTGGTTAAGCAACGCTTGGCATGGTCAGTCTTTGGATGGGCATTTACATTTGGTCCCTCCGAATGGATCCGAAACATTGGCCACGCTCATCTTAACCCTTTATAAGGCAGTGGTAACACCATCATTTTTAGATTATTGTTAAAAAAAATCAATCAAAAATCATTAGTCAATTTGCACTTTCTGTTCAAAATTTACAGAAAAAAGGATCATCAACAAAAAAAAAAACTAAAAACAGAATAATAATAAAAATAAATTTAATAATTAAAATTAAAAATATGATTACATTAAAAAGATAATTTTCTCTACCTTAAAAAGGGTTAAGGCTTCTCAATTATAAAATGAACATTATGTTTAATTCATACCGTCAAGAATTACGTTATTAATTCAAAAAATATATATATTAGAAAAGAGGATTAAATTAAGGTACTCTTAAATCTGAAAACGTAATTTAACTAACTTCGCTCGATAGAAAAAATTTGCAAAGTCAGCTAAAAAAAAACCAGTCACAGTGTAACTCGTTGGAAAAAAAAAATATCCCAACCAGTCACACTGTTACTCGAATCTCGATGGTATAGCTTTTCTATTTTTCGTCCCAACGAGTCACACCCCCATCACAAGAGTGTTACACGTTAACAACTAACTTTTTCTTAAGGCTGCGTACATGAACGTATGAAGGATCGGACACCGTGTCGCTAACTAATAACTGATTCACAACAATGGCGGCGGCTCAAAGTGCATGTGTGTGTGCTGGGTTGCCAACTGATACCAATTTCCCAAGAAAATAGGTTAGCACTATAAATAATACTATTGTCGCTTGATGGCGCTGTAATACGAATCTAAACCAAGTCGTACAAACGACGCTGGATTTGGAGGGAACCAAGTCGTTTTCACCTCTACTCTCTCTAATTATATTTAACCAATCACTCCTCCATACTTGGTTTCTTTTTGGAAGTCTAAAAAAAAAACACATTACGTATATATTTTTTTAATAATTAATGTAATTTAGACTACCTAACTTGCGCGTGTATGCCTGTGTCGAAATTTGTTTAGCTCAAGCCCTTTGGTGTCGTGGGTATTTTTTATCTGAGCGGAAAAATTTTACAAACAGACAAACGTTTCATTTCATCATATCTATAGAGATGACCAACTGAAACAACATCTATTGATCGACACACTATTTTAAACAAAAAAAGAATCATCCAAATCGGTTTAGAAATGACGAAGTTATGGAGCAACTTACACAAAAAATATGTGTAGAAAAAAAAAAGGTGAGTTGACAACTTTCTCTTTTTTGAAGTAGGGTTTAAACGAAGATAAAAAAAATTATCAATTCCACTCGAAAATCTATCACCGACATTTTGTGGTGAGTGATTTGCATTTGTATTTAATGGCAACACTGGCCAATTGTCACGAGTATGACAATTGAACTAAAGTCTCACGGATTAAGGCATTTTGAATCATATCACAGAGACAATAAAGTCTTTGACGTAGGACTTCAGTGGTGGCGCGGACTTTATGTTTTGAGTTCCAAACTGAGCAGATTCATTTCATGTAAAAACACGTTAAAGAAATGGAAATACGTTAAAAATCGAATAACTTACCTATGAAAGGTAATTACCTGACATTTTTTCATATATCCGTTATTATTTCTGCAAGATTTGTCCACGCAGGACGGCATATTCGAATTTTTTTAAGTACGACGTCATCGCGTTTCGCCGGGCAAGGTTCGCTGCAGAATGGCGGTTGATTAGCTTATGTTTTTTGTATGTTTGCGTGCGGTTCGTCCGTACAAGCGAGTGGGCTTATCATGGGGTAGGGTCAACCAGGGTAATTGTAAACGCAAGTGAAAAAATAACAACTTTGTTCCACATTTATTTTTGATATTTTATCAAGTTGTGTCACCATAGCAATAAGTTTTGGGAGTGTTTTTGAATGCGAGTGTATACCAATTTTGAGACAATATTTAATAATATTGCACCACCAGGAAGTTAAAAAAATAGGTGTTTACAATTGCCCTAGACATTTTCACAAAAAAACACATTTTGGGGTAAATGGAAACACACAAATCTGAATCTAGTATAGTTATCGCTTCTCTCGTAGTGTGAATCTAAAATGCAATCATTTTAAAATGTGTACAAATGATACCAAGTTGTTTACTCAACTGGGGGGTATTTGTAAAAATTGTAAACTAGCTCCTAAATGATTCATATAAATAAGACTGGGGGAAATGTAAACAATCAAGATACAGTGGGGTTATTGTAAACAAATTCTTAATAGTTAAAATAATGATATGAGTTTTGTAAGGGGTAAATAAAAACAAACGATGAGATGAACTAATCACATAATATCTTTATTAAGTTTTTAAAATACAAGAGTAAGGCTAAGGTTTTTCGAAGACATCTAAAGGTTTTTGGAACTTATAATACATCCTCTCGCCTCTCAAAAATAGGGTGGGTTCTCTCAACACCCCTATCACATCATCAAAAGAGACATAACTTGTGTCATTTTCTCGTACGGAAAATAGCATTTTGGTGTTATCCATGCACTTGAGACATGTAACTTTTAGTTCCCCTTCATCTTCATCTACATCATCCACAATACACGCATATGTATAAACAGTAGTTAATCGTTTACCTCCTTTAAAATGCACTAATATAAAATTGCCACGATCAGGATTAGTTAGCAAAGGTTCCTCATATTCTTCAATTACTTCTTGATCATTCTCTGCATCATATTCGCTGTCTTCACTCTCAGCATAGGGTACTATCATCTCATCTTCTGATGAAGAACATTCTTTCCTTATTGCTTCTATTCTTATCTTTTTTGTAGTATCTGTACGTGACGTCTTTTTCCCTTTCCTTTTCGTTGTCTCTTGTATATTAGAACTCTTTTTTTTAGATTGCTTCTTCAGTTTTTCTTCTTCAGCATTTTTCAATTTTTCTTTTACTTCGTCTGATGTGAGAACTTCACCAAACGCACTTTGTTTGAGGCGTTTTTTTGAGGTTTTTTTAGGCTTAAGTCTGGGTGCCTTTTCACAAAATTAAAATACCAGTCGTCACCAGGCGTATTATTTTTAAAAGGTGTTTTCAGAGCACTTGCTTCCACATATTCTTTTACAAGTTGTTTTAATTCTTCTCTTTGTACAGGATAACCCATCTCAGCACGAGTCTTTAAGCACGAAACAATGTGGTTTTCTACATTGTTTGGAAGAACTTTTGGGACACCGGCACCCATTTTTTCAATATTAATTTTTCTTCCCTTTATCCGATGATAAATCACTGAAATGGGGACACCATATGCTTCTTCTGCTTTTCTATAAGTCTTTCTTTTTTCTTTAACATCCTCGACCGCTTTCTTTAGATTTTCTAAGGAGTATTTATTCTCTCGCTTTCTGACATAAACACGTGGCATACTGAAGACCTGAAAAAAAGTTCACTTTCACCCCACTATTCTATTGTACTAAAATGTATGTGGAAACATATATTTTTTACAATTACCCTAATATTTACAATTACCCCTTTTTGTGTTTACAATTCCCCATAATCATTTTTTTTATGGGTAATTGTAAACGTCGTTTTGCCACGTGTATGGGAATGTTTTTGGTTAAAACAAGTATAATATGTAAAGCACATTCCTTTACCTATCCATTAAAACATGAAACAAGTGAACTTACCCAGTAATTTTATACAATACACCAGTTTATTCAATTATATGACTAATTAATAATTGTTTTTTTTTGGGAGCTTTTTTGACACACACTTTAAAGTGAGGTTATGCGGACGCCATTAGAAATCTGTCATTTCCGTCATAGACAAAAGACTCAAGGTGCGCTCCGTTTTGGTAGCAGTCCGAAAACGTGCAAGATACAAAAGTTATTAATGCTGTTTACAACTACCCCTGTTTACAATTACCCAGGTTGACCCTACCTCAATATTCTGTTAGCGGCGCGGAGTCCGCTACGTCCGTGGCTGCGTATAAACCTGGACAAATTAGTGATTTTGCCCCCGCATCCCCGCACCTCAACTGTTTGCGTGACCGGCCGTCACCGGCCGCGAGCGCTATTTCTTAGCTCCCACGAGCGGTGTGGATCCGCGGTCATTAACCCGTGCACATGCTAGTTTTCAATAATAAGTATAATGCATCTACGATGTATAAAATTCAACCCAGTTGACAAAACGCAGTGGCGTGCAGTCCATACAGACAAAAAGACACTGTCTACCCTGACAAATACACATCATTTACGCATTTTTATGCATATCGTAAAAAAAAAAGTGTAGCCACACCGACCGCCATCTATTGACATTAGCGGGAACTGCGAGTCTCAGTTCACAGCTGCGAGCCGCTCGCTCACTCGAGCCATAGATAAAGTATCTATGCTCGAGCATTCCAAAATAGAATTACATCGCTAAAATCGATTACGAAAGTATGAAGTGAATGCTCAGATCTGAGAGTGAATGGCTCATGTTATGATCCATTGTAATTCAATTTCGGACCAGCCATCGCGGAATGGTGGCTGCCGGTTATATGTGTGGGTCATTATTCCAACAGTATCTTTGTTGTGTGCGTTACTGTAAGTACATGGCACACAAATGCAAAAGCTTTTGCTTGTTGCGGTGAAAACTCTGCAAAAAGCCGGCGGCTTTTTAGTTTTACGACATTCACCGAAAATTACCGAAGTCTTACGAAGCCGCCTTAGCAGCTTAGCCGGCGCCATCCATTATTGTTTTTCGTTCGTTCGTTACGAAAATTGATGACAAGCAGTATAAATAAAATAAAATTGGGTCTAAAAATTGCAAAAAATGGCTGGTGCTGGTAGTAACTACTGTGAAAGTTGTGCTGGGAATGTGTGTGTGCAAAAATTAAGAAATGGTACGTTTTCAAAACTGTGTGTTGCTGAAAAAAAAAAGAAGTAATCGAGAAAGGCCGCTTCGTACCGGATTCAAATAAAAGGTAAAGCAACTAGAAAATTCAATCCATGTTATGAAACATTTAACTGGCTGACAGGTTGTAAACATACTAAGTAATCGATTGTTTTGTTTCTCCTGCTTGTTATGTTCAAATAACCAAACTGTTTGGAACGATGCCGGTTACAGATGCGCATAAAAATACATATACAGCTTAGCTATATTTACTTGCCTCTATTTTGGGAAATCCTCGAAAAACTACAAAAAAAAATTGATGTCCCTCAATTTATCTCTAAAATTGGTTGATCGAAAAATAAAAAATAAATCATGGTAATATGTGCTTACGTAAAGATTACAGGAATAATATAGCAGTTAAGAAATTCACGAAAACAAAATTACATTTTTCATCCACGATACGGAACCTTAGGTTGTAGCATGGCAGATTTTGTAAGGTGCGGTTATCTCAAAGTTTTCGCGTCGTTGTTTGCTTGACGGTAAATTGCGGTTTACCCTCTGTTCTAGACATGAAGTTCGCTCGCTTGTCTGTTGCGAGTTCCGAGGTTGTTTTCCGGTCATTTGTCGGCCAGGTTTTTTGCTGTCGAGCCGTGTTGTGTGTATCATCATTTTTGATTTTTTTATTTTTGATAATGGCGGATTTGCCAACAGGAGTTGTGTCTTTAATAAAATAGGTGGGTTTTGAGTTTAAATTTGGTGTGTTTATTTTGCGTGGAATGGTTTCCGTAATATTGTTTTCTATTTTCAGAAGGATTTTTGGAGGTGATTGTTGGAGTTTTTTTGGCCGGGTTGGTGGGAGATCTGACCTATTGTCGGATCATGGTACGTATTGCTTTCTTTGTATTTTGAGTCACCGGAATTTTGTTCTCATCGTTCCGTGTGGTAAAGGTTTTAATATTGTTTACTCTCTTCTAATTCCAGGGAGTTCAAGTTTTTGCTGTTTTGCTTCTTTGGTGATTTTTATCCAGCTGGCTGGGAGATGACCGCCGCGTGGTGTTCACGGTCAAGCAGTTCCTTTGTCTGCGAGGACGGAGATCGTTGACCTTGCGGTTGGGCAGCGGTCGGCGTGCCATTTCTTGTTGAATATGTTGGCGTAATACAAGTATGTGTTATAAATTTTATTTTTAACCTCACATAATAACGGTGCCTTGAACGGGATGTTTTCAGGACACTTAGTTTTATGTCTTTAGTTAACCAAGTGTAAATTCTTCTTCCTGTTTCACTGAATAACCCAAACTGTAAAATTTAATGTTCCGTAATATTTTTCCTGGTAGAACTGAATGGTGTACCAGACGATTTAGTTTAAAGAGTATGATCGACAAATAGGTATTATGTAGTTGGATTCACGGCTCCACTGAGCTAGATTTTATTTGGGAAATTATTTTCCTTGTTTTTTTCAAGTTTTGTTACTCTTAAAGTTTCTTTTTTCAAATGTAATTTCACAAGATTCCATGTAATCTAGTTACCTGTGGTTAAGGCGGTAACTAACCCATCTAGTTTATTCACTTAAATGTTTTATTAATGTCTTGGCAAAACTAATTCCAATGTAATATTGCTACCTGATGTTAAGGCGGTAACTGACACAACTATTAGAGGTTCTAAAAGTTTTTGGCAGAATATATGCCAAATGTAAGGTCTTGGCCAAAAGTTTGTAACAATGTAATATTTTCCGTAACACCTTCAGTCTTGTGAATCTTTACATAATTTTGTGATAAAGTTAAATACACTTAATTGTAAAGTACCTCGAAGTTTTCTTCAGAACCTTTTACCAACTATTAGGTTACAATTAGGTCACTTTTTAATCTTATCCTGTTCAGTAGTACGACTGGTGGAAAAGACCGGTACCCGCCGGTCGTGCTATCTGACAATGGCGCCCTTAGGTTTTTAAATAATAATATTTGTCGAAGGGTTATTTGGTGAAACAGAGTTTTTTTTTTGTTACTCGTTTTTTTTTTTTTTTTTGGTTTGTATGTGTAACATTATTTTTTTTGTACTATGTACTTTGGTTTAGTGTGTGCATTTGCACATATAAGGAAGCTTAAGTGCTATAATTTTTTTTTGTGAGTAACAACTTAGGGTGTATTTACACTGTTTTTTTTTTGGTACCAAAAATTTTTTAATTTTTTTTAATTTTATTTAGTTTACACTGAGTTGTGTTTATGGTTGTGTAAATTCTTTTTTGCACTCAGTGAATTTGGTACCAAATTAATTTGTAAGAATTTAAAATACTTGTAAGAAACAGAAAGCAGAATTTTTTTTAAAATGGATACTAAAGAGGTATTGTTTTGGTCCTCTTAAAGGATGAATTGATTTACGACGTGACTATTCGCGCGGACACGCTAGCATCCACATTTACAGGTCTTTGGATGCTGTCAAGGAAGCCAGTTTTTTCGTGTGTTTTGGTTGTTGATACCTCGGCATTTCATTTTGTTTTAATTTTATTGTGGTTTAATTGGAGTTTTGTTTTGTTTTGTTGATGTATGGAGCCTCAAAACAGTGATTGTGGTTTTTTTTAAACTAATCTTTGGATTGAGCTTCGTGCATGAGGTTGTAAGTTTTTACAATTCTCGGGTTTTGGAGTTATGTTTTTTAATTTATTTTTTTGGGGTTAGTTCGTGGTTCAGCTCACTGCTCGAGTTGTTCCGGGTTTTGTTTTACTTGCTTTTAGGCAAGAGCCGAGGTATCGGGTAGGTTTGTTTGTTTGTTTTGTTTTTTTATCCGTCATATAATAAATATAGTTTGCTTTGGGGGTAATTTTTTTTTCTTTCTAGTAATGTTTTTTTAAGTTACTCAAATGTTTGTTTTTTTGTTTGTTTTGGGGGATTTTCTTCAATTAAAATTGAGTAACAGTTTTTATTTTATGACGTTTTTGTCAGGGGTTTTGGTTAGTTTCACGGTCTCACGTATTAGTGAGATTCGTGTTTTGTTTAAAATTTATTCCCCCTGCTGGATTTGTTAGTGAGGCGTTTTTTATTCGTAATGATCCCGTTTTTCCACTTTTGTTTCATTCGCGAGTCCGGGTGGGAGTTGAGTTTGATTTCATGGCCAGTGTTTTAGTGTCCCAACAATATATTTGGGGGGATACCTAATTTTGTTTGAAAGGTTACTGACGGACAGCATTGTCTGGCTCGTTAAGAAGTTTGGATGTTATGTTTAAATGGATAGAATGCAGAGAGGTATGGAAGTAAGGTTGGTGATGTATGCTAGGATACACTGGACTGGTTTTGGTAGAAGTCAAATTTCGACAGTGACCTACTCCAGCTCAAAGAGGTCTCGGTTTTTTTTTTGGTGTGGGCCGTTACACACTTTTGTCCGCTGCCGTTTGGTGGTATAGGGTAGCCGTGGTTTTTTTTGGAAGGGAGCGATAATCCCTGGACGTCTGGGAGTTACTCGTGGGAGTCTCCTGGTGTTTTTTTTCCTCTCACTGGAGTGGCTTGTTAATTCCGGTAAGTTCGATTAAGTTCGTTGGTTCGCTGGATACAGGTCATGTTGATGGTGAGGGGCGGAGGCGGAACTCTTGAATGATTTCATTTGTTTTATTTTTATAGTTGGGGGGTAGCATTTTGTCATTACGAATACTAGCGCACTACTTTTGTTGTTCCTGCAGGAAGGGTTACTTTTGTTTGGTTTTGATTTTATTGTCGTGGGTTCGACTTTGTTTTGGGTTTTGGACGGTTGTTTGTTTCTTTTGTTTTATGTTTGTCTTTGGTTTTTATTTGGTTTTGTTTGTAGGTGTGCTGTTTTCAGGCATCTACTTTAGTTATTAGGTTTTTGTTTTGTGTTGTTTTTTTTTTTTTTTATAAAATCATCGGGGGGGGGGTTAATTTGTTGTTTTTTCTTTTGGGTTTTTTTTTTTTTTTTTAAATTTAGTTTTTTGTTGTTGTTTACGCTGAGGGCAGCGATCGGTGCTCTAGGCGCACCTCTTATGCTTCGGGAGGGGGTATTGTAGCATGGCAGATTTTTTAAGGTGCGGTTATCTCAAAGTTTTCGCGTCGTTGTTTGCTTGACGGTAAATTGAGGTTTACCCTCTGTTCTAGACATGAAGTTCGCTCGCTTGTCTGTTGCGAGTTCCGAGGTTGTTTTCCGGTCATTTGTCGGCCAGGTTTTTTGCAGTCGAGCCGTGTTGTGTGTATCATCATTTTTGATTTTTTTATTTTTGATAATGGCGGATTTGCCAACAGGAGTTGTGTCTTTAATAAAATAGGTGGGTTTTGAGTTTAAATTTGGTGTGTTTATTTTGCGTGGAATGGTTTCCGTAATAATGTTTTCTATTTTCAGAAGGATTTTTGGAGGTGATTGTTGGAGTTTTTTTGGCCGGGTTGGTGGGAGATCTGACCTATTGTCGGATCATGGTACGTATTGTTTTCTTTGTATTTTGAGTCACCGGAATTTTGTTCTCATCGTTCCGTGTGGTAAAGGTTTTAATATTGTTTACTCTCTTCTAATTCCAGGGAGTTCAAGTTTTTGCTGTTTTGCTTCTTTGGTGATTTTTATCCAGCTGGCTGGGAGATGACCGCCGCGTGGTGTTCACGGTCAAGCAGTTCCTTTGTCTGCGAGGACGGAGATCGTTGACCTTGCGGTTGGGCAGCGGTCGGCGTGCCATTTCTTGTTGAATATGTTGGCGTAATACAAGTATGTGTTATAAATTTTATTTTTAACCTCACATAATAACGGTGCCTTGAACGGGATGTTTTCAGGACACTTAGTTTTATGTCTTTAGTTAACCAAGTGTAAATTCTTCTTCCTGTTTCACTGAATAACCCAAACTGTAAAATTTAATGTTCCGTAATATTTTTCCTGGTAGAACTGAATGGTGTACCAGACGATTTAGTTTAAAGAGTATGATCGACAAATAGGTATTATGTAGTTGGATTCACGGCTCCACTGAGCTAGATTTTATTTGGGAAATTATTTTCCTTGTTTTTTTCAAGTTTTGTTACTCTTAAAGTTTCTTTTTTCAAATGTAATTTCACAAGATTCCATGTAATCTAGTTACCTGTGGTTAAGGCGGTAACTAACCCATCTAGTTTATTCACTTAAATGTTTTATTAATGTCTTGGCAAAACTAATTCCAATGTAATATTGCTACCTGATGTTAAGGCGGTAACTGACACAACTATTAGAGGTTCTAAAAGTTTTAGTAATGTCTTGGCAGAATATATGCCAAATGTAAGGTCTTGGCCAAAAGTTTGTTACAATGTAATATTTTCCGTAACACCTTCAGTCTTGTGAATCTTTACATAATTTTGTGATAAAGTTAAATACACTTAATTGTAAAGTACCTCGAAGTTTTCTTCAGAACCTTTTACCAACTATTAGGTTACAATTAGGTCACTTTTTAATCTTATCTTGTTCAGTAGTACGACTGGTGGAAAAGACCGGGTACCCGCCGGTCGTGCTATCTGACAAGGTACGCGAGTCTGACTCGCACTTGACCGGTATTTAAGTCTACCCTGTGTAAAAACTCTGTGCACGCCACTGACAAAACGGTTTGTTCGCAATGGCATGTTTTTGCGTAATTGTGTTTGCATCTAATTTTTCTATTTCAAAATTTTATTTTTCGAAAGTCATACTTGCAAAGATAATGATTACGATGATGATACAACGATACGTCGATACGACGATACGTCGATACGCCGATACGTCGATACGACGATACGTCGATACGGGGATACGACGATACGGCAATACGTCGATACGACGATACGTCGATACGAGGATACGGCGACACGTCGATACGACGATACGTCGATACGACGATACGTTGATACGACGATACGTCGATACGAGGAAACGATGATACGTCGATACGACGATACGTCGATACGAGGATACGACGATACAAGGATACGGCAACACGTCGATACAACGATACGTCGATACAACGATACGTCGATACGCCGATACGTCGATACGACGATACGTCGATACGGGGATACGACGATACGGCAATACGTCGATACGACGATACGTCGATACGAGGATACGGCGACACGTCGATACGACGATACGTCGATACGACGATACGTTGATACGACGATACGTCGATACGAGGAAACGATGATACGTCGATACGACGATACGTCGATACGAGGATACGACGATACAAGGATACGGCAACACGTCGATACGACGATACGGCGATACGAGGATACCTCAATACGCCGATACCTCGATACAACGATACGTCGATTCAAGGAAACGACGATACGACGATACGTCGATACGTTGATACGTCGATATGTCGATACGACGATACGTCGATACGCCGATACGTCGATACGTTGATATGTCGATATGTCGATACTTCGATACGTCAATACGACGATACGGCAATACGTCGATACATCGTTACGAGGATACGACAATACGTCGATACGTTGATACGACGATACGTCGATACGTTGATACGTCGATACGATGATACGTCGATACGACGATACGACCATACGGCAATACGTCGATACGACGATACGTCGATACGTCGATACGACGATAAGTCGATACGACGATACGTCGATACGGCCATACGACGATACGTCGATACGAGGAAACGAACATACGACGATACGTCGATACGACGATACGAAGATACGTCGATACGATGATACGTCGATACGACGATAAGGCAATACGTCGATACGACGATACATCGTTACGAGGATACGACGATACGTTGATACGTTGATACGACGATACGTCGATACGTTGATACGTTGATACGTCGATACGATGATACGTCGATACGACGATACGACCATACGGCAATACGTCGATACGACGATACGTCGATACGTCGATACGACGATAACTCGATACGACGATACGTCGATACGGCGATACGTCGATACGTCGATACGAGGAAACGAACATACGACGATACGACGATACGTCGATACGACGATACGAAGATACGACGATACGTCGATACGACGATACGGCAATACGTCGATACGACGATACATCGTTACGAGGATACGACGATACGTCGATACGTTGATACGACGATACGTCGATACGTTGATACGTTGATACGTCGATACGATGATACGTCGATACGACGATACGACCATACGACGATACGACGATACGACGATACGTCGATACGTCGATACGACGATACGAAGATACGTCGATACGACGATACGGCAATACGTCGATACGACGATACATCGATACGAGGATACGACGATACGTCGATACGTTGATACGTCGATACGATGATACGTCGATACGACCATACGGCAATACGTCGATACGACGATACCTACACGATGCGTTTATGGAAACCCTTCCAGTATTCAGAACCCCAGTACTTCTGAGCTGCGGGAGGGTTTACTAGCATTAATTCACAGAAAGTTGCTTTAAACCATTCCACTATTCAGAGTTGCGAACGATCTGGATTCGGGTATTGTTTCCGGTGTAATATTCAAGACTTTATAATAAAAATGCTTCCTCTACTCAGATCCCTAGATAGCATAAAAGTACTTAAGTGCGATCTGACTCGCGGGAGGGATTTCTGCGCTATGCTCCCCGATCTCAGATCGCATGCGACACGAATCTGGATTCGGGTATTGTTTTCGGTGTAGTATTCAAGACTTCATAATAAAAACGCTTCCTCTACTCAGATCCCTTGATAGCATAAAAGTACTTAGGTGCGATCTGACACGCGGGAGGGATTTCTGTGCTATGGTCCCCGATCTCAGATCGAAAGCGGCACGTGCCAAGAGAGAGAGAGAGAGAGCGATATCATGCGCATCGCGCTTTTGTTTGTTAGGGTTCCGTAGTACCTAAAAGGTACAAAACCAACCTTTATGGTGAGACTTCGTTGTCCGTCCGTCCGTCCGTCTGTATGTCACAACATCATAACTTTAGCACCGTTAGACATTGGTTAATATTGTTAACTGTAAGGTAGCTTAATTTTTATTATTTGTGTTTAGTAGTAGGTAGGTGCACATTTTTGTCCCTGTCATCCCTTCCAATACCATAAGCCAGTGCGTGCATACGAGCTCCGTGGAAAATCATCAAATAAAATAGAAATATCGCTAAAACTGTGTGTGATACTCTTTACGCGAGTGTGGATCGATCCTAGAACCATTATTTCTCGAATAGAAGCAAAACTTTATACGCGAGCCAGCTCAATTAACATAAGGTGCGCAGGTGCAAGGCGTGGGACGCCTAAGACGCTGGTACAATCAAGAATATCACGTGAGTACTGGCTTCCCTACCTAGCCTGCCCTTTTCCATATGGTCCTTCTTCCCGATTGTTTGTATTAGCTTTGCTTAAATTCGGAAAATAACGTTATTCTAAAAGTGGAAAATCATCATTTTGTTGCGTCATCATAAGTGTTAGATTATAGGTTATACGTAGGCATAGACAATCATCATTCATTTCAATATTAGTAGATTGGTACTACTGTTAAATAATTTTGTACTGTGGCAACACTGCGAGTGAAATGTCAGATTGACATTTGACGTTCGCGAAGTTTCTGTTTACTTTTGTAATTTTGTTGTTTACGAGTTTGTTTATATTTTTACATAGCTGTATCCCAAGAAATCAGTAAAAATGAGTGTGTTAATAGAAAACCAGTTATGTAAACTTCGATTGGAGTCGATTCGGGCTG
Source organism: Ypsolopha sequella (assembly GCA_934047225.1). Taxonomy (NCBI): domain Eukaryota; kingdom Metazoa; phylum Arthropoda; class Insecta; order Lepidoptera; family Ypsolophidae; genus Ypsolopha; species Ypsolopha sequella. The sequence goes on along the minus strand of OW204010.1, from coordinate 2,242,086 downwards.
CAGCTATGAGTGCTGCAGAGCCTGAAAGTGTTAGTTCAATAAAGGAAATGTTCCGTATGAAATACAAAGATTTAGAAGCAGTAAAAGAAGCATATCTTAAAACATTTATCGATATTGAGGCTAAACCTGCCAAAACATTCGATGCGGAGCAACATCATAAAGATATGTTGGCATTTATGGACGAATATTATTCAATAAAGGTAATCTATGAACATTGTTTTGGTACGGAGCAAGTGGTGGATAGAACAGAAGTTAAGTTTGAAAATTGTAAAGAAAATAAAGGTCAGAAATGTAATGTGGATTTGCCAACAATGAAACTTCCACACTATTCAGGTACGGTCATTCAGTGGTCCAGTTACAAGGCTATGTTTGACAGTGTAATTGATAATAATAAAAGCTTATCTCCTGTTCAGAAAATGCATTACCTGATCAGTTCATTGTCAGGTGAGGCTGCAGGTGTCATCAAGCATTTACCTATATCTGAGCCTAACTATGCAATTGCATACAAATTATTAGTGGAGCGGTATGATAATAAACGCTTGATGGCAGATGCTCATATAGATGAAATCATTAACTTGCCACACTTGCCATCCAAACCCAACACTCATTTGCGGTCATTTTTGGACACATTAAAGGAAAATTTACTTGCCTTGGAAGCACTAGATATGCCTGTAATGCATTGGAGTTTCATTCTGTTGCATATTGTTTTAGATAAATTGGATAATCAGCTAAGAAATGATTTTGAATTACATGTAAAAATGTTAGATATGCCAAAAATGTCTGACATGCTTGAATTTATGGAATCGCGTTGTAAAGCTATGGCGCGTGCATCATCTAAGCCCTCTGTACAAGTTATGCAAGGCGTACTCAAGGTCAATGCTTCCAATAATAGGCCAAATGCAAAGGTAGGTACTTACTCATCAAGTTTTGCACATAATTGTGTTTGTTGTAATGGAGAAGCACATGAGTTGTATTGCTGCCAAACGTTTTTGAATATGTTGCCACGGGATCGGAAGGGATTCGTTACAGCTAACCGGCTATGCTATAATTGTTTGCGTCCACACTCGAGCAAGAAATGTTTATCTAAACAAGTATGTAAACATTGCAGGGGATTTCATCATTCACTTTTACATTTTCCAAGGACATTCAGCAACCAACAAAATGGTTCATTTTCACAAAATCACCAGCAGGGAAACTCATCGTTTAATGGTGTACCAGGAAACTCATCTCCAAACACTCATCATGGAGCCTCATCACAAGTTGTTCAAGGTCATGGTCAAGGTTCTCCTGAGGTTTCTGCTAATAGCTCAACCTTCCAGGATAAAATTCATCAATATCATACTGTTCTACTTGCAACAGCCATAATTCATATTAGGAATGGCAATGGTGAATGGTGTGAGGTCCGTTCTTTAATTGATCCCGGTTCAATGTGCAGTTTTGCAAGTGCTTCATGTGCAAAAAGGTTAAGGTTACCAATTCAAAGTGATTCATGTTCAGTTTCAGCACTCGGTGGGGGGGGAGTTCAACGCACTGATGGATGGATATCATGTGATATAAAACCAAGGTTTTCTGAAGAGCCAATTTTCAAGGCTTCAGCTTGTATCATGCAAAGGCTCACAAAAGATCTTCCATCTTCTTATATACCAGAAGGTATTTCTCATTATTTTGATGGTTTGGTATTGGCTGATCCAACATTTCATAAAAAGGGAAAAATTGATTTTCTTCTTGGGGCTGATCTTTATGACAGCATTCTCATGGGTGGTTCACCAATCAAATTGCAGCCTTATCTACCAGCTGCAATTCAAACAAAGTTAGGTTTTATTCTGATGGGTAAAACAAGCATTGATATGGGTAGTTCATCATCAAAGGATATTTCAGCATTTCATAGTACATGTGAAAACACACTTGAACAATCAATTGTCAAGTTTTGGGAAATGGAAACGGTACCGTCAGCTAAACAAATATTGAGTTCTTAAGATGCTTTCTGTGAAGAGCATTTTCTCTCAACACATAAAAGGGATAATAGTGGTAGGTTCTCTGTGCAGTTGCCTTTCAAAGTAGATGCACCATCTTTAGGGGAGAGTAGAGATATTGCTATGCGTAGGTTTTCCAGTTTGGAGCGACGTTTGAATAGAGAACCTCTTCTGAAGGAAATGTATTGTGCCTTTTTAAAGGAGTATGAAGAGTTGGGACATATGACTCTTATACCTAATCCGAAGTCGAATCCAGGTTTGTATTACATCCCTCATCATGGAGTACTGCGAATGTCTAGTAGTAGTACTAAGATTCGTGTAGTGTATGACGCAAGTAGCGCCTCTTCGAATCAAATTGCTTTAAACCAGGTTTTATTGTCAGGACCAAAGCTACAACAAAATATAGTTGACATTATTACGAGATTCAGGGTTCATACCATCGTTTTTACTTCTGATATTAAGCAAATGTATCGGCAAATCAACATACAGGAAATTCATCGTCCTTATCAAAGGATTCTATGGCGCTCGAGTGTCAACGAAGCTGTGAAGGAGTATGAGCTCAACACTGTGACGTATGGTGTCACGACCGCTCCCTTCTTGGCAATGCGGAGTCTCAAGAAATTGGCTGAAGACGGACAGGGAGATCATGCAGACGCTAGTAGGGTAATTCTACAGGATATTTTCGTTGATGATGTTGTTTCAGGTGGCTCATCTTTACCAGAGGTTCTCAAGTTGAAGGATGATCTCGTAGCTCTTTTAAAATCTGGCGGGTTTGAGCTTAGAAAATGGTGTAGCAATTCAAAGGAATTTTTAGCAAGTATTCCAATGGAACATCGTGAGGTGCCACTGGAATTTAACATTGACGGAGACTCTGTCATCAAAATTTTAGGTCTCAAATGGAACTCAGCGGATGATAGTTTCCTATACACGGCAAATATAGATACAGACGTCTATACAAAACGGTCGCTTCTCTCACACATTGCTCGATTATATGATCCATGTGGCTGGTTAGCGCCGGTAGTATTCAAAGCTAAAAGCATGATGCAAACATTATGGCTTTTACAGATTGGATGGGATGACACCCCTCCTCAGGAATTTATTAAGGAATGGAAATTGTTTTCAGGGACTTTTTCAGCTCTACGTGGTATATCAATACCTCGTTATATTCTACATGGTTTGGGCAAGGATTATCAACTACACGCATTTAGCGATGCTAGTGAAAAGGGTTTCAGTGGAGTTTGCTATTTACGCGTTACAGATGAAGCAGGCTCTACTAAGGTGTCTGCTTGTCGCAAAATCAAAGATCGCTCCAATTAAGCAGCGATTAACAATTCCAAAATTGGAGTTAAATGGCGCGCTCCTTGCAGCTACATTAACAAATTATATTAAGGATGTTCTCTCAATGGTAAAATTTTCATCTGTTAACATATGGTGTGACTCCACTATTGTGTTGTCATGGCTTTGTACATCACCACATTCACTTAGGATGTATGAAGGAAATAGGGTGTCTCAAATTCACAGCCTCGTTGATCCATCCGTATGGCGCTACGTCCCTACGAACATGAACCCAGCAGATGCTGCGTCACGTGGTCTTTATCCAGATCAGTTGGTGCATCATCCATTATGGTGGGACGTACCTTGGCTTGCTGGTGCTACTGATGATTGGCCGCGTCGTAAATGTGTACAGTCGATGACGGAGGTAGAGTTGCCAGTGAATATAGAGCCAGTTTCGGACGTAGAGTCGGTGACAGGGACTACACAAAGGGAATGTTTTCTCGGAGTGAGCGAGTGTGATAACTCTCTTCTCATGCGCTACAGTTCGCTTTCAAGGCTGCTACGCATCACATCCTTATGTTTGAGATTTATTCACAATTGTCGATCAAAGTCGGTTGATAGGAAATATGGTTACTTGAATTCAAAGGAAATTGATTCAGCATTGATATTGTGGGTAAAGAACGTTCAACAAGAATCATTTAAAAAAGAGATCTCTCTTATCTCAAATAATAAACAGTGTAAGGTTTTGGATCGGTTGTCTCCGTACATGGAAGACAATGGTATACTTCGTGTCGGAGGAAGGTTAAAGAATTCGTTGTTGCAGTACGATGCAAAACATCCTATTTTGCTTCCTCGTTCTCATCACCTCACCGATCTCATTGTGGATAGTTATCATTTGAAGTATCTTCATGTTGGACCGAGCACTCTATTGTCGCTCATTCGTCAAAGGTTTTGGATCTTGTCTGGCAGACAAGTAGTACGACGTAGAGTTTTTAAATGCTTAAGGTGTTTTAGAGCCCGACCTAAGTTTTCCGAGCCAGTTATGGCTGACTTACCCTCAGGTAGAGTTCAACCATCAAAGGTTTTTTCATCAGCAGCTGCGGACTTCGCGGGTCCTTTCTACGTCAAGGAGAGTAATCTACGTAAAGCAAGGGTTAACAAAGCATATTTGTGTATCTTTGTGTGTTTCTCTACAAAGGCTTCGCATCTGGAGTTAGTTTCCGATTTATCGACTGAAGCTTTTTTGGCAGCCTTCCAAAGGTTTATATCTCGTAGAGGTCTTTGTAGAGCTATTCATACTGATAATGGCACGAATTATCAGGGTGCAAATAATCATTTAAATGAAATTTATAAATATATGGCTAAATCAGAAAATTTAGACAAAATAAATTCCAAGTTATCGGATTATCAAGTTCAATGGCATTTTGGGCCTGCATCGGCGCCACACTTTAACGGTTTGGCAGAGTCTGCTGTAAAGTCGGCAAAGCATCATGTCCTGCGAGTCGTTGGGGAGCAACGATTAACTTTCGAGGAACTTTCGACGCTGTTTTGTAGAGTCGAAGCCATTCTTAACTCGAGGCCTTTATTTCAAATGTCCTCAGATCCTCACGATTTTCAGCCGTTAACACCTGGACATTTCCTTATAGGGTGCCCTCTTAACACTCTTCCTGAGTATGATTTAGCGGATGTAAAGTTACATAGGTTGTCAAGGTGGCAATTAATTCAAAAAATGTCTCAGGGCTTTTGGAAGCAGTGGTCTCAAGAGTACTTGCATACGCTACAACAGCGTAACAAGTGGACCACGCCACAGAATAATTTTAAACTGAACGATTTGGTATTAATAAAAGATGATTCACCTCCATTGCATTGGAAATTAGGTAGAGTCGTGAGTCTACACCCTGGAAAAGACGCTGTAGTTAGAGCAGTTACAGTAAAAACACAGAATGGGACTCTAGTGCGTCCAGTAGTTAAGCTTTGTTTGTTGCCACAGTAACATCCATGTATTTCTTAAGATGTAGAGTTAGGTAATTTTTAGTTTTAAAGGTGTATCATCATATTGTTTTTTATTATTATTATCTTTTGGAAGTCAGCATAGAGCTGCCTTAGGGGGGCTGTTATGGTTAATATTGTTAACTGTAAGGTAGCTTAATTTTTATTATTTGTGTTTAGTAGTAGGTAGGTGCCCTTTTTTTGTCCCTGTCATCCCTTCCAATACCATAAGCCAGTGCGTGCATACGAGCTCCGTGGAAAATCATCAAATAAAATAGAAATATCGCTAAAACTGTGTGTGATACTCTTTACGCGAGTGTGGATCGATCCTAGAACCATTATTTCTCGAATAGAAGCAAAACTTTATACGCGAGCCAGCTCAATTAACATAAGGCAAGGCGTGGGACGCCTAAGACGCTGGTACAATCAAGAATATCACGTGAGTACTGGCTTCCCTACCTAGCCTGCCCTTTTCCAGACATAAAGACTTGAAATTTGGCACAAAAATTGCATTAATTTGCCCACATATTACAGTGTAAAAAAATATGAAAATTTTTAAATTGTTTAAAATATTTCTAAAACAAAAGTAAGAAAAAATATATTTTATTCTAAAAAATAAGGATATCAAATTAAAGATATTAAAGAGCTAATTGTAAAAATATATATATTTACTACAACCACAAAAATATGTATGTCCTTGTCCCCTTATCTCCGAAACTGGGAGACCGAAAAATATGAAAAAAATATAAATTATAGATCATAACTGCCCAATTACAGTAGAACAATGGCGAAAAAAAAAATGAGCACAAATGAGAATTATAAAAAAGAAGTGAAATATATATTAGTAGGTGTCAATTGGGCATTCTAAAACAGTCATTCGTTTAAACACCTTCACTTCACTCCGAGCTCCGCTCCGCTACGCTCACTCGGAGTGAAGTGAAGTTGTTTAAACGAAAATCTGTTTTAGAATGTCCAATCGACAAAGCTTTAGAACAGAATCCATGACGATAAAACCGACTATTTCATCATGTTATATCTAGAACTCTGCGTTGTACGTTCCGTAATGCACGACAGCAGAATCAAACCTTACAAATCTTACAATTAATTTAAAATTAGCTCTCGCTATCGCAGTAGGAAAATAAAAACACCTGTCGATAATTTTTATAGTCATTGCATGTTTAGCGTTTATTTATTCACAAGAACATGGAGTTTGTCAAGCAACCATTAACACTGCAACTTGAAAATATTTGTCCTAGGACAAATAGCTCCGCTCCGCTACGCTCACTCGGAGTGAAGTGAAGTTGTTTAAACGAAAATCTGTTTTAGAATGTCCAATCGACAAAGCTTTAGAACAGAATCCATGACGATAAAACACGTTAAAAACTAACTCTTTCACTCTCTCGGAGTGGAGTGTAGTTGTTTAAGAGTCGGAGTTCCGAGATTGGGCAAAACAGGGTTCGGGGTTATGGCTTTTTTAAGATAGTAAAATATTAATTTCTGAACTAAATAAATACCACTTGTTACCTTACAAGATGAAGTACAGGTTCATTAAAAAAAATCTTGGCACTAATGTATAGTAACTTCAGAAGAAAAAAAAAAAAAAAAAACAGGATTTTCAAGTTCAAGTTACACCCGTAGCGCTGTAATGCTATTCAATAGATTTTCTTGAAATTCCTGTTTTTTTTTTTTATCTGTAGTTACTATACATTATTGCCGTGATTTTTTTAATGAACCTGCACTTCATCTTGTAAGGTAACAACTGGTATTTATTTTGTTCAGAAATTAATATTTTACTATCTTAAAAAAGCCATAACCCCGAACCCTGTTTTGTCTTAAAAAGTCATAACCCCGAATCTCGGAACACCGACCCTTAAACGAAACCTGTTTTAGAATGTTCAATCGACAAAGCTTTAGAACAGAACAGGATGTAAAAAAAATGTCTAATCGATGATAACTAAATATGATTTAGAACACAACAGAAAATAAAAAACTTACTCGTTAATTATGACTCACCTCCAGCTGTTTCTTGACTCTATTGATGTTTATATAGAAATTGAATCACAAACTACTAATCATATGAGGTAATTAATTAAGTACGTATTACATCTAAGAATTTAATTTTTCTTTAGTTGTAAAAAAAGTGGATCCTCTTCCACCGCAGTGGTGGTTGGTTGAGGTCTTTTTCTAGCTTACCAAAGAAAATTATACTCAGACAACAATACTGACTTAATAAATTTGAGAAAATTAGTAGAATAAGTTCATGTCACTCGAAGTAAGACACATATTTCATGATCTTCGACTTTGTTGGCTGAGGTCTTTTAGCTAGTCTAAACTGGATCCTCGTCTAGCACCCGCTAGCTGGTTGAGGCTTTAGCTAACCAAAAGTGGGTCCCCACAAAGGAAAACCTTGTGTCAATCGAAGACGTGTACTTACGCTATTAATTGTCAGATAAGTTTCTTGACTCTATCAATACTCACAAACATTTTTAAATTTAATTAAGCACGTATCACATCCGAGAATAGGTTACTGAAGCTAAAAAAAGTTGGATCCCCTTCCACAGTAGAGGTGGTTGGTTGAGGCCTTTTTTTAGCTTATCAGAATAATATATACTCAGACAACAATACTGTCTTAATAAGAGTTCATGTCACTCAAAGTACTAGACACATATTTCAAGATCTTCAACTTAGTTGGCTGGGGTCTTTTAGATAGTTTAAAGTGGATCCTCGTCTAGCACCCGCTAGCTGGTTGAGGCTTTAGCTAACCAAAAGTGGGTCCCCACAAAGGAAAACCTTGTGTCATTCCCGGACATGAACTTACGCTATACATTTTCACATAAAAATAAACCACCGTCTTGTTCACTAGAGCATTACAAAGTAACAAGTTTAATCAGTGTTACCGTTTTACAAGATTTAAAGTCTCCAGACCATTTTAACAATTCCGTTAGATATGGAAAAAAAAAGTATTTGCTAAAAATCCGCTGAATGTCGTTTAACTATTTTGTATCAACCAATAATATTATTCTTGTTATTTTTTTAGTCGTCTGGTGTATTTAAGTTTATTTTTATTTAATAATTCATCAATGTATAAATAACAAATATTAAAAGACGTACATATTATGTAGTAGACAGACAGACCTTAATTAATTTTCCAGTTATAATAATCAATAAGTTTAATATAAAAATAAGATATTTGTAGTCGTACCTAATTCTCAAAATCAAATACAAAGAACCGGTATCTTCAATTATAATGTCAACAAAAGTTGATATATTAATCATTAGTATTTTGGTCACTTAGTCTTGATATCAAACATGTGTAAACTATTATGTTTGTGAATGTTTTTATTTGTATTTGTAAAAACTTAATTAAACAGTTCAATGGATATATATCTGTAATGCTGTATAAATAAATAATAAATAAATAAATAAATCAATGAGCGATGAAGACAACAACCGAATGAACTTACTTTGGCTGTTTGTTTATAGTAGGGAATTCCTATTCAATCAATCTTCCAGCATGAGTAAGGAGAATCGAATAAACAAATGAGTTAATTTGCTTAAAATGTTTTACAAATTACGATTTTTTCTAAACAACCAAGGGTGATTTACGGGTAATAAAGACGTTAGAAATCATTAAACATTTTTTTCCCGCTACACATTGATAAATTCCCTATAACCATCGACTAAGTCGGTGTTTGATAAAAGACGCTCGTTGCTACCAGAAATTGTAGCTTATAAAAAGTGGTAATACTGACTAGTGACGGGCATCGGCGTCACTGGTGCGAGGATTCCATAACCACGCTCTGCTACCAAAAAAAAAAAAAAAAGAAAAAAAAAAAAAAAAAAAATATGTCGACGTCCTCGTCTTTTGACAGCTCCAAGTCCATAGACAAAATATATAGACCATTGATGGATACGTTCCGAAATATACATTTTATTCTAAACAGTCCCCCGCTCTGGGCTGAGTAATCAGACCACTAGCTCATACAACCGGGAGACGGGGGAGAGTTGTCATGGCTCGTCACAAAATCGAACCTTCGACCAACACCTCTGCGACGCGTGGAGTTCCGTCTCCGCCAAAACAACTTTAATATACGGCCCCGGCGCCAAAACAAGGATAGCAAGTTCACATCCTTCAAAAGAATTAAATTTCCTTCCCTAGGATACTCAGTCCTGTCTGACCACAGAGAGGACGAGAGTTGAGGACCGCTTCCACTTTACAATATACAGTGGCAAGCTCCTCAAAAATTAGGACAGTTTCCCCAATAGCGCAGCGGAGGTGGGTCTTCGCCGACGTGACGGCAGCTTCAAAAAATTCCCTCCCCAGTGAGGGCAATTTGGGGGACTGTACCGCCAAGTTACCCCTTTCCGGGCGAAGATTTAACTTAAACTAGCATAGTTATTTACAAAACAAAAAATAACAATATCATTAGCAGTACCTCTGTAGATTGTGCCATTGTCGGAACGAATAAGTGAAGGTAAACCCCTACGCGACACGAAACGATCCAACGCGGCGACGAAGGCCTCCGTAGTCAAAGCTGATACCACTGCCAAGTGAACGGCCTTGGTGGCCAAGCACACAAATACACAAGGTATGTTTTCACAACCCGAGCGTTGCGATTGCTAAAAACCCCCGTGCGCGTTACGTATGTGTCAATCCGACACCAACAAATTTACCAAAGGTCCGTCTTGGATAGAAGCAAAGGATGAAGACTTCCGTATGGCAGGTCAGCTTTCCAAAATCAGCCTCCGAAACGCAGAAGTCCTTCATAATCCGTGAAAGGATTCAAACGAGCAACCGCTCACTTCAGCCTGGCGTGATCCTCGCGCAGAACTCGAAGTCTAAACTTGATGAGGTCCGCCTGAAGTACACGAACCCGGTGTACCAATGCGCTCCAACACTCCTCTGCACTCATGGCTGGGAACAAAATATATGAATTTCATTGACTGGTTGGTATTTCAACATAATACCACCATCATATTGGGATCCTCCAAATCTACAAACAGTATATGTTAATTTGAAAGCCATTTCCTAAGTTCGAACATAATAATCCAAGTATCGAATCAAATATCGAATATCCAAAATTGTGGATACCTCCACCAAAAAACCAAATAGGATCCATCCTAACAAATCCGAGCCCAGGAAAACATCGACTGGGCCGGATGACAAAAACGTGGGTCTGCCAGATGCAGACCTGACGTGCATGAGATTATGGACGGAGGAAGGTCCAAAGAAGGCTGCCAGCCGACAATATTGTCTATAACCATGGCTGCAGCCGCTGATTCAACTCCAGTCCACCAATACCTAGGAGCGGCACCGACGAAACCTCCAGGTTCAAAACTAATCGGTGCGCCACTTGACTTTCCAAGTCGAGGAGGGCCCTTACCCTAACTCAATCCCCCCTGGGGCCCTAGACGCGAGCCATCGCGGTAGGCAACAGAACCGTCCGCGGTTCCGTACTCATAGCTTGAACAAGCTAGTTACAGGCTACCCCACCTGTGGAGCGCAGGACCAGTCCACTGGCAGTAATATGGCTGGCGCGTGCACATCCCCACCCTGGGGGGAGAGTAGCCTCCAACTCTCCCTGAGTACGGCGGGTGGTACTCTAACCGCGGGTACTCGCGGTACGGCGGTGAGTAACCCCGTGACTCCGTCTGAGCACGGTGCTCCATGCCAGCTGGCACCAAAACCGGCGCGGGGAGGGGGGGCCAAGCCCTTGCCAACTCCAATTGGCCCCCGCCCGTAGGGGCCCAATTCACTACATGGCCATATGTGTGATAGCCCGTAGGCAAGCCCCCTACGGGTCCACGCGCAAATACATAACTCACCTCCCGGTGAGGGGGCGCGCCTCGCGCCGCAGTCCTCCGTTCCGACGGAGGGGAGCTCTGCCCGACAGCATGCCTTCCCTGGACCGAGGGGGGGGAAGTTCTCCCTGACGCACCCCCGTTGTCCAAGGGGGGGGGAGTTCTCCCTGAAGCACCCCCGCCCGTAGGGCTCCGTCGCTGCGGGACCGGTGAAGTCGCTTCAGATCTGTTGACACACAACAATAAATGGTGAGGCCCCTCACAAACACTGCAACGTCGTGGCTCGGGACAATTACGTTCAAAATGATTGCCCAAGCAACCGAAACACAGGCCCTTACGCTTCACTATGCGTCGCCGCTCGGTGACGTGCAGGTTTCGCCACTGCTGACATCTCAGCAGGTCATGTCCCGTATGGCCACTATTTGATAAAATAACGCTCGTTGCTACCAGAAATTGTAGCTTATAAAAAGTGGTAATACTGACTAGTGACGGGCATCGGCGTCACTGGTGCGAGGATTCCATAACCACGCTCAGACACCACTAATTGTATGCTAAAGGGCGATACTTGCAGATGGAACAGGGGCCCATAAGCTGTCCCAGATTTATAGTCTACAAGTATCTTATATTCTACAATATAATAATATAAAATGTCCTACCAGACTATTGCATGATGACCTCATCAGGTAGTCCTCGCGAATTCCTTTCACGATGACTCCAAGGCGCTCCGGTGCTGTGACACGCTGCTCACCTCCACGATGAATCTAAACACGACCCACCTACCCCGGGATGCATCCGAACCCAGAAGAAATGATAATGGACAAGTCCACTTGTCGGAAGCCGCGTGGACACAGGTTATGTCACACACACACAGGAAATTCACTCAAAATGGTCTTCACACCAAAATATCGTCAGCCCTTGACTGAACAATGTTTCTTACGATGTCCGCACCGATTTCCCCTCTATTAAGCCCTTAATAACACATTTTATAAAATCGGCCACGATCTATACCAAATGTCCACGTCCCTCGTTTTTTGACAGCTCCAAGTCCATAGACAAAATATATAGACCATTGATGGATACGTTCCGAAATATACATTTTATTCTGAACAGCCACACTGTAAACAGGTCGATGACCTCTCGACCACGGCGACCCCCGCCAAACGCGCCATATCGCGTCCCCGCGACTGCTGCGGTTGTCTGGGCTCCCCACATTCCGATGAGCCAGCAGACGAAAATGATTGCGCCTCAGATGGCGCCAAGTCCGCTTGTGATGTTTCTGCTACCCTAGCATCATATTCAAGAAACCTTAATAAGTCCGTAAATTTTGGCACAGTGCTGCCATCTTTTTCTGCGGACACCCGCTCAAAACGTGACCTCACGTCATTAGGCAACCTACCTAAAATAATGTGAACGAGTAAAAACGACCACTCGTCCACCGGTAAACCTAATGTTCTAAGGGCATTACACGCCACAGTGACCGGGGTCAGCAACTGCAACCTTAGTTGGGCCCGGTCAGTTACCCTAGGTAACGTCAACAATTGAGACGCATGCGCATCCGCCAGTAAGCGCATGTTTTGATACCTATCATTTAATAAGCCCCACGCTATATCATAATGATCATCCTCTACCCTGAGGTGCTGGATGAGCGACCTTGCTTCGCCCTCCAATGTTGACATCAAATATGCCATCTTTTGCCCCTTTGATAAATCTACCCTAGAATTTACTAATGAATTAAACATATTTTTAAAAGAAACCCATTCTTGATTTTTCCCATTGAATTTATTCAGTTCTAAACTAGCCAAACTACTAGACACGCCATCTACCGGTTGAGGCGTGACAACTACAGGACCTCCTGAATTTTGCCTCTTTAGCTCAGCAAAATTATTCGATTTTATAACCAGCGCCTTACCAGTGGCGCCATCTGTTGGTCTAGGTGTGCTAACAACCGGGCTGCCCGATTGTCGCTTTTTGATCATGGAGGCCGCCTCTGTTAAAGCATCATAAATCCCTTTTATCTGAGCTAAATCCGTAACATACCTCTTCAAAGGCTCGTCACTTTCCTGCAGTGCTGCCACAGCCGCCTCTGCATCAGCCAGCCGCTGATGCATCCGCTCGGCTCTCTCCAGGATTGCATTGTCGCGATCCGAACGAGAAAGCAATCCCTGGACGGTCGTAAGCCAGCGTAGCTCCTTCGCCAACGCAGCCTTGTAAGACTTGGACATCTCGCCGCAATGAACCGGGAAATGTATAAATAAAACTATTTAGCAAACACCCTGACAAGGCACAAATACAGAAGCACTGCTCAATAGATACCCTACCTATAAATAGAATTTAATTAGCAAATGTACTTCCCAATTACAATACTATGTAGTGTACCGTCCCGGTAATACAAACAAACAAATAGGTTCCTACCTAATTCTATAATTTAATTATCAAATGTAATTCCCAATTACAATGCTATGTACTAATAGTACAATACAAACAAATAGGTTACCTACCTATTACAACATTACCAAATTTAAATTATATTTGGTGTATACAATACACACAAACCCGAATGCACATTCCACTATGCACTTGTATATAACTTGAAAGTACATAAATTCATGCCAACATAACAATGTGTTAACTAACAAGTTGATTTCCAATCTATAATATAAACCGTTATATGATATAATGTTATTGAAGTACAAGAACAGCTTATATGTACTAAATTAACAATTTGTATTGATATTACCGAACCCTTCGAATCAATTATCTACTCAAAGCACTAAACGAATTCAATATAATTGTTACATCAATAACATGTACATTACAACCATGTAAAAGCCTAGCTATGTTAACAGTTCAATGACACTGGGGCCGCCCAGTTCCGCTGTTTATATGTATATAAACCAAAGTTGGGATTAACCACGGTCTAGCTACCAGAAATTGTTTGATAAAAGACGCTCGTTGCTACCAGAAATTGTAGCTTATAAAAAGTGGTAATACTGACTAGTGACGGGCATCGGCGTCACTGGTGCGAGGATTCCATAACCACGCTCAGACACCACTAATTGTATGCTAAAGGGCGATACTTGCAGCTGGAACAGAGGCCCATAAGCTGTCCCAGATTTATAGTCTACAAGTATCTTATATTCTACAAAAAATATGTACAAGCGTCCTACCAGACAGTTGTTTGATGACGTCGTCCACTGATCCTCGCACGAAGACCCTCCACGTGGACTCCAAGGCGTGTCGGTGCCGTGACACGTTGATCACCTTCCACGATGAATCTAAACACAACCCTCCTACCCCGGGATGCATCCAACCCAGAAGAAATGGTAGGTAATTGACAAGTCCACTTGTCGCACACCGCGTGGATATAGGTTATTTCACACACACAGGAAATACACTCAAAAATGGTCTTCACGCCAAACTATCGTCAGCCCTTGATCCACTAATGTTCTTTACGATGTCCACATCGATTTGCCGTTAATATCCCTTAATTAAAAATCGACCGCGATCTATACCAAAAAATGTCGACGTCCTCGTCTTTTGACAGCTCCAAGTCCATAGACAAAATATATAGACCATTGATGGATACGTTCCGAAATATACATTTTATTCTAAACAGTCGGTATAACAGCAACACTGCAAGTTTTGCTGAATGTCCATAATGATAACATGGAGAATGTTTACATGTCTAATACATAAGCAGAGCGATAAGCGGAACGAGATTTAGATGATTATTGTGAAAATACAATTTACTGATTTAACTAAAACTAGTATGGTTTTTACGTAAGTAACGTGAAATAGAAGTAAATAAGTTATATAGTAAACTATATATATAAAAAAAATAATAATAATAAAAAAACATAATAATTAATTTTAATTTTGTTAAATGTTATTCTTTAGCAATGCTTTATTTAGTGTTTAGTTTTGATAAATAAAATTCAGATGATAAAATTAAAAAGATAAAAAATATTTAACTCATTGCTTTTTCGTTTAACTTGGACCAAACCATATAATTTATCGTGATCGTTATATTATTATCTTGGGTTCTGTACTTACTTTTAATTATTTTATACGAATATATAGAGTTACCTAAGTATGAACTTGTACTTATTTAAAATTATGAAACTATATTATTTACCTTGTGCTACATACATAAACCTAATATATTATTAATTATTAATAACGAATGTTTGTATCTCATGTTTTAATGTTTGAAACATGAATCCTCGAAGGGGTTTCTGTTGCAGTACTTAATTATATGGACCCACAGTTTAACGTGCCTTCCGAAGCACGCAGACCGAACACAAATGTGCTCCTACGGGATTTGAACCCGCGACCTCCGGTTTAGTGAGTAAGATGTTGGAACCACTAGACCACAGAGGCGGCCAAGTGAATGCTTATTTTGGTTAATACGTACAAAAGACGATATATTTTTTAATACAAGTAAGAGAGTTCTTAAGTTACGTTCCCACGGTTTTAATGGATTCTACCTGATAAATACGTATCCCTAAAATGATTTAGCAAATTAATTTCACAACAATAACATGAATGCTGACGATCGTTTTTCCTGTCCCAACACGATGGAACAAAGTAAGGAAGGTTATACACTAAGTTAGTCGAGGATTATGCAAGTTGTAACCTTGGCACTGACTACTAGTATAGATAGGTAGTGAACGTTTTACCATGTCAGCGGAAACGGAGACGATTCTGTAACAACATACGTTTCAATACCTAAGCATCTATCTAACAGTTTACTTTTTCACAACATTTACTAAACATTGCTATAAATATAGAGAAGATCATTGTTTTTACTTCGTTAATGAAATATCTGTACATCAAAATATATATATATATTATAGGTATATAAAGTAATATAATAAAAGTAATAAACCCTATTGAGTACACACCTTTATAGGTACTAAGCATATTATTTGGACAATGTCAGACACATGCAAACAATACTTCCTATATTATACAGGATGCGATAAAAAGAAATCTTTTTATAAGTTTTACAAAAGAATAAGAAAAATTATGTATCCTTATAATTTCCTTACTGTACTAGTACTTTTAACTCATTTGCTTGTTGAACTATAATAAATATGAATTTAACATTAAACCCTTGAATAACTTTGTTTTTTTATGTTATAAAACAAAATATATTTTAACCCATTCATAACTAATAGTAGATATTACAAACATACGTACATACAGTCACGCAAGTCTCTCAGATGGGTAGTTAGTTTTCTATCTGCTACGATACTAATACACCTCTTTCACCTGTTCCACAACCACCAGTCAATTTATACAAGCTTTTGTATAATATTGTTCGTCATATACTGCACAACATGAAATCCATTAGGTGTACCAATTTTGTAAAGGATACGAGTAATACGTCCGCGACCTCTAGATCACTAGTTGAGATGTAAACCACTAGACCGCAGAGGCATTCTGATATATAGATGTTATGAATTGGTTATATAAAATACGACCCTGTATATGTAACACGTGGATTTCATTTTGTCTTGAATCCGAGAATTATTACAAAATTGAAAACGGAAAACAATAAGTCTTTGAGGTATTCTCTAAAATTCAGGGGTAGAAAACTATATTTAAGTTTTTAACAAATTACTTGTAAATCATCACAACATAAATCTCTGAGGTGTCAGTGATCTTTCTGGGTATGCAAAGAAATGCAAGTGACAGATCACACTCGTACACCTATGTTACAACGACGATTTTACTACAATTATGCGTTATGGGTGACGAGTCCTATTACTATACTTCAGACAACAATATAACCCTAGCCTATTTAGCTTCACGTACCTCCTAAAGTATGCAGACCGAACACTGATGTGTACCCCTCCGCATAATGAGTTGAAATGTTTGAACCATGGAGGTGGTATTTAACAACTACTTCATGAAATTTTAACTTAGTTGATCTTTAAATTAAAATAATTCAATTTATAGTTTCATTTATTTTGATTGCTAATAAATTTACTTATGCAATTTTATTATTAAATTATACTCATCATGGTGTTCTTTACAAAACAACTAAAGGTTCGTTACCCCTGCTAAAATAATTGTTTGTCGAACATTTTCTTCCAATAAAAGCTTTGGAAAACTTAATTGATCACAACATTCGGAACATCAGTGCCCACAGTTGACACCTGTATCACAGCTACCTGCCTGCGGAAAGAATAAAAAATCAAGCTGAGGATAAAAGCAGTTGATATAATGTTCGTAAGTTGTTAAATAATGTTTCACTTTGCAGATATTTTTTCTTTGTTGCTCCCCTGTTTTTTTTTTTTTTTTCACTTGTTTAAATTTATTTTGTCTTTAAATTAGAAAGCACTTCTTACTTTAATGATACTCATGTGTAATCATATGTAATATACTAATCATATAATTTATTTTCTTAGGTCTGCAACTAATTACAACTCCAAGCGAGCCGCAAAGAAAACGAACAGCGAGGCTTTCTTTGATTCCGACGACGAAGGCCCAAGGTGAGTTTCTTGTGCATGTTTATAAGACAGTCTTTATAATATTTCTTGTTTCAGTGAAAATCTAATTATTCTACTTTTTTTTTTTTTTCCAATTTGATAATTCATTATCAGACTACTACTACTACTACTATTTCTACCGTGTCATAAACACTTTAATTGATATCATCCTTTACGTAAACCATATTTTAATTATATATTTTCATTTAAAATATAAAATTTTATCCCTACGGGATTTGAACCCGCAACCTAGAGATTAATACTCGAGTACTCGAACGACTACACCACAGAGGAAGTTGTTTATAATATAGTTTTTTATTTTATAGCTCCAAGAAGAAGATCAAGCCAGTGGCGAAGCGTTCCACGAAGCCAGCACCCGCCCCACCTGCAAGCAACGTTGACCCGACGGACTGGCTATTCGGGTCCGACGACGAAGATACGGAGCAGGTTCGCCGCAAAGCTGCGCACACTTTGAGTGTGCTCTCGCGTAAAGTTCCGGGCGGGGTGCTACGTCGGACGGCACAACTGGAAGGAGCGCTGCTGGCGGAGCTGCGCTTGTATAACGTCGAGGAGGTGCGGGACTTCGACGGTATCGAACGATGCGAGAAGGCTATCGTGTGGTTGCGCCTGCAGGGGGAAGCAGAATCCCCTGAATTCGTCGCTTTAAAAAAGGCGATTAGTTTAAGCAAAAGGAAATTCACGGAGGAAGGGACTTTCTTCAGTGAGAAAAAGAAAAAAAATGTTTAATTAATAATTTACATTTCTTTTCCACTCTTAAGTTTTTTTTTTTTCTTTTTGTCACTGAGTTTTGTTTTATTATGTTATTTGCACTTAATATTTAAGTTAAAATAAATATGTATTTCTTTACAGTAAAATAAATTAATTGTTATTTTTACCGTAATACCAAATCAAACATTTTATTGTCTAAATGCCAAACTAAAAAATAATTTTACTAAGTTTTAGAACTCCTTATCAATGATGAACACGGCATTCTAACTAGTCAAATATTTTGCCTGGTAGCGTGTCCTTATTCACTAAATTAGAATCTAAAATTACAAGGCAACATGGTTAATACTATTTTCTGTTCAGTTTGTGACACATCAGTCAAAAGTAAAAGCTTTTCTGCTCATTTAAAAAGCACTTTACATAAAGATAACAGTGCAATTACTGAGCAACACGGAATCGAGAAAATTCATAGCGCTTTCCGCAGTCGCATAGCGTCATACCGCGTTCGCTGCGAGGCTGAAGGTCGGGACAGTAAAAGCCCCGAAGCCTGTGACGAGCGCGCGCGCCCGCCCGCCCAGTTCTTATCACGCATGCAACGTCGCGTACGTGATCTGCTCTCAGCACGATTGCAAACTCATTCTAGCCTAAAGGTTAATTTTGAGCTGTTTTCTGAATTTTCTTTGCCTAAAAATGATTCATATTCTATTAAATCTTTTGCTACTGAAAACATTGTCTTGCATCAAAATTACAATTTTGAATACACTTTTTCAAGTATTATTCAGGCAATTACCAAAAAAATTGAAGTTTTTGAAGAAAGAGATAGTGGTTGGGCTTTTGTACGAAATTTGTATTTGGAAATAAACATAAACAAATATAACCCACTGCGAGCTTCAAGCTATATCGATTTACCAAAAGGTATTAAATCAAAACGCGCTTGCATTAACATTCAAAATGCAGATAACTTTTGCTTTTTATGGTGTATCATGGCAGCGCTGTTCCCGGCAAAAAATAATGCACATCGAACATCCGCTTACCCACATTTTGAAAGTGTCCTTAATGTTAAAAACATGACTTTTCCAGTAGGATTTTCGGATATCAGAATTTTTGAAAAAAATAATCCTGTCATAAGTGTAAATATTTATGGTCTTAAAAATAATACTAAAATTGTTGGACCATTGTATAAAACTGAATGTCGAAAACAACATCATGTTAATTTACTTTTCATTGAAAATGGTGAACGTACTCATTACTGTTTAATAAAAAATTTATCCAAATTACTTCGCCAACAACTTACTAAACATCATTCAAAAATATACTTCTGCGAGGATTGTATGATATTTTTTGATAACAATCATAAACTGGAAGCTCATGTTTGCAACGGTGTTGCAACTATATTACCTAATGAAGGGACGCTCATTCAATTCAAAAATTATAAACGAATGCAAGATATGCCTTTTGTTATATACGCTGACTTCGAGTCATTATTAAAACCAGCTGAGAATGAGTCCGAACCTGGATCAAGTTTCACGACATCTCTGCAACAACACGTACCAGCTGCTTTTGCTTACTATATAGTATGTTCGTACAATAGCGCACGTAACAAATACGTATCCTACCGAGGACATGATTGTGTAGAAAAGTTTTTAGAATCGCTACTGCTTGATATTACTGATATTTACAATATTTTCGAGTCCCCATTGCCAATACGTCTAACTGATGAAGATAGAGTTAATTTTGCTCAAGCAAAACTTTGTTTTCTTTGTGATAAAATATTATTTGATGA
Organism: Ypsolopha sequella; assembly: GCA_934047225.1. Taxonomy (NCBI): domain Eukaryota; kingdom Metazoa; phylum Arthropoda; class Insecta; order Lepidoptera; family Ypsolophidae; genus Ypsolopha; species Ypsolopha sequella. The sequence continues at coordinate 2,222,041 of OW204010.1, read as the reverse complement.
CAAGGTGAGAGATCATTGTCATCTTACTGGACGCTATAGAGGTGCAGCTCATTCATATTGGAACATTAAGTTTCGTCTGCCAAAGTTCGTTCCAGTTTTTTTTCATAATTTATCTGGTTATGACAGTCATCTCTTTATTCGACAATTAGGTAAATTATCTGGCAGGATAAAAGTTATAGCAAAAAATAAAGAAAATTACATATCATTTACAAAATTTTTTCTCATTAATAATGAGGATTTCATGCCAGTCCGTTTTGTTGATTCGTTCAAGTTTTTAAGCACTAGCTTAGAAAAACTTGCTGCAAACTTAAGTAATGATAGTTTTACACATTTATCAAGCTTTTTTCCCTCCCACGAAAATTTTGCCCTTATAAGACGGAAAGGAGTGTATCCTTATGAATATATGACTACCTGGAATACCTATGAAGAAAATCAGCTCCCCCCTCAAGAACGTTTTTATAGTACATTAAATAACAGCAATATTTCAGATTTAGATTACGAACATGCAAAAAATGTTTGGCATCATTTTAATATACATAATTTAGGAGAATACACTGACTTATATATCAAGTCAGACGTCCTTTTACTTGCTGATGTATTTGAAAGTTTTCGAAAAACTTGTAAGGCAACCTATAAACTTGATCCAAGTTTCTATCTGACAGCTTCTAGTTTAAGTTTTGACGCAATGTTATTAAAAACAGGTGTAAAGTTAGAATTAATAAACGACTTGGAAATAATAAGAATGATCCAAAAAGGTATTCGTGGTGGAATATGTTTATGTTCCACTAGATACTCAAAAGCCAATAACAAATACTTGACAAGTTACGACCCGTCAGCTAAAAACAATTTTTTAATTTACATTGATTGTAATAATCTCTATGGTTATGCAATGTGTGATTATTTAATTTTATCAGATTTTAATCTATTAAGTCAGTCGGAAATTGCTAAAATGAATTTTTACAGTCTACCCATTGACGGTGACGTTGGTTACATCCTGGAAGTTGATTTAGAATATCCGGAACATTTACATGATTACCATAACGACATTCCATTTTGTGCTCAGAAGTTCACTCCACCGGGTTCTAAAACTTCAAAATTAATTCCAAATTTATATGATAAATTCCAATATGTCATCCATTTTGCTCATCTAAAAATATGCATTAAGCATGGATTGATATTAAAAAAAGTACACAGAGTCATCCAGTTCAAACAAGGTCAATACTTAAAACAATACATTGACATGAATACTGAGTTACGAAAAAAGGCAAAATCTACATTTGAACAAGATTTTTTTAAACTACTTAATAATAGTATTTTTGGAAAGACATTGGAAGATGTCGAGAAAAGAGTTGATGTAAAGTTAGTCAACAAGTGGAACGATTCTAGGAATAAAACAAAGAAGAGTGTATGTGCAGAACAATTGATCGCTAGGCCCAACTTTCATAGTGTTTCCATTTTCACAGAAGACTTTGTAGCGGTTCAAATGAAACCTGAAACAATTACTTTAGATAAACCTATATACATTGGATTTTCCGTATTAGAAATATCTAAGGCTCATATGTATGATTTTCACTATTCTATAATGAAACCTTTTTATGGAGAAAAGATAACTATGGCCTATTGTGACACCGACAGTTTTTTATATGCAATTGACTGTATCAATTTTTATGAAGATTTGAAATCTCATTTTATTTCTCACTTCGATACAAGTAATTATAAAGAAGATAATTGTTATGGTATTCCAATTTTAAACAAAAAAGTGCCTGGCCTCTTTAAAGATGAACTAGGTGGACAGGTGATAACGGAGTTTGTCGGTTTGAGATCAAAATTGTACTGTATTAAAACAAGGAAAGATGAACTAAAAAAAGCAAAAGGAATTCAAAAGCATGTAACTAAAACTGTGAGATTTAACGATTACTATAAAGTATTAAAGAAAAATGATGTAATAAGAAAAAATAATATTGTATTCAAATCTCTTAAACATGAAATTTTTACACAACAACAAAACAAAATTGCATTATCAGCGAATGATGATAAACGTGTTATTTTAAAAGACAAAATGTCTACTTTATCATGGGGTCACTGGAACTCTCTTTTTTAGTTTATCTACTGAAGCAATGAGTGAAAGTTTCTTATTCGACTGTGTAGTGTTAATGCGGATTTATTCTCACACTAATAGTATAAAGATAAAAACAGGACTATGGGTTGAAGAAGATTTTAAGCCACAAGTTTATATTTTCAACGAAAATGAATATTTCTTTTTATCCTTGGAAGAATGATACCTCATTTACCAAGAATTTAAGGAACTGCAACTCTTCCATGTATCTGTAAATAATACTTATGATAAGAACAAATTATTCCTTTTTGAACTAATGTATTGTGATAAACGTTGTTCCATAAATTTCATTAACATGGTTTTAGAGGCTTTGAATACTTTTGCATTGTGTACTAATTTAAGATTAGCAGAACTTGTAGCAGATAACGCTATAGCCTGTAAGTTTATTGATAAGGTTGAAAGTACTTTAAGAATGAAAAGAATATCATCATTACAAAATTTAATGTCTTTGTTAAACTGTCTGACCTCTCCTCGTATGTTAATTGAGCATGAAATTGTAAGTATAGGCAGCGCATATTTTTTTAAATTTCTTTTGTAATCTCTTATCTACCTTAGTAATAAAAAATTATGCATTTTAATAAAAATAAATTAACACTGGATTAATCTTTATTTTTTATTTTACTACTTCATCCTTTTTTAAATAAAATAAAATTAATATCAGTCACAAATCATCATCAAATATTCATATCGAATTACCTATGCGTTAAAACATGGATACATGTAAATAAAACAAAACGAGCTTGCTTGAACACAATTACACAATGAACCCAAAACTTGTTCAAACATGATTTTGCTGAGTAAGATTCCAAGTATGAATTGCTGCAGCGCGCGACACATTGAATATTCACTCACTTGACAACTAGTCTTCAAACAGTGCGCGCGTGATTTTTACTATGGCCAACTTCGCGCGACCTTCCTATTTGTGCGTGTTGGGTGAACGTGAAAAGGCTAAGGAGGTACCCTTGTTCCAAGTGAAGATAGAAATACTGGAGTACAGCACAGAAGACAACAACAGTGTGGCTGTGAGGACTGTTGTAAAAAGCGGGTACTGCGTGTACGACAGCGCTGATCCTGTGCTGAGACACGCGGCGCATACGCTCTTTCTCATTAGCAAAGAAATGGCTGAACGTTCGGATTTTACAACATCACAGTAAGTGATAACACTACTTTTTTTATTTTTTCTTTGTTATTTGTATGCGTTCCATTTTTATTTTTGCCTTGTAGTGAAACAAAAAATGTATTTAGTTTTATTTATTTTTTATTTATTTTTTATTTTTTCCCAGGTAATGCAAAATGACGGACAACCTCGCCTTCTCAACATTTTGAAAAAATGAAATAAATAATTTAAATTGTTTTGTTAATTCTTAATTATGTAATATTTTTTAGAACAATGAAATATATTTTTTCATGTGTGATTCAACGTAAAGTATTAGTATATTGAAATTTATAAGTAGAAATTTATTTACAAAATAATACAAATTTAAGACGTTTGTTAGAAAGTATGGTTATGCAAATTAAAAAGAACTTGAAAAAGAAAAAATATACTTGATTTTGAAGTAAAAATATCTATTATTTATTACATTATATAAAAACAACATTTCCTTTTTGAACCTGGATGGATGTGAAAATAAAATTCCTGTATATAGGGACTAACAAATCATTTATTTTAATTTTTGTGTCAATAAAAAAAGTTAAATGCATACATGTTATTTTCATGGTACCACTTTTTGAGACATAACACATTTTTTAAAGCGCATTGATTTTTATGATGTATACAGTTAAAGTTTGTAAGATCTCTTCCATACATATCATGAAGGTTTTTAATATTAGGACAACCTTTATCGCCGACATCTATTATTCTACAATTATTGCTTAATTCTCTAATCCACTTGATTTTTTCACAACCCTTCACTAAAATATTTTTGTTCTTTAAATAAGCAAAAGTTATTTTTTTAAATTCACTGTAATCTATATAACCTTCGCTCCAATAAATTCCTCGATTCTTTTCAATCCATGACACTTGTCTCTTTTCTTCTTTAGTTAATTTTAGGTAAGGGTATGGTGGTTTTACAAAAAAAATGTAAGTGTATTCAAGAGTTGCTATTGCCAATTCTTTCACTATGAATTCGTTTTTAGAGTTTTTAAAGCCTTGTACATCAATGATTAGAAAATTCATGATATTTTCTTAACTATATTAGACAAAGGCTTGTATTCTACAATACAATCATTTAAAATAAGACAATATGCAGAAGTCTGATCAGGTATTTCAGAATTACTCTCTATTTCCACTCGTACGTTAACAACAGGCCCTATTTTTATGTTATCACTTTGTCGTGAACAGTCAATAACAAACAATGGCGCTAAATCTTTGAATTGCTTGATATTCAAAAGTGGCTCTACTCTGTCACACCCGTAGTAAGACTGTTGAAATCTAGCATACTGTTCGTATAATAAAGCAAACTTTTGTTCCAAAAAATTCACTTGTAAGGTTTCATAAGGGAAATATGTAGAGTTAAGATATACCTTAACATCACGTAAGTTACAGTGATCAAATTGTGACATATCAGCACTTCCACTGTTCTTTCGGTTTGTTTGTAAAGCTATAACTACATATCGAGGCTTTTCAATTTGAGAAGAAGTTTTTATTGACCATGTGTGTTTAGTTGTTTGTGGTAGTAATGGATATTCATACAAATCCCAATTTCTAAAGGCTAAATGTAAGGAACGGTCCTTTTCTAACAGTCGAAGTAAGTTGATTCTTTCCTTGTCAGACACTTTCACATGTGGTACACGCCAAACAATTTTATGCATAATTATATTTTCCACAACTTCACCCGTACTTAGTTTAACAGCGTTCAGATTTGTGTTACTTCGCAAAAGAATAAGTTCATGTTTACAGTTCATTATCACTTTTTTATAATCTTCAGCAAATCCTAGGATATTACTAAGCGGTATGGAAACTGAAAAGTTACCTCCTTGATCATTTTTAGAACCATCAATATCCCAACCCCAAGCTTTGGCCATACGTGATTCGTTTTCGTTCATTGAGAGCAGAGACTTAATCGTAGTAGTTACACCAGCATTCTTAATTTTGTCTATCTCTATACCGTTTAATTCGTAACGAATGTCTTGAAAAAGGTACAAGAACGGATTATTCGTGAAATGTACGCATTTAGCTTTCTCCTTCGCTTCTTTTTTCAAAACATTAACAGTACCTTCCAAATATAATGTACTAGCAGACGGTAGTACATATAAATCCTGTTGGTTGATTGGAATGCGAATTTCATCATTTCTATTAAAACTTGTAATATATGGCTTGTATGAATGAAATTCAATACCATCAATAGAGTTGTCATGGTTTGGTGTACTTACTATGTTTAAAATACTCATTTTAGTAATCCAATAAATTTAAGAAATTGTTTATTTGCTTTCGTCAAGCTTGGTTTCTTTTTAGTTGCTTCTTTATACGTAGCTCGATTTAAAGTGATTCCGGTTAAAAGTTGTGGGTTGTATTTATGTTCGTTCTTATAGTCAATCATTGTTTCTTCAGGTGAAAATATAATTGAATTTCTTCACCACGCAAATTTAGTAAGTTGTTATGGACGTCTAATATTCTTATATTCATAGAACTTATATTGTTCTGGTTAACAGGAAAATAAATAACGTTTTTTGGTACTTCGATGATTCTGTATCCTGGAGGTACGTTCGGCGCAAACTCGTGAATTATATGACTTGATACACCATTGATAAATGAACCACTCACTATATCACATTCGATCCTTATCACTGTCGTAGACAAAATGTTTATAGGTGACTGTGATTGATGTAATTTATATGCATCTAATACTTGGTTGTCAAATCCTAATAATTTACCAAGAGAATTACTTTTTTCAAAATGCATAGGTTTTGAACAGAAAATGTATGTTTTTAAAGTATTATTGTTACAGTATAATTTTAAGGTAGCATCTTTGATATTAGCTTTTAAAAAATCACATATATCTTGAAGTTCATACGCTCCTTCAGGCAATTCAATAACATCTTGATCACCATAATAAAATTTATTATTTGTTTTGTCTACATTTGGGATAGAATTAAAAGTAGAAATATATAACAAAGCACATTCATATAAGCCATCAAGTTGTAACGAAGGAGCTTAGTTAGTAGTTAAAACCGATTTATTACCTGTAATGGATAGTCTGAAGGACATTATGCTAATGATACAATAAAAAACCGTGTTTACTGTTTTATACCAATATTATTCCAATAATTTCTTAAAAATGAAAGACATAAATGACCACAATTTACAGTATTATAATTCTGATATTTAGAATAGTTGTACAAAATATTATCTTTTTTTAAATATTTTATTAGCTCTAATGGTGGTTTTAAATCACCATAACTATCAAAGTATTCACAATGATTTTTATATTTAATATAGGCCACCCAATGAGTTCCTGGGTTTTTAAATTGATCCAAGTTAATTATACCGCATTCTATATTTCTAGGCTTTTGAGGTAATCTGTCCCTCATAAAAACACCTCTAAAATACGGTATATCCTCAGCATTTCTTAAAATCTCTAAATTAGTAAGGGCACGATTGGGTAGCCTCTCATTCAGTTTTTTGCTTGTTTTAAAAATATGCCTTCTCCCTTTTTATTCGGTTTAATATACAATCCTTTTCCTATAACTAATGACTCCATCATTTTATTATGTCGCTCAGATTCACGTGAATTTCTTTGCGCAGCTTTATAATCATTCACAGTCTTAGCGATTCCTGCTGCTCCTCCAGCCAATGTTCCTAATGCTGACAAACCAGCAAAAATTGGAATCAAAGGTAGAATTCCTCCTGTTTTTGGTAAAGGTATTACACGTGGTAATTGAACTTTTGATTCTGAAAGAAGTTTTTTTGCTGCTGAATAAGCAATTTTTATAGCTTTATCTATATTACATGCTTTTTGCTTCTTGAGTTCCCTACGTATTTTAGAAATCACAGTCTTGAATTTCTTTATTCCTCCACCAGATTTAACTTTTGCTTTCATAACTTTTTTTACTAACCACGAAGCCATTTTTTCTCCCCTTCTAGCAGTATTTGAACGAAGTCTTCGTTTAGCCATGTCTATCAATTCTAAATCTGCCTTATGTCGACTATCCAAATCCGAGTACTTTGAATATGCTATGTCGTGTCGTTTGCAAGCTTCATCTAGCGCATTAACACCCTTATCACCTCTTGATAAACGTTCTTTAAGTCTTGTTCCCGGTCCACAATAATTGTAACCAGGTAAATGTAACTCAAAAGGCAAGTTATTTATTAAATAATTGAGAAGTCCTTTTCCTCGCATTACTGATAACGAAATGATTACTTCATTTAAATCACTGCCTTTTTATCAATCCAACTATTTTCCTTTAAGCCTAACCATTTCACAAATAAACTATTACCTTTTTTCCTAATGATCTTTTCAATCAAATACACATTCGGATATTTAGTTTTTTGAAGCTCCTGCTCATAAAAACATCCTAGTATTGGTTCTTTCTTAAGATCTTGAAGATTGTAAGTAATAGGCACCGTTTTATTTATGTTTTTAATCAAAAATAATTCTGATGACCAATTAGGTGTATAGCCTTTTTCGAACTCGCTTTTGTATTTACTGATTCTAACATAATCTCCTGGCTTAAACTTTGCTAAACCATTTTTTATGGTAAATTGAGATTTTTTTATATTTTCCATTACAGTTTTAGCTGTTTTACTATTTACCTCTATAGGTTTATGTTTTGTTATTCGATGCTTAGTATTATTATATGTTTTAATTACATTATTAAGTGGTTCTCCAAACCATCTATAACTGCCATTGTAATTGAAACTCTTAAATAATTTTGTTTTCAGTGTTCTTATTAACCTTTCTACTATTGAAGCTTTTTTAACAGAGTAAGTAGAATAATGATTGATATTTAATGACTTCATTACTTGTTTAAATTTTTCATTATAAAATTCAGTACCCATATCAGTTTGTAAGTTAATTGGATGACGAGATGACTTCTTGAAAACATTTTCAAACGCTAGACTTACTTCAGATTTAGTTTTTGTTTTAATTGGTATTGCCCAAGCATATTTAGAAAAACAATCTAAAATTACTAAAATATACTTAAATCCATTATTGAACTGTTTTAAATTTTTAAAATCTATTAAATCAGCTTGCCATAAATCATCTATGCCTTTTAAAACAACATTTCTTCGTATAAAATTTTTTCTTGCTGCTTTATGAATTTCATTAACTATGTGTTGTTTTATCATTTTTTTGTTAGTTTAATTAGCTTGTCTATTTCCCCTTTTGTATAAATGTCTACGTATAAACGAGTTTTAAGTTTTTTTATGGCACCCACAACTATTTCATCAACTTCTTTCTTGGTATAGAAGTCCAGCTTAGTTTTATCTACGTATTCTTTATTCACAGCATCATCTGACGTTACAGGAAATTTAACGCCTTTTAATCTCCTTTGTTGTAAATCGTAATCACCGTTCTCTTCTCTCGTCAAACTTCTTTCAGTAGAATCTAACATATCAGTCAATCGCAATCTTTTGTGTACATGGTGACCGAATTTATCGATATTCATGTTAACGAGTGACTACAGCAAAAATAAACTTTTAACTGAGGGGAAAGATAAAAAGTTATTTTATTTATTTATTTATTATACCAGCTTCTTGCAATTCTTCTATTATTGATATGATCTCGTTGTCAAGTCCTGTATTGCCAGCATCACGTGAAGCAATTAGTAGTTTTAGTCTCTCTACTAACTCGTTTGGATCATCCCAATAAACAAAATCTACATTTTTTTTATATTTCTTCATTATAGGTAAGCCTTTTCCTTGTACAGTGCTATCTTCTGTACTTACAGTATCACGTCGTAGCTTAAATAATGGTTTAATAACTTGCATGTATTTTTTTCCTTTATTACTTTTGATCGGTTTACTTGGATTAAAACCTTGTCTATGAGCATTTGTGTCTAGTAACATTCGTTTATAGCATGCAGTGTCAGTTTTAGTAACCAAACTCAGATCAGGGTTCTTTTTGACTAACAATTCTAATAATCCTTTTGTTTTTTTATATTTACATCCAGCTACTGAAATTAAGTCATCACTAATCGTTACATTTGCAAAACCCAACTTGAGTTTTCCATGATCATATCTAACTCCAAAAGGAACGTTACGTATCACTTCGGCAGATAAAGACCAAATCGACGTGTCTTTAGCACTCGATTTTGAAGATACTGTCCTAAATGAGTCATCAAAATGGTTACCTCCGGTGTTACCCTCTTCATTACATTCTTCTTTATCTTCATCATCTATTTCACTGATTTCGCTTTCAGTAAAAGTTTTATCCAAATATGAATTACTTCCAGATTTAAACCCATCCTTTTTCAGTTTTTTTATGTGTTTGTTATTACGATTATTACTTGCTTCCATCATGTGATTTAATGGTTCAGTAATAGGTTTTAAGACCGTCTGTAAGACTTTTTCATTATCGGTTTCAATGTCTCGCATTTTTTGAACTTTTTTCTTGATTGCTGCGGCAGCATCAACGATTTTCTTTTTTAGAGTTTTTTCCATTTTTAATATGGTTTTGAAACTTATTGCTCCTGTAGCAACCAAACAGCATATGGATATATGATATTAAAAATACTTTATTTATAGGAGCCGTGTGCCCACGATTAATTGAAAGTGATAAATGTATCAAATTCTCTTCTGTAACAACCTTTATTTTTTTTGCAATCCTTGTTTATCACAAAATAACTATAAGGATTACTCCATATTTTAGAGCACATTTCACGAAATCGTGCCCATGTCATATCTGTAGTGACATGCTCATCGTAAATATGTTTCATATTTGTATCGTCTTGTTTAAAAAGTACAATTAAGTTAGTATTATCCCTAATAAGCTGTTTAGGAATTTTACTATATGTTTGATTTAAATAAAAACAATCTATATTTTTATGTCTTCCCATTGCGAAATAGTCTCTCACATTGTTCTGATTTTCACATGATACATCATCAAAAATAATAATTGAATTACGTTTTGCATCTTGTGGGCTAATCACTTGTTCATTTTCTTGGTATTTTGCAAATGATACACTAGGTACTAGTTTTAAAACCTTTTCTAGAAAAACGTATTTAGGTTGATAAAGTGTTTTGGAATACACGGAAACATGACGATAGCGCAATCCGTTCTCGTGTAAAAGTAGACCAATCATCAAATTCGTTTTACCACAATTCGATGGACCACATATTATACATCGAATGGTATTAGGTAAAAGCTTTCCATGTCGAAAATTTATATTTTTCAAGTTAGGACAAATATTTTCAAGTTGCAGTGTTAATGGTTGCTTCACAAACTCCATGTTCTTGTGAATATAATAAACGCTAAACATGCAATGACTATAAAAATTATTGACAGGTGTTTTTATTTTCCTACTGCGATAGCGAGAGCTAATTTTAAATTAATTGTAAGATTTGTAAGGTTTGATTCTGCTGTCGTGCATTACGGAACGTACAACGCAGAGTTCTAGATATAACATGATGAAAGAGTCGGTTTTATCGTCATGGATTCTGTTCTAAAGCTTTGTCGATTGGACAACGATTTTGATTTTGTCGATTGGCTCCGCTCCGCTACGCTCACTCGGAGTGAAGTGAAGTTGTTTAAACGAAAATCTGTTTTAGAATGCCCAATCGACACCTACTTATATTTTTTTATATAAATACAATATTGGTATCAAATTGTAGGTATTAAAAATTTCATTGTAAAAATATATAATTTTACTTTATTTACTAGCTGGCACTGCTTTCGAGAAATCTTTAAAAAACAATAATATGTATGTCCCCCCCCTTATCTCCAAAACTGGTGGACCAAAAATATAAAAAAAATCATGGTAATATGTGTTTACGTAAAGATTAAAGGAAAAATAAAGCGGTTGAGAAATTCACGAAAAAAATTGTTAAAAACTTTATGAATATATTGTCATACGTTTATGCAATTCAATTTTTTTTCTTAGTACTATGATATTCATCTTTTCTTTAATCTTCGCTTGATTACATAGATGTCCTTACTAAGCGTATTCTGTTAAACCTATAACCCAATGTTTAGTCTGAGTAGCGGTAGGAATTCATATCCATAACGCTAGTATTGCGTATGTAATGCCTCCCGCATTACAGAACTAAAAGCAGGGTAGGCTAATCTGAGTAGCGGTAGGAATTTATATCCATAATGCTAGAATTGCGTTTGTAAAGCCTCCCGCATTACAGAACTAAAAGCAGGGTAGCATTTAATTCATCAAACTGCGCGTTCAATCGCTTAAACCCTCCCGCAGCTCAGAAGTACTGTGGTTCTGAATACTGGAAGGGTTTCCATAAACGCGACCACGATCACGACCACGATCACGATCGCGATCGTGTTCGCGATAGCGATGGCGATGGTGATGGTGAGATAAGGTTTTGTTAGTCTCCCAGAGGGGTAGGCAGAGACTACAGATTTCCATCTGCTACGATCCAGACAAAACTCTTTCGCCTCTTCCACATCCATCAACCATATTTATTGTGATATTAAATTGTAAGCTAAAAAAAATACCTCAGACGAAAAACATAGCGATATTCATTAGTCCATTGAGACTACCTTTAGTTCAACATCTTTAATAAAACATGACCCCATCTACTTATTTTGTTAAGTAATGGCGTACCTTTGCATTACTTTCATCCACTGCTTTATTTTCACTCGTAAAACATTTTTATTCCATTTTTTACATTGGTTGCATTTATTTCCCATGTTTCAAATTACGAGATTTATTTAAATTACGAAACCGGGACGTCGAGAGCGCAAAAACGTAGCCCTCCCGTCTCAACGGAGCGATCACAACTGACCGACGGGTGAGTGACGAAACAAAGCATGGAACAAAAAGCGCGTGCGACCGAGATATCTTGTCACCGCCTTGTCTCAGAATAAATCGACGTAAGCGCCAATTCTTAGATGTTAAATTAAATGAAAACGAAACAGAATTATTCAAAATCCCCGTGCAATTATACGGGGTCATTTGTTTTCTTATTTTTAATACAAATTTCAAGGCAAACTGTTTTAAGAAAGGTCCTTTAACGCTCGAAAAACATGAAATATAGAGGTAACTTCGTAATTTTTTTCTATCGAGCGAACTTACAGCTTTTGCATTTTTGCTTCTGCACGAATATCAGCCCTATAGTCTATTATCTATATTATTTTTATTAAACCGATTGACCAAGTTACATGTTTTATGCTCATTTGAAATTGTGCATCTGACATTATACCGACCCTTAACACTGTTACCTAAAGCAAGTAGGCAATAACGATCTAAGGCGGAGTAATATTTTCCGATCAAATTTACCGAAAGCGTAGACCTATTGTGTTGAGTGAGTCACAGTTACCTACAACTTAGCATGGTTTGGTTTCTCTAATTGTTTATAGGCTTGGAAAAACCTACACAAAAAGGGCCGAGGTGGCGTCGGTGACTTCTAGACATGGCGTGTTACGGACATCAGCATGACTAGCTACCTTTTGCTAGTTCTTATTTCGGCGTTGCGGCTCGCACGGTTGCCTGCACTTTATTACTGCGCGGGGGGGGCTGCCCTCCCTCCACGCCTCCGGCTTTTTATATACACACTCTAGGGGTAGTAACCGCAAGACTGTATAGAGTCGGGGTGCAATGTGTTGGTTTTTGAATATTATTTACCTACCCGTACAGAAGTCGGCTTTTAGACCGTTTGAACCTACCAGTACAGAAGTCTGACCTACTTTGAAACAAAAATAATAGAAAATAAAAAAAGATCAAAAAGCATTTTGTTTTTATAGAGACGCTATCTGTGCACCCTGGTCCTTATATATAAATATATATATATATATAGTATGCCTATGCTTAGTAGGTACCTATATAGTTTCGTATGCATAAATGATCATCATATAATTAACAACTACTCAAACATAAATTTTGGAAAAAAAATGAAAACTTGTCAAAACATGGAAAATTATAAATACTGATTTTATTGTTCCAAATGCGTTGACTGAACTGAACTGAACGAAATTGTAAGGTTTGATCACGCAATTGTAATTTTTGAAAAAGAGTTTTCCAGGCATCCATAAACACTGCAATAACGCACCATACTGATTAAAAATCAGTATCGTGATAAAACTTTGTAACAAAACACGCGCGCAGCAAACGAGTGGTAATCGAGCTCTGCCTGACTCCAGATTTCCACTAACTTGCGGGGGACCGCGGGGGCCGTTAAATTCGCGCGGGGAGGTGAGTGTCGCTTCTTTACGTAGTAATACTTTATATTCTCTGCTGGAGGCTTGGTAAGTGATCAGCATCATGAATCGATAACAATTTTTGTGAAATTCGTATAATGAAATTTCGACTTCCCATAGTAATTCACTCCCCGTCCTGAGTGAATCACTGTGGGGAGTCGAAATTTCATGTTAGGAATTTTATAAAAATCGTTTTTGGTTCATGATGCTGATCACTTATCAAGGCTCAAGTATGAATTTGGGCGATGTTCACAAATTCACCTGGTACAAGATGAAATTTAATCAACCGCCTGAATTCATACTGGAGACTCGGTTAGTGATGTTTAACAACAAGTAAGGCGAAATTCGAAAAAAAATATTGTTTTCCTTTATTGCCTAACTAGGATTGTACTGTACTGTGTGAATGGGAGCAAAACAATTTTTTTTACGATTTTCTTGAAATTGGTAATTGAACCTCGTTCCTGATCACTAGCCGAGTCTCCAGTATGAATTCAGGCGGTAGATTAAATTTCACCTTGTATGTTATCTGGGGGCACGGTAGTGCCCCCGCCGAGTCTCGCAAAAAAACGCGGAACGGCCGTACCATCCTTTTCTCGAAGCAACTCACGGCACTTTCAACCCCCCTGTATCTTCGTTTAGAGTAAAGCTAGAAGTCTGTAATTTCAGTAACCAAAAGTACTTACTGATCCTACTTCTGACCCCAAATTACAAGTTTATACCTATATTTGATTACGAAATATCTCAAGTCAAAGTTTCCTTATTTTGTCACTGACTGACTGACACATCATCAAAAGTCTTAAGGTGTTCTAGCAGGCCTACAAACTTGAAATTTTGCATGCGGTTAGTGTTAAGTGTACATTGCAACAAAAAAATATAAAAATGTTATTTGCGGTTGGTAATTTAATATTTCCATACAAAGTCTGTACAAAATGTATCTTTCCAGCTGCATCTATAAATTTGTGTGACACTAGATGACGTTGGTGGTATGCTGCTTTGCATTAAAGACATCTACCACAAAAAATTATACCTCGTGACGCTAGATAGTAAAAAGTGTAAAAAATGTATGCCTTTATTTCCGAAAATAGAGCAAGTAGTAAAAATAAAAAATAAAACCGTTAAAGTGCAAAAAAAAAAAACGGTAAAGTGCGAATCGGACTCGCGCATAAAGGGTTCCGTACCCCTACACAATACGGGTACGGAACCCTAAAAGTAAATAACAATAATATAGATGCCATAGCAACATTAAGGCAACAAAAAACAAAGCGATAAAACGGTAGCGCCTGACCAACAATTCGGTACCTTTTTAGTACGGAACCCTAATTTTCATTATTTTACTTTAAAGTATTTACTACAGACTGCCCAAAGTTTAAACTTGTACTTGAATGTATTACCGTTCTAAAGATAGAGCCTTTGTTATAATAATCTGTTCCTTGGGTGGAAGCCTAAAAAGGGTGGTTTATAATGTTCGACACATTCACAATTAGTCTATTTAAGAAGAGAATATCAACATTTCGTAATTAAGTTACAAAAAAACGGTAAAGTGCGAATCCGACTCGCGCATAAAGGGTTCCGTACCCCCACACAATACGGGTACGGAACCCTAAAAGTAAATTGCAACAACATAGATGCCATAGCACCATCAGGGCGACAAAAAACAAAGCAATAAAACGGTAGCGCCTGACAAAAAATTCGGTACCTTTTTAGTACCTTTTTTGGTACTTTTTCGGTTCCAAGGAACCCTCATTTTTATTGTTTGTTATTGTACGGTTTCATAACCGGACATTGTTTTGCTTGCGTTGCAGCCTACTTTATTTACTTAGCCATAATAATTAATTTTATATTTTACCGTTTTTAAAGCAGTACGAAACTAACTGTCGATACCGACACACATAGAGAAAGAGACGCCAAACTGAACTCTGTTTACTTTCATATCAATACAGTACCTTAACTGAGGTGTCTAAGTTCTTTTTCTCTTCGTGCTCCACAACTATACAACTTCTTTCAAATGTACGGTGCCTAAACTACGGGCTCCTACATTTTATGGTCCTTCGAGTGTTGACGTAAGTGTTGTTTAAAGTCCTCGTCTACTCAGAGAAGCGATTCGGTTTGACTGGCCTTCCACAAGCGGACCTCCCCAGTCAGATTGAGAAGGCGCACACATTGTAGATAGGATAATAAGCACACTGAGTCGCACGAACTGCAGCGCCATTGATCTACGGACTGCGGAAAGGAAGACTACGGAAACTTCGTGGTTTTAACAAGCAACATTAACTTAACTAACTAACTTCAGTGTACCTTCACTGCATAATATATTTTTCTTCGGTGAACTGAGAAGAAAATCATCTTAAGATGGAAGCTCTACCGCTTCAATCAACTTGCTTCGAAAATATTAAAAGTTTATGCAACAACTACAAAAAGGACAGCGTTTCGAGAAAAAGTGAAGATTACCTAACTAAGCGCCTGGAAACACTCGAAAACTTATGGGATAACTTCAAGTCGCGTCACGAGGTTCTCGAGCAAGAAATTGAAGATAAAACTATTAACTACTTTCAAGACGACGTATACAATCGAACTAAAATAATGTATGAAGCTACAAAAGCTGACATTGTGTATCTCTTGGCATCTCTACGCAAGCCAAAAGAAGTGAAGTTCGATCTAACTGGTATCGTGGAAGAGGGATGCAGCAATAACTTAACGCAACTGCTCAGTAAACAAGAATGCAACTTTAAAGCTCTCGATCGAGCAATGTCGAAAATTGACATCAACACAACTAGAGAAAAATGGGAACTTGAAGATCATCTTACTATCTTAAAATCAAAGTGGGACAAGATCGACAGTCTCCACTGGGAATTAGAAGCTCAACTAAACGGGTCCAACGAAACTTACTATGACGTGTTTGTCAATATTGAGGGCAAATATGACGCAATGAAGAGAACTCTCAATGACAAGATTTGGTCTACAATTCACTACCAAAGATCAGCGCCGAGGATAGAGGTTCCAGAGTTTTCCGGGAATTATCAACAATGGATTTCCTTCAAAGATCTTTTCGTCGAAACTATCCATAACAACCCGACGATAAATGATGCACAGAAGATGCAACATCTCAAAACTAAGCTGCGGGGAGAAGCAGAAAAGTTGGTGCAACACTTAACTATTAGTACCGACAACTACCACGGGTGTTGGGAGATACTAAACCAACGGTATGACAATCGACGCCTACAGTTTACTTCCTACATGAATGCGATGCTGCAGCAGCCAGTTATCCAACAACCTGAGGCTTACAACCTCAAGAAGTTGCATGACGTCACAACTGAATGTTTGAACGGACTGTCAAACATTGGCCTTAATACATCTTCTTGGGACCCTATCATTGTACATCTTATGGCTCAAAAGCTAGACTCAAGAACATATCAGGAATACATAAAGGAGCTTCCCGATCAAAGAGCGTTACCCAACTTACAAAACTTTCTATACTTCCTGGAAAGCAAGTTTATGGCTTACGAAACACTAAAAATTCCAAAAAGAGAAGTATACAGTCAAAATCAAAAACCAACTTCATTCAACTCAGCGGAAAAATCCCATTGGGCCAAAAAACCCAATTTTGACTTCAAGAAAACTCAATCAAGAACTTATCATGCAACATACGGACAGTGCCCATTTTGCAATAGTAACCACGTGCTAATGCAATGTCCTAAGTTCATCGACTTAGATCCAGTTCAACGAAATAATACAGTTGCGAAATTACATATTTGCAAAAACTGTTTATTTAGCCACGGAAATGAAGTATGTACGTCGGCTAAAACTTGCAAAGAGTGCAGTATGAAACATCATACGCTATTGCACAAAACTGTTAATAAAGTGGGTCATAACAACGGAAAGGAATGGGTTAAACGACCTATACCTATTTCGAATAACCAGCAGAGCTCAAATCATCTTTCAACGGAAGATATGGGAGTCCTGCTTGCTACAGCTCAGATTCAGATAAAATCTGGCAACGGAACTTACGTCACACTTCATGCACTGGTGGATCAAGGATCCGAAGTATCCCTGGTCTCTGAGAGCACTGCACAACTACTGAAACTACCTAGAAAGAAACTTAATGCTACAATCTCTGGCGTGGGATCGGCAGCGGGAAACTGCAAGGGAAGCCTGGAGCTAACCTGCAAGTCTATCAACTCTGACTTCACTTTCAAAACTCAAGCATTAATTTTGAAGAAACTAACTAACAGCTTGCCTCACTCTACATTCGAGAAGGTCAACTGGCCGCACTTAGAAAACTTGAAACTCGCCGACCCAGACTACAACGTCTCCCGCCCGGTGGACCTACTGCTAGGAGCGGACGTGTATTCCGAAATTATAATGGATGGAGTCCTGAAAGGAAAACAACAATCCCCCATAGCGCAGCAAACACGCTTAGGGTGGATTTTATGTGGCAAACTTAAAACTTTTAATTGTCACATAACTTTATTGAAATTGAACGGCGCCTAACATACCAGAAGGAACGTGAGGTCAACTTGCCATCCACCCTATCAACTCATGACATCCAACAAGATGTTATTTGTTACACATTGTTGGGAGGAGCAGCCGCTCTTATTATCTGGGGCATCTACAAAAGGTGTTGCCTAAATCGATGCAAAAAGCGGGATAGGAGAGACGTCACGACAACACAACACGACGAGAATATTGAACTACGAACCGTGCGTCATTCTACCTGCGGTCAAACTGAAAGAGCCAAAAGCAGAGCTCATCCACAGACACAGCCTCCACAGCAGGAGCCCGGTGACTCCAGCGAGCCGTCACCACCACAACCACGGCCAAGGATGGATATTACGCGCACACAAGCGGATAATATTGCCTTCGACTTCAATTAATTTATTTAAGAAATTACTTGCTTTGTACTGGCCTCTCTTTCTCATATTTTTTTTATTCTTCTTTTTGGGGTTGCCAATATGTACGGTTTCATAACCGGACATTGTTTTGCTTGCGTTGCAGCCTACTTTATTTACTTAGCCATAATAATTAATTTTATATTTTACCGTTTTTAAAGCAGTACGAAACTAACTGTCGATACCGACACACATAGAGAAAGAGACGCCAAACTGAACTCTGTTTACTTTCATATCAATACAGTACCTTAACTGAGGTGTCTAAGTTCTTTTTCTCTTCGTGCTCCACAACTATACAACTTCTTTCAAATGTACGGTGCCTAAACTACGGGCTCCTACAGTTATTTTACTTTAAAGTAGTCTGCCTAAATTTTCAACTTGTAGGTACTTATGTATAACCGTTCTAACGATAGAGCCTTCGTAAATAAGTCGCTGTTAAGAGTATGACATAGCCAAAACAAAAACCAGTTCCGGGCGTGGCTTATTCTATTTTACGATAGCGCGCGGGGGGAAATTCGTCCCGGTCTCTAAGCTCGCGTCACCATAGCAAAAATACGAATAGAGTGGACGAGGCAGGGTCAAAAGTAATACGTATTTTATTTTATCTAATTTATTAGTGTATTTCGATCATCGTCACACGGCATTGATACTACTTGCTATCACGTCGGGACGTAAATTTATTATGGTCGGCTAAAAGTGGTTTTTTGAGTGTTTGATTTATCAGTTGACCCTCGGAACATTTCAGACACTCCTTTAGAGATACATAATAATATTGTGACGTTTAATTGTCACCATTACCCATTCTTTAAATATTTTTCGCCCGTTGAGCTGGTTTTACACTTGCGGGAAAATGAATTGGACCAAAAATTTCTTTACAAAATTTTTTTACTAAAGTTGTTATTACAAAAAATGGAAACTAACAAATATTCTCAGAAGGAATGCACCACGTCACTATCTATCTCACTGTAGCCTATATCAATTATGCCTCTCTCATTCAACCACGTTTAACTGCGTTACTATCTCATTCCAACTCATTTTAAATAGCGTCACTATTTATCTCACTCTAACGCGTGTTAAATGGCATTTCTAATGAACGTCAAATATTTTTACTGCCCGCCACTCTTTCATTCTAAATTCTAATTATTTAAAAAAATACGCAGCACCTTTGGTAGTAAAATAGCAATAACTTTTTTTTCAAAAGTAATACACAGAAATTGCCAGATCATTTGAAAAACAATATTTGATGAGCCATTATTTAAGACAATTTGCAAAACTAACATAGGACATTTTTTTTCAGGGTGTGGTATCGAAATAACCTAATTACAAAAAATTGCTCATAAATTGGGTTTTTATTTTTCTTCCTGATGTAACAGCATTTCAAGGTTTATTTTTGACTTTATCAATAGCATGACTATTCAGAGTTGCGCAACAAAAATTTTATTCTTAGAATTTAGAACTGGTTAGCTTTGACTCTCAAAAATCTATTCGAATTTATAAAAGTACCATCAACTCGAAGACTATCTCCTTTTTGCTGAGGTCATAATTTGATATTCTGGTCAGTCATGAGCTGGCCTACCAGCCTTCCAAGGGAAAGCGTTGACTTTTGGGACACCTGTTTACCCTTGGGATAAATCGCCAAGTGTTTAAAATATAGAAATTTATTTGTATCATAGTTTGAAATGTTCAGGTCCCTTTACGCAAAATGAAAAAACAAAACTCTTTTAGGACTAATTTGTTGTCCCTATGTTTGTCTGTTTGTCCGTTTGTCTAGGCAATTTTTCTGGGTAAAATCAATAAATGCTAATATTTACAGCCCTGTAAAATATACATATTATAACGTTTTTATGGCCTTTTGTTTAACTTTTTCATACAAATTTTCTCCTTATGAAAATATAGAGATCAACACTTCACATAATATTTTGCATTTGAAAGAAAGCACAGAAAGGAACTGTAGAACAAATAATGTAAAAAATATAAAACCATATCTTTATATTCTAAAGGGATTAATAATTTACTGTTTGTTCAATGTGGCGATAGCTTTATTATTTTTTTTTTTTTCTTTGTTACAAAGATAACAAATATTTTCATACAAGGTTTTCCTTAAGGGCTATTTCTCCGAATTTGTAACAAAATATTAAGAAATAATTATAACGGTAAAGTACAACTTTTAGCTAAGACAATTTATTGTTAAAAGTTTGCTAAATGCATAAACATATTTTAATGGTATTATGGTATCTTCAAAATAATTGGGTTTTCCATAAGCGTGATATCAGATTATTTTAGAAATTTACGGCTGGTATCACGACGACGGATAAGCCAATTATTTTATTACTATTGTAATATAATTAAAAATATGTTAATGCATACAGCAGACTTTTAACTATAAGTTTTCTTAACTAAAAGTTGTATTTTTACTTATTGAAATTGTATTTCTCATCAAGAAGTGCAAGATGACAAGATATTCAAAATAAGTTAATTGAATTTGTGAAATGGTTTCAGGTCAAAACAGTTTTCCATTAAACGGTAATTGTTTATACTTAGCAAAGTGTGTAAACTTAGTCATCTTAACATGAACGACGCCTGTATTTCTCTCTTTTTTATTTCCAGTATAGATAAAAATATACAAACTTGTTAAACTTTGCGTAAAAACGAGGCAATATTGACGATATCCTGACAGCTATTATGATGGTGTTTTATCAAATTTTGCTTTTTGGGCTGTATAGAGACGTAGTTAGATGTCACTAGAATATACTCATGAAAAAAGATATGAAGAAAATAAGCTGTAGACTTCACATTCGGTTTATACCTATTGTATGAATTTTAAGAAAAATCCAAGGTTAAAGGGACCTCTTAAGAAAAACCTTGTATTAAACTATTTTATTAAAAAATAATTCAAGGAAAAAAATAAACAAAGCTATCGCCACATTGAACAGTAGATAATTAATCCCTTTAGAATAGAACAACATGGTTTTCATATTTTTTACATTATTTGTTCAACAATTCCTTTCTGTGTTGACTTTTAAATGCAAAATATTATCTCAAGTGTTCATCCCTACATTTTCATAGTGAGAAAATTTGTATGAAAAACGTAAAAAAAAAAAAACGTAAAAACCTAAAACGTAATATAAATAAAAACGTCAAAAGTATGTTTTTACAGCTCTATAGAGGGCCGTTTATATTGGTATTTATTAATTTTACCCAGAAAAAATTGTCTAGACAAACGGACAGACAGACAAACATAGGGATAACAAATTAATCCTAAAAGAGTTTCATTGTTTTCATTTTGCGTAACAGAACCTGAACATGTACCGACAGGATTATCTAAGATCTAATAATTTTGCCATGCACTGTAAATATTTCAAAATAAATTTCTATATTTTAAATGCTTGGCGATTTATCCCAAGTAAGCATAATTTGCAAAAAACTTCACTTATAGGACCTGAAATGGTGAGCCAATACTAGAGGGTAATTTCACGAAAAGGTCATTGACCTTTGTTACAGATCTCAGTAAGTATAAGTAAATTAATTTGGGTTTCAATAACGATCACAAAATTATTCTTTTAGAGTAACATGTATTATTTTCCCGCATAAAAGTATGAATTCATTCCAAATTCATTCAGTTTTGTTGTTATGACTATGGCACGATGTAGCTAAATCACTCATACACATATTTTGTTGAGTTTTTAACGGCAGGAATATGATGCTCCTCGAAATATTACTTTATAAAATTAATTTCAATGTGTTTTGAAGTAGTTTTGGGAGATATTTATAGCTTGCAAAAAAGGGCACAGGTTCCACGTCTTACGGGCGCCAACGCTAGGCGTAGACTGACAATATCTTGCTGCCGCTGACTGCATCAGTGGATTTACGTATTTTTGGAAAAAGGGGGTGCTTTTTTTGACCCGAATAACGTGGTATTTAGAAAATGAATAGATATCATTCACACTAATTTTATTAAAAAAAAACCAACAAAATCGCGAAAGCGATACCTGAAACAAAATCGATAAGAAGTGTGCAATAGAGAGTTACAAAAAAATTCATTGACAAAACAAATATGAATCGATTAACGTGGTTTGTGGAAAATGAATACCTTAAAGTTCAACCAAAAACATGTATTTTTTTATGGCTATACGTAACCTAATTATTGCAACAAAATCATCCGAAAGCTGACATTTTATTTCTGTTTGTATTTTCGTTCCCCTTAAACCGGATAAGTGCAAGTCGGACTCGCTCACGAAGGGTTCCGTACTACCATCACACAATATGGGTACGAAACCCCAAACCATTATGGTAAATACCAACAATAAAGATGACATAGCAACATAAAGGCGACAAAAAACAAGGCGCTAAAATGGTAGCGCCTGACAAACAAATCAGCACCTTTTGATTAAGGAACTCTAACATTTATCTGCCCAAAATTGTTGTGTTATAAAGATAGAGCTGAAACAAATAACGTCGAATAATTGGACCCCCCTTGGATTTCCATTTCATATTATTATTTGCCGTGATAGAGGACAAAGTAACATATATTATGTGCAAATATTTACGCGCTATATTCACCTACAAAGGCTGAAGCTGTAGACCCCTGTGATAGATGGATAGACGGCGGAGGCTTAGTAATAGGGTCACGGAACCTTAGAATACGGAACCCTAAAAATCAAGGCAAAAGGTTATTGCTAAATAATACACATGTGTCCAGTTCACCATTTATTACGAGACTGACTGCTCAACGAAAGTGCGCTTACCCCCATACTATCCTACATAATACACAACACCTTCACCCTTATTTACTACATAATTTTATACATAATGAACCCACAGAAAACTCTTATTTAAAATATACTATTACAACCTGCTAATAACATCAATCAGTTGACCAAAACAAAACAACGGGACTTATTACTAATAAACCTTAATCTATTTCCTAAACATAAACATAAAGATTTCAATAACAAAATTACAACCTTAATCTATTTCTTCCCACCCATATCGCTTTGGTGGATTGCGATTTCTAATCGGAAACTTTTTCCCACGCATCCCGTTTTCCGATTTATTTGTTACAGTAGCGGGCGTACTAGATGCGCGTATAGTTGCGGACGCATTGGGTTCACACACCGCGGTAGGGGGCAAAACCGCAACTACACCTGGCGGCTCATTATCAGCTGACTGAGATGGACTGCCGACACTGCTTTCCCTTACACTCCCCTCGCTCCGCTCTGGTTCCTGGCCGCTGGTCATGGGAAATATAAGTGACTTACGCGGGTTGTTACTGACCACTTCATTTTGTGTTGATTGATCAAATATCGTATCTCTACAGGAGATGCCACTATCTACGTCGCTTTTAACCCTCTGTTTAAGCTGATCAACATGTCTGTGAATTTCGGTTCCAAAAATAGATTTAACGCAGTAATCAGTGTTTCCTAACTTTTTGCTAACCGTACCTGCAACCCATTTATCAGGAGTTTTACTCGAATACTCTCGGTACCAAACGGACGCTCCCGGCGGAAGCTGACGGTGCGTGCCACCCGCGTCCGCCTCGCTGCGTGCCTGCCGCGCGGCGACTCGTGCCTCTCTTTCAGGCTTCAAATTGTCTAACCTCATACGAAGATTACGGCCCTGCAGTATATTAGCGGGGCTGTCACCAGTAGTTGTATGTTCGGTGTTTCTATAAGCCAACAGAAACCTACAAAGCGCTGTATGGACGTCTATGTTTTGTTTTAACGCCTTTTTTATTACGCGCTTGCATATTTTCACGGCATTTTCAGCGGCCCCGTTTGAAGCTGGGTGATATGGGGCCGTAAAAATATGTTCAATGTGGTTATGACGCAAAAATAATTGGAATTCAGAACTGGAAAACGGTGGACCATTGTCACTAACTATTTGTTTTGGTAGGCCAAATCTCGCCCATAATTCCCTTAGTACTGTTATAACTGCCTGCGCCGTAGTTCTTTTCATAATTACAGCTTCAATCCATTTTGAACACGAATCAACTACGACCAGGTACGTAGTACCATTTATAGGCCCTAGAAAATCTAAGTGTAGCCTGGACCAGGGGCGTGACGGCCAGGGCCACGAACGGGGAGCGTGGCTCGGCGGCGCGTCCGCCACAGCGGCGCACACTCCACACGCGCGGCATTCGGCCTCTACTGCCTCGTCGATGCCTGGCCACCAAACATAGCTACGTGCCAGTGATTTTGTTTTAACTATGCCCATATGAGGATCATGGAGTTCCTTAATTACTCTTTCCCTACATGACGACGGTATTACTACGCGGTGACCCCACATGACACAGCCCAATTCACAATATAGTTCATTTTTCCTATTGAGATACGGTTTTAATTCCCTAATTTCAACTTCTTCTGGCCACCCGTCCATCATACAACTTATTACTCGACTTAGGATCGGGTCTCGGCGGGTTTCCTTTTTAAGGATATTATAATCTAACAACAGGGCATCTGCTGAAAAATGCAGATAAGTTTGCTCGGGAACGTCTTGCCATTCTGAAACGACCTCTTCTTTTTGTGACCTGATTAGTCGGGAAAGTACATCGGCGGTATTTTTATCAGTTTTAACATACTCAATAGCGAAATCATATGCTGATAGTTTAATTGCCCACCGCTGCAACCGACTAGCTGCTGCGCTAGGAATGCCAATATTAGGCCCAAAAATGCTTACGAGGGGCTTATGGTCCGTTCGCAGGACAAATTTTCTGCCATATAGGTATTGATGAAACTTTTCGACAGCAAAAACAATCGCTAAAGCTTCTTTGTGTATTTGGCTATAATGCTGTTCGTGTGTATTTAACGAACGAGAAGCATACGCGACAACACTCTCCTCAGCGGCGGTGGTCCGACTGCCACTCCCAGGCGCGCGCTGCGCCAGCACCGCGCCCAGACCGCGCGAACTCGCGTCTACTGTTAACACGGTCTCCTGAGATATGTCAAAATGAGCCAGCGCTGCAGAACTGCATAAATACTCTTTAACCCTAATAAATGCGGCGTTTTGTTCTGTCCCCCAATTCCAATGTTTGCCCTTTTTTAAAAGATTGTAAAGAGGCGATAAATGGGTGCTTAAATTTTCAATAAACTTCCCATAGAAATTTACCATGCCCAAAAATGATTTTAATTCTGAAACGTTGGTTGGATGGGGCATAGTAGTAATTGCATTTACTTTTTCCGGGTCTACCCGGACCCCCATTTCATCGATAATAAAGCCTAAATATCTGACTTCCTTTGCTAAAAATTCACACTTACTTTTTTTAATTTTTAGACCGTTTTTGAACAATATCTCTAACACATCATTTATTGATTTTAAATGACTGTGTAAGTCCCTATTTTTAATTAAAATATCGTCGTAGAATATCACTACATTTGGCACGTTTTTAAACATATCTACCATTAATTTTTGAAAAATTCCTGGACTTGATGATAGTCCGTACACTAATCTCGTATATTTAAATAGTCCCCTATGTGTGTTTATCACTGTATACTTCCTAGAATTTTCTGACAGCTCGCATTGATTATATGCTTGAGAGAGGTCTAACTTCGTGAAAAATTTGTTACCGCTAAGATCACTGAATAAATCCTCCATTTTTGGAACCGGAAATCTATTAACAGCTAAAACTTTGTTGAGGGTTACCTTATAATCCGCGCAAATTCTCAAACCACCGTCGGCCTTGTTCACCACAAC
The DNA here is from genome assembly GCA_934047225.1 of Ypsolopha sequella. NCBI lineage: Eukaryota > Metazoa > Arthropoda > Insecta > Lepidoptera > Ypsolophidae > Ypsolopha > Ypsolopha sequella. Next base: position 2,196,035 of record OW204010.1, on the reverse strand, counting down.
CAACGGCGTGGCCCAGTCGGAGTGGTCAACGGGTTCGATGACGCCAGCCCGTAGCATTGCATCGAGCTCCGCGTCGACCCGCGCTCGCAGCGCGTACGGTAGCGGCCGCGCGCGACAGTATATAGGGTCGGCCCCTGCGCGAACACACAGCTCAGCTTGGCCCCCCGTGTATTTACCCAATACGCCATCAAACAATGATTCATGCCTGGAAAAAATTTCGTTTATAATTTTATTTTTATCCAAATCATTAACGGATGCGTGATTTTTAAAAGTGTGTAAATTAATTTTGGGTATCTTTACAGGTATATTTAATTCAGCCAGCCACTGTCGGCCCAACAAGTTAGTGGTTCCCCGGTCTATCACATACAAATCAAGCGTTTTAATAGTTCCCTCATAATTAACAGCTACCTGTATGTAACCTAAAGGTTGAATAGTCGAACCATCGTAAAATTTAAGCGACAAACTACACGGTTTCAGGTCTACATTTTTAAATAACTTTTTATAAACACTGTAGCTAATACAAGATAATGCAGATCCCGTGTCGATTTCCATACTTAACAAATAATTTCCAACCTTAACAGTTATACACACCGGTTTATATTTGTTTAACGACATTTGGTGCATAGGCTCCTCTTCTTCGCTCCCTACACATACGTCATCGTAGTCGTCATTGTTATTGTCTCTGTAGTCCACTTCACACAATTCTTGCTCCTCTAGCGAGTGCAATGGAGCTCGCTCTCTGCCCCCGCGCCCCGCGCCGCGCAGACCCCGCGCGCGCCCTGCGCCTCGCCACGACGAGCCTCGCCCGCTCGCCGCTGCTGCTCCCGCGCCGCGGTAGATTACACGCCGGCCGCGTGATCCCCTACGCTCGAAGCTACCGGCAGATTCCGCCGTTTCCCACCGTCTCGAATGATTATTATCCATACGCCTGGATTTTCTGGGACACATCCTTCTTAAATGGCCGATTTCTTGGCATCCGCTACAAACATAGTCTATATATACACAATCAATTGCTCGATGTCTGCTGTCGCCGCATCTCGGGCATTCATTGAACTGTAACTTATGTATTCTCTCCGCTAGCTGCACACTGCCGCATTCCACAACATTAGCGTCTCGTTCAGCAGCTTCCAACGACAAAGCCAACGTAAAAGCGCGATTGTATGGTAAAGTTTGTTCTGCGAATAGTCTTTGTCTAATAATTTCACTTTTAAGGCCGCACACTAATTGGTCACGAAGATTTTCATCCAACCCTGTTTTAAAATTACAATATTTCGATAGCTTCTTCAATTCTGTGACGTAATCGGCTATTGACTCCTCGGCGCGCTGTCGGCGTTGCCTGAATTTATATCTTTCTGCTAACTCTGATGGTCTCGGTTGTATGTGGTTAGTTAATAATTCCACTGCCCTATCGTAGGTTAAGGCTGATGGCTTCAAAGGACTGGCTAAAGTCGATAATAGGTCATAAGCTTCATCTCCCATAACCGAAATCAACGTAGGTAGTTTCAATTCATTGGTCACTTTGTTCACAAGAAAATACATTTCTAGCCTTTCGATATATCCAGACCAGTTTCCACTTTGTATCACAAACTCACGCATTTTCCCGACTGACATTTTTATCCACTATACTGTCTGCAATTTTAATAATATTCGTCAATTTTTTTTTATCCTCGTACGCCACTGCTAAATAATACACATGTGTCCAGTTCACCATTTATTACGAGACTGACTGCTCAACGAAAGTGCGCTTACCCCCATACTATCCTACATAATACACAACAGTTATTAATCCAGTAAAGCTTACAGGAAAAATAAAGCGGCTAATGTTGTATTATTTGTATATGCATCCTCTATGATGTAGGTATAATGAAATGTCTATGTACTCGTGTGTCATTGAATAAAGACCAGCGGGCCTATTATGTATCTCTAGTTGCCTTCTGTACGGGGTGCCTATCATCAAAAACATAGATATACTATCGAATTCCGATTTCCCAAGGATATGTTCGCACTTGAAGTGACGACACAGTTCGTTAATAGTTCAATACCCACTAAAGGCAATTTTGAAATTTCAGTTTTTATCTATGTTTTTGATGATAGGCACCTAGTACAGTTGGCAACTAAAGATACAGAATAGGGGGGCAGGTTGAGACATAATAATGTACTCTGTGGTTGACAAGCCTGCCTTTCACTTCATGGTCAAAAGAAATATTAACCTGCCTGTTGCATCTAGTTGTGGATAATAATAATAATAACTTTCTGTAAAAATGAATATTGCAATGTAACCTGAAATATTGTCCACACCTAGTTGTCCCTATACCTGGAGATGGTTCATGATGGTTCTATTCTTTGTCATTCTTTATGTATGGGAACATTGAGTCGTCGTATGACATTAGGTTTGCGGTAGTCGAGTATGTGGTAGCGCATTGGGATGAAATGCAACTTTATACGAGTACGTATGACGAGCGCTGACCTGTACTTGACAGCAATGATGAAAAATACCACCTACGGTTCCGTATCCGAACTTATGGCAGCCACTTCTTTGTATCCATTTACTTTCGAGGTTTACAAAAATGGCCGTTTGAGAGGATCATTTGGTGGCGATCCTGGGACGCCAGTGAAACGTTTACAATTCTCTGGTAGTTTCTTAGTTGGTCATTATGAAGTGTTCCTTCCCGATACTAGTTTCTCTGGAGTATGTCCAAATGATCAGTAAAAGGGAGTGCGCTTTAAGAAAATCCGTAGCTGACGTGCAAGAAATATTATCCGAGAAGAAAAAAAGGAGGACTACCTACAAAAAGAAATGAGATCCCATCAAAAACATAAAATGTACAAAAATGTTGTATGATAAATATGCCTAATTCTACCTTGTTTTTCACAAACATTGAAGTGATCCTTTTGACGGGTAGTTTTGAGTGCGTGCAATCAGCGCCCTCCGCGGACAAACTTTAGTCTGCGACGAAAGCCTGCTCCGTGCGCATCGATATCTGTTTTCGTGATCAATACCGTAAACCCAAGCATCAGTGCCAATCATCTCATCACATTCTGGAGAATCTTCATACCCAACCCCAGCTGGAGGAGTCATACTGGAGATCTGCAAGGTGAGTGAGTGACATTGTGGAATTTGGTGTAGACTCATTATAACCCTTTATCATTCCGATATTACTATTTCCAAAACAATACTTTGGAGTAGATATCGAACATATTTTTGGCCTCCGAGCCGATGGTCCTATGGAATTTAGTCTATTTAAACCCTTTTAAGTGCTTAAAAGTATTTATCTTACTATTAAAAATCCCAAAAACCCTTATCATCATCAAGTTTCTACATAAATTAGTCTATCGAAAACGTGTTTATCGTCCCTTTGTTTGACGCCACGTTGGAAAGTTCTCATCGTTACGTTAACTTTAAGAAGTAAACAACAAAATGGCGCCTAAAGATCCAAACGTAGGTGCAACAAGAGCATTGCAAAGATTAATAGCATTGAAGCAAAGATATTTTCAACAAATAACTTCAATTCATGATCTCGGTAAAAAGATAACTTCATATCCTGAACAGACCGACATGTTTTTGCTCCAAGCTGGAGAAATTGACGAGATCCGAAAATCTTATAATGACATTATTTTGGACATTTATGAAAACGAATGCATTTTGGACGAAAATGCGTCATTGAATACGATTGACATGAGTAACTTTGATGAAATATACTTTCAAATAAAACTTTTAAAATCAAAATTACATGTTAGTTTTGACAGTTCCTTTAAAATGGAACAAACTAGCTTAAAACCGCGTCTTCGCCTTCCGAAAATTGATTTAGTAAAATTTGACGGAAAAATTGAAGAATTTCCAACTTTTTATGAAACGTTTTGCTCCCTGGTACATAACCAGACTGACATCGTAAAAATAGACAAGTTTCACTATTTGATTTCTTGCACTTCCGGGCCTGCTCGAAGTCTTGTTACAAGTCTTCCTTTGACATCAGACAATTATGACTTAGTGTGGAATTCTCTGCTAAAAAGGTATCATGACAACAGAGCGCTAGGTGGTCTTTATCTAAAGAAAATGTTGAACTTTGTACCGTTAACTACCGAGTCAGCTGGAAATTTAAATATATTTCTTGAAACGTTTGAAAATTCTTATAAAGCTATACAGTCAATAAAAATCAATGATTTGGCGGACTATGTGTTTTGTCACATTGCCTTAAGGGCTTTAGATCCTCAAAGTAGAAGGTTATTTGAATAAACCCTTGAGAAAAATGGTGAACCTACATTCTCCAAAATCATTGCTTTTGTGGAAAAACATATTAATGTTTTAAATCATTCGTCGCCTGAAAGTGTGCAACAGGATCCGCCTAAAATTAATAATAGAAATTACAATAATAGAACTTATAATAAAAATGCTAATAAAAGCAATTTTTCACACGCGTCTTCTTCTTCAGCGCGTCAAAAGTTTTCATGTGCACATTGCACAGAAAATCACATGATTTTCCGTTGTGAATCTTTCCGAAAAATGAGCACTTTACAGCGCATTGATCGCGCAAATGCGCTAAATTTATGTCATAACTGTTTAAAAACGAATCATTCTACCAATGACTGCAAAAGTGAATTTAGGTGTTTCATTTGCCAAAAACCTCATCACGCATTGTTACATATGGAACAAAATTCTAATCAGTCAATCGTAAATGAAACTGCATCCGCGTTTCCCGTGACTGCGAGCGTCTTGCAGTCGCAGCCATTGCTGCAGGTGCACGAGAGTGATTCCGCGCGCTCAGCTGATGATGACGTCACCGTGAACCTGAATTGTCACGCGTCGACGCAGAATTATACCGTTATCTTAGGGACAGCAATTGTAAATGTTAAAGATGCGTTCGGAAATGAACAACCATGTCGAATATTAATTGACTCTGCGGCACAATCGAATTTCTTGGCACTTGATTGTTTAAAACGCTTAGGATTGCCTCAAACAAAATGTCCTTTGAATATTTTTGTATTAGGTGGCGTTCAATTAAAAAATAACGGCATGGTTACTTGTGAAATAAAACCTCGCAATAGTCGCGAGTGTAATTTCAAAATTGACGCAGTAGTTTTGCCAAAAATCACTTCGGACCTTCCGACAGTTCAAATTCCGGAAAAGATTTTACAAAATTATAAAGGTCTTAATTTAGCTGACCCATACTTTTACAAACCATCACCAATTGACATAATTTTAGCTGGTGATGTATTTCCTCACATTTATGATGGAAAAAAGATTATCTTCGCTGATTGTATTCCTCCAGCATTGAGTAGCATTTTTGGTTACGTTATAACTGGCAAGTTGGAGATTGAACAATCCAGTAATGTAATGAGGGTAGCGTCTACACATCATTGCTCAGCGTCGTACGCTGTTGAAACGTGTCTCGAAGACCGTTTGAAATCCTTTTGGGAGGTGGAATCTGCGCCGTGCGAAATTCCACAAGATCTACTGGATGAAATCGCGGAAAAAATATTTGTAGAAAATCATTATCGTGATTCATTTGGTAAATACGTTTCACCGTTGTTACTTCAACCTTCAGGCGCGTCGCTTGGGGATTCTTACCAAACTGCATTGAAACGTTTTCTGCAGTTAGAACGCCGTCTTGTAAAAACGCCTGATATACATAAGGCATAATATGTTGACTTCATGAACGAGTATGAGTCATTAGGGCACATGGAAGTGTATTCTGGTTCTGAAAAATCTAAATACGTCATACCACACCATGCTGTTGTGCGATTATCTAGTGCTACGACGCCTGTCCGTGCCGTTTTTGACGGATCGGCAAAAACTGATGGTAATTCGGTTAGTCTAAATTGTCATCTTTTGACGGGTAAAAAACTACATCAAGATATACATAAAATTATTTCAAATTTTCGTTTGTATGATGTGTGTTTTACTGCTGACATAACAAAATTCTACCGTCAAGTCTGGATACGCCCCTGTGAACGTAGTTATCAACATATTTTATGGCGTGACTCACCTTCTAAACCATTGAAAACTTATGAGCTAAAAACAAATACTTACGGTTTGCGCAGTGCACCTTTCATTGCCGTGCGTGCGTTACAACAGCTGGCTCACGATGGGCATGATTCTTTCCCGTGGGCCGCGCCTGTTGTTATGGAAGGATTTTACATCGATGACTTATTGTGGTCAACACAAACGCTGGCTGAAGCCTGTACGTTACAGGATGAACTCAACCTCCTATTGAATAGAGGTGGTTTTGAGTTGAGAAAATGGTCAAGTAACCATAATGAGTTACTTACCCGTGTACAAACACAACAAACATCTGACATTAGCTTTCAAGATGATACCTTATCGTCAGCTATTAAGGTGCTTGGTCTTAAATACATCCCAAATCAAGATTGTTTTGCATTTAATTACAATCTAGCTGATGCAATTTCCACAAAACGATCGGTACTGAAACTTTTAGCCAGCATTTTCGATCCAATTGGATTTATTGCTCCCTGTACTTTTGTAGCAAAATGCATCATGCAAGATCTGTGGAAACTTAGCCTTGACTGGGATGAACAATTACCATCAGATGTCCGTGACAAGTGGCAGAGGTTCATCACTAGTTTGCCCGTATTATCTGAACTACGCATCGAGCGTCACCTTCTTATAACCGGTTTTAAAGAAATACAGCTAATTGCATTCTGTGATGGAAGTTCTCGTGGATATGCAAGTTGTCTTTTTCTCCGGAGTACAGACTCGATTGGCAATGTTAAGGTTAGACTAATAATGAGCAAATCTAAAGTGGCTTCAATTAAACCACAATCAATTCCGAGAATTGAGCTGTTGGCGGCCGTGCTGCTTTCGAAACTAGTAAAAAGTGTCGTACAGAACCTTAACAATTTAAATTTACAAATCATCGCCTTTAGCGACTCAAGTGTTGTTCTGTCATGGCTACAAACACCACCCTATAAATTAAAAACTTTTGTGTTAAGTCGCGTGGCTGATATTATTAGTGTGGTTCCGCCAAACAAATGGTATCATGTAACTAGCAACAACAATGCTGCAGATGTTGCGTCTCGTGGTGTTATGCCTGAGCAACTAGTAGAGATTGCTACAACTTGGTTACACGGACCAGAGTGGCTATATTATAACCGCGAAAAATGGCCAGTCAGCACATTTTTTATTAAAAATTCTGATAATGTCCCAGAATTAAAATCAAACGTCGACACTTTTTGTCTGACATCACATTCTGATATGCCAAAGGATAATACAAATAAATGCTTAGAAGCAAAAAATGACTTGGAACCTTTATGTCTGAAGTTTTCTTCTTTTGACAAAATTCAGAGGGTGTTGGCTTGGTGCCTTCGATTCATAAAAAACTCGAAACTTAATTCGGAGAATCGTAGTGTAGGACCTTTGAAAACTTCAGAGCTTCAAAATGCTCACGATTCCATTATAAAATGTGTTCAAGAGAACCACTTTTCATCTGAAATTGAGATGCTGAAGAATGGAAAGTTTGTTCCATCCCTTAGAAAATGTTCTCCTTTTTGTTCTCCGTGGTTTTCTCAGGGTGGGGGGTAGAATCTCGCAATCGACCCTACCGTTTAGAACAAAACACCCACTTTTGCTCCCAAAAAAGTGTCATATTACAAAACTGATAATTGAATATTTTCATAAAAAATATTTACATGTTGGACCTCGGACTTTGCAAGGTATATTATGCAAATCCTATTGGATTCTTTGTGCTCGCAGTATAATCCGATCCGTACTTTCAAAATGTTTAATCTGCTTTAAATGCAGACCTGTTTCCTTACAACCAGCTATGGGTGACCTTCCAACAACGCGCTGACAACCTGAAAAGGTATTCAATCATGTGGGTTGTGACCTAGGTGGGCCTTTCTACATAAAGGAAAGTCTCCGAAGGAACTCTAAAGTACATAAGGCATACCTTTGTTTGTTTGTATGCTTTTCAACTAAAGCAGTTCACTTAGAAGTACTGACTGATCTTACAGCTGACTGTTTTCTCGCTACGCTAGATAGGTTTGTAGCTCGTAGAGGATTAATGACTTGTCTATACTCTGACTGTGCTACCAACTTTAAAGCTTCTAGTAAACACTTAAAAGAAGTTTACCAATTTCTTTCAAAGGAATCTGTCCGTGATGAAATCTTAACTGGCTGTACTTTGCGCCAAATAAATTGGACATTCAATGTTCCGACGGGTTCAAATCTGGCAGGACTGTGGGAGGCCGGTATAAAGTCTGCCAAGTACCACCTGATTCATGCTATAGGTGACAAATCTTTGACTTTTGAAGAAATAACGACTTTATTTTGCAAAATAGAGGCCGTTATGAACTCTCGTCCATTATGCAGTTTGTCAGACTCAGCTGATGAGTTTGAAGTTTTAACCGCAGGACACTTCCTGATTGGACAAAATCTTCTGGCCGTTCCAGAATTTAATTTGGACGACTTGAGTATCAACAGATTATCTCGTTGGCAATATATTCAGAAATCGACCCAAATATTTTGGAAAAAATGGTCTAATGATTATATTCATACTCTCCAACAAAGACAAAAATGGTTTACAGTGACGCCTAACATAAAAGTAAATGATCTTTGTTTAATCAAATCTGACTTTACCAAATCTTTGCAATGGCCTGTTGGACGTGTAGAATGTGTTCATCCTGGTGCAGATAACATAGTACGTGTCGTAACAGTGAGAACACCAAAAGGTCTCTACCGTAGACCAGTTAATAAGTTATGTCCTCTTCCAAATCAATACAACTAGTTCATAACTAGTACTAATTTAAGATAGTTTAATTTGTGTAGAGTCTAAGATTTGTTTTATTTTTTTTTATTTTACTTAGTTCCCTGTTAAAGTTCATAGTCTCAACTTCATACTCCTAGTAGAGTGTTCATTATGTAGAGTCTATTATTTTGTATAGAGTCTGTAGAGACTTCATATTATTATCATTTTTTAGAAATCATACATGATTTCGGTGAGGGGTTATGTATGATAAATATGCCTAATTCTACCTTGTTTTTCACAAACATTGAAGTGATCCTTTTGACGGGTAGTTTTGAGTGCGTGCAATCAGCGCCCTCCGCGGACAAACTTTAGTCTGCGACGAAAGCCTGCGCCGTGCGCATCGATATCTGTTTTCGTGATCAATACCGTAAACCCAAGCATCAGTGCCAATCATCTCATCACATTCTGGAGAATCTTCATACCCAACCCCAGCTGGAGGAGTCATACTGGAGATCTGCAAGGTGAGTGAGTGACATTGTGGAATTTGGTGTAGACTCATTATAACCCTTTATTATTCCGATATTACTATTTCCAAAACACAATTTACTTTGGAGTAGATATCGAACAAATGTCAAGTCTCGCAATGCAATCTTTCCACCGTAAAAAGTTGTGAGATCTTATTTAAAGCCAAGTCTGTTATTTTAGTTTGTATGGAAGCACCTTTTCATTTTAGTTAGTAGGGAGCACCTTTTTAACAAATGTATCATTACTTGTTTCCTAATTAGTTACCTACCAACATTAAGTGACTGTATTAATATTAGTCATCTTTATTTCTCTAATAAAATATAGTGACTTGGCAATCGCAGAGCACAAATAAAGCGATGATGCGTAGAAATATATTCTCAAATCGCTAACAAATTGGTATTAGGTAGATACTCGTATGTTGTATATGTTGCTGTGCGATTGCGAAGTCACTATATTTTATTATAGAAATAAAGATGACTAATATTAATACAGTCACTTAATGTTGGTAGGTAACTAATTAGGAAACAATTAATGATACATTTGTTAAATAGGTGCTCCCTACTAACTAAAATGAAAAGGTGCTTCTATACAAACTAAAATAACAGACTTGGCTTTACATAAGATCTCACAACTTTTTACGGTGGAAAGATTGCATTGCGAGACTTGACATTTTTGTACATTTTATGTTTTTGATGGGATGTATATATGTTGAAGTACATAAATAAAGTGAACCAAATGGATGACATACAGAGAGTTCGCGAGGAGTCTAGGAAAAGGTCATCAAAGTTCAAAGGTCACTAGCTAGTTAAAGTGAAAGCCCATACAAACGGGTAAAAAATTGTTCCCTGCAAGGTAGAATTATGAAATTTTCACCATGAATAGAACGTCCTAAGACAATAATTTTCAGATGTGGAGGGAAGACAGATTCGATTCGGGGGCGCCGGGGGTGGGGGTGAAGGGGGTCAAAATAAGCTTTTCGATTATTATTTTTGTGCTGATCAGTAAATGCTACTAGAGCATGTGTGATGTCATTTTCGCATAAAACAGACACAAGGAATTCATTTTTGCTATATAACAGGTATGTTTTCATTAAAAAAACTGTTATTTAATGAAAAGTTTGAAAAAAAAAGGAAAAATGGGCGTTTTTTTTTTATAAAATCGTCATATCTTTCTAAAATCATAATTAATTAAAACTAAAAAAAATACTATATGAAAGAACATTTAATCTAGTTTATAAAAATATACATTTGTTGGATACTTGTCACACAACAACTATTACAAAAAATAATTTACACGTTGTGCTAAAGCAGCGCAACAAATATTATAGAGAACAATGAAAGAGGAAAAAGTACTGCGCCAACCGTAAATATTAAGATAAAGGCAAGAGAATTATGTAAATTTGTTTATTGTTGTTTATCGGTTTAATTTGTAATGTTTTTTTTTTTCATAATTAGTGTAATGATAACAATATAACTAAAAAATGAAATTTTAGTACAATGGTATTAAATAATTTTTATCAAAATACAATCACCGGCGCAGAAACAAAGTGCGGTACACTTCATTGCAGCTTTGCTGCATTAACAACGTCCAGTACATCCTTTTTTGCAGCTGCATCTAATTAACTCTGAACATGAAGCTGCTGCTTCGGGGAGAGTTGTCCATAGAGGTTGCCACTCGGCTGCAATGGTTGGATATCGTGGTCTGCTTTCTTTGCTGATATAAGTCAAGCTATTATTCCACCTCCAATAATTCGGGGAAGATAATTTTGTCATCATGTTCGGTGGATTACATATTGAAATGGTTATACTTAAAGTGCTAGGAGACTGGTTGGAAGACAGTGGCTGGACCAATATCCTGGTACAAGCTGACATTACAAGTCCCGGTACAGCAAATTCATTCATAAAAGTAAGTCGTGTCACCAAAACACGTCATGCCCACCTACTTACAGCTGCGAGTCTTCATATTCTTCTCCGAGAAGCTTATACTGAGGAATGTGATAATACTGATGTCCAACAAGACTACGATAGAGCAAAAGCTTGTGTTCGTTTTGATTATTGGTTGAAGAGTCTATCTTTAGAGCTGCTTTTGTTACGGTACATCAGGGCACTACGCGAAGGCAACTTCCAGTTATATGTGGAGTCATTAACACACATGATGCCTTGATTTTTTGCCCTAGATCATACACACTACTCAAGATGGCTATCAGTACATATACGTGATATGACAACTCTTGCTGAAAAACATCCAAATATCGTAATTGAATTCCAGTCTGGAAAGTTTGTGGCCCACAAAACCAGCAACAAGTTTTCTGCTATTGCTTTATATTCGTGTCATTGTCATGAACACAATAATGCTTCAATGAAAAGCTCTGGAAGTGTGATTGGACTGACAAATAATCCAACGGCCCTAAGACGATGGATGATCGCTGGACCAGAGATTACAAGAATGAATACAGAGTTTGAAGAACAGGTCCAAAAGCAAACAAATGTTCAGATTTTCTTCCTTCATCACGAGCAGACACCTAAAATACAGAAAGATTTCGCAAACGACGTCTATTCACTTGTGAAAGTATTCAAATAAATTGTAAATCCTTTTATAGAACGTAGTCAAGACCTGCTAGTCATTGATACCAAAGACATCATGGACATTGAAGTGGCTGATTGTGTTCGAAATATTGAGACCATTGGTGGAGAACAATTTCAACAGTTTGTTAAGCAGAGGCTAGAAAAATGCACGATACCTGTTACAAATCCAATTCCAAAGAACAATTTACCTCTGTTTAGCAGACCAACTGTCAATAATAAGTCGAAACTAAAAGGACATCTTGCGGCCCTCAAAAGCGATTTTTCCCTTTTTTCACGGCTTTACATCTCGTGCCAAGTCCATGATGGAGACTTGGATAACAACTTTTTCTCGCACGAGAATCATGCGGCTCCACCATCTTTGTCAAATGGGGGTAAAATGTGAATTGTAAATAAAGCTGATTTAATTAAATGTCTGGGAACAGAATCATTTGAAAAGAAGATTTCGCCCACAGTTGACGTAACTATTTTTGATGGAGCTGCTGTGGTACAAATATTAAATCCTGGTACAACTAAGACATTCCAAGAGTATGCAGAACAAGTTTTTGTGCCATACATATCTGCTCACTTAGAGAAAAATAGTCGCATTGACGTTATATGGGATAGTTACCGCCCTGACAGCTTAAAAACTGCAATTAGAGAAAAAAGAGGACGGGGTACAAGGACAAGAGTGTCGCTGTCGGCTATGCATGTGATGCCCAAAAATTGCAAATATTTTCTCCAAATCAATGAAAATAAGACCAAATTGTTTTCTTTTTTGTCACAAGAACTAGTTCTTAGAAGTGAATTTCTTTGTTCTACCAAATCTTCTGATTTGAGTTTTATGACTCCATGTTCTCACGAGGAGGCGGACATTCGATTTTTTTTACATTTGGCAGATTCAGTGCAGAAAGGGCTTAGAAGAGCGATAATACGCACCGTGGACACCGATGTATTGGTACTGGCTGTCGCTTTTTTCAGTGACTTAAATCTCTCCGAATTATGGCTTTCTTTTGGTGTCGGTTCAAGCTTCCGATACATAGTTATTCACGAATTGGTGGCGACAATGATTTGGTCTAAATGCAAGTATCTGCCAATATTTCACGCATTTACTGGATGTGTTACGGTATCCACTTTTGTAGGCAGGGGAAAAAAACGGGATACATGGAAATCTTTCCCTAAAGTAAACGGCACATTTGAAGGTCTTATGTCAAAGCCAAGCAATGTAACCCAAGAATCACTGCTTTTAATAGAACGACTAAATGACCGCACTAATGAGGCTGAGATAATCAATGAAGCAAAAATACAGTTCTTTACACAAAAGTCCAGGGCAATTGAAAATATACCGCCGACAAAAGCAGCACTGCTTGAACATGTAAAGCGCGCCTGTTATCAAGCATTTATTTAGTCTGAGGCCAATTGGAGGCTTCTTATTTGCCAGATCCATTGCAATGGGGATGGACACAGGGCGCAGCCGGGTGGCAACCTCTATGAACAACTCTCCCCGAAGCAGCAGCTTCATGTTCAGAGTTAATTAGATGCAGCTGCAAAAAAGGGTGTACTGGACGTTGTAAATGCAGCAAAGCTGCAATGAAGTGTACCGCACTTTGTTTCTGCGCCGGTGATTGTAAAGTTAACTTTTGATAAAAAATATTTAATGCCATTGTACTAAAATTTCATTTTTAGTATTATTGTTATCATTACACCATATATGAAAAAAAAATACATTACAAATTAAACCGATAAACAACAATAAACAAATTTACATAATTCTCTTGCCTTTATCTTAATATTTACGGTTGGCGCAGTACTTTTTCCTCTTTCATTGTTCTCTATAATATTTGTTGCGCTGCTTTAGCACAACGTGTAAATGATTTTTTTTGTAATAGTTGTTGTGTGACAAGTATCAAACAAGTGTATATTTTTATAAACTAGATTAAATATTTTTTCATATCATATTTTTTTTAGTTTCAATTAATTATAATTTTAGAAAGATATGACGATTTTTATTAATATAATACGCACTTTTTTCCTTTTTTTTTCAAACTTTTCATTAAATAACAGTTTTTTTAATGAAAACATACCTGTTATATAGCAAAAATGAATTCCTAGTGTCTGTTTTATGCGAAAACGACATCACACATGCTCTAGTAGCATTTACTGATCGGCACAAAAATAATGATCGAAAAGCTTATTTTGACCCCCTTCACCCCCACCCCCGGCGCCCCCGAATCGAATCTGTCTTCCCTCCACATCTGAAAATTATTGTCTTAGGACGTTCTATTCATGGTGAAAATTTCATAATTCTACCTTGCAGGGAACAATTATTTCAGTTATCACTTTAACTAAGCGGATTCGATGACGTAGGGAAATACAGTACAATCCGAATATAATGACGATTAAGGTGATATATCGTCCGTGCAAAGGTCCCCGTTACTCTAGGCGAAAAGACCCGCAGTGCGAGAGGGACGGAATCGCGGAAAAGTAATAAAAATGTCGGTTTTAAATTAATACAAAATTAACTAAAATAGCTATAAAAATTTCCATTTCGAGCCATTTAGGTATTGTTAAAACCCATCTTAATAAATATTTATGAAGTCTGTATACTATTCCAATTTGTCAGAATATCAAAAAAAGTGTTAATTTAGACCTCATTTCAATAATTATTTCTATCGAGTGAAATTCCTTCAATCGCGTTTCTGATAGTCCAAGATCTAGAAAAAGGTCCCAATTTATTTAATTTGGGACTACTTTTGAACAGCAGATAAATAACTTCAAAAAGTGTCGATATTGACGATATACCCTCTTAAGGGACCGGCGATTTTACATCGTACTAACCGGACGACGCACAAAACGAACTATAATATAAACTTTGTGATCTGGCACGCGCCGTAGAAACACTGTCTTTCGAATCATAATTGCTCTCTCGTACCATGACAAACGCGGTCCGCCTGAGAACGCAAGTAAGATAAAAAGCCACGAGCAAAATGCAACTGAATAAACTGTTCGAGTGGAAGACTCTTTTAAAATACTTTTCTTTAAAAATATTGCAAATCAACCATTTCCAACTGAAGTTCTTTGGCAAGGGTTTCTTTCGCAAAATCTTAATATCGTTTGCAATTTCATAAAAACTGAAAAAAATTGCGCGTATTCAAAACTACATTATGTTGGTATGATGAGCTTAGCCCTTATGGGCTTAGTGAGTGGAGGAGTCAGTCTGGCCCTTATTAGGACTTAGTGGAGGAGTCAGTCTGGCCCTTATTAGGACTTAGTGGAGGAGTCAGTCTGGCCCTTATTAGGACTTAGTGAAGGAGTCAGTCTGGCCCTTAGGACTTAGTGGAGGAGTCAATCTGGCCCTTGGGACTTGGTGGAGGAGTCAATCTGGCCCTTGGGACTTGGTGGAGGAGTCAGTGTGGCCCTTAGGACTTAGTGGAGGAGTCAATCTGGCCCTTAGGACTTGGTGGAGGAGTCAGACTGGCCCTTAGGTCTTGGTGGAGGAGTCAGTGTGGCCCTTAAGACTTAGTGGAGGAGTCAATCTGGCCCTTGGGACTTGGTGGAGGAGTCAATCTGGCCCTTGGGACTTGGTGGAGGAGTCAGTGTGGCCCTAAGGACTTAGTGGAGGAGTCAATCTGGCCCTTAGGACTTGGTGGAGGAGTCAGTCTGGCCCTTAGGACTTGGTGGAGGAGTCAGTGTGGCCCTTAGGACTTAGTGGAGGAGTCAATCTGGCCCTTAGGACTTGGTGGAGGAGTCAGTCTGGCTCTTAGGACTTGGTGGAGGAGTCAGTGTGGCCCTTAGGACTTAGTGGAGGAGTCAATCTGGCCCTTAGGACTTGGTGGAGGAGTCAGTCTGGCTCTTAGGACTTGGTGGAGGAGTCAGTGTGGCCCTTAGGACTTGGTGGAGGAGTCAGTGTGGCCCTAAGGACTTAGTGGAGGAGTCAGTCTGGCCCTTAGGACTTGGTGGAGGAGTCAGTGTGGCCCTAAGGACTTAGTGGAGGAGTCAATCTGGCCCTTAGGACTTGGTGGAGGAGTCAGTCTGGCCCTTAGGACTTGGTGGAGGAGTCAGTGTGGCCCTTAGGACTTAGTGGAGGAGTCAATCTGGCCCTTAGGACTTGGTGGAGGAGTCAGTCTGGCTCTTAGGCTAAAAAGTTTGGCGACCCATGGCTTATAAGCCATATATGTTGACCAAGGTCACTACCATAGTAAAACCAGAACAGTAGATTAACTCACGCCCCGTACGAGACTTCAATACCTACTGTGTCAGGGTTGTTCCTTCTTTTATTTTCGTACCTAGCTAATACAAATCAATATTTAAATACATATATTATACATATACTACGTAGGTATGTATTATGTTTGTAAATATTAAATTCATTTACATTGGGCCTTCAACTCGATGGCAGCAGCAGCGACAGCCGGTACGAATAGCGATACGTTAAATGCACGTGTTACCAACTTATCTGTTGCCGTAGGCCAAACTAAAATGACTTCTATATTCATTAGTAACAGTCTTCGTTGCCGCGAGTCGCCGGAATAGATAAGTTTGTGGTGCTGAACTGTTCTCAAGGCGGCCCCCTTTGGTGGCACGTTTGATCTACAAAGACGCCGCCGCGCCGCTGCGCCGCTGCGCCGCGCCGTAGAGACCCGAATTGACCTTTATTTAGACCGGGAGCTCAGTACCGTATTTTAACCTTATATGAGGTAGATATTAATAAAAAGCACATTTATTTAAATACGACTTCTTTAATTTAAAATGCTTACAATTTATAATATGAAGCACCGGAATTCGTTAAGAGAAAAATTTAAAGAAATTCATATACTAACTGTTCCTTGTAAATTTATTTACCAAGTTCTTAGATATGTCAGAAAAAATATTGAGTCTTTCCCAAGGATTGGCAATCAACACTGTAGAGAAACCAGAAATAAACATAAACTGGCTTTTCCAAAAATCAGACTTGCCAAGGTAAGTGCCTCTTTCGTAGGACATGGTATAAGATTTTACAATAAACTTCCTAAGGAGGTCCTTAATTTGTCAGAGAATAAGTTTGAGCTTTTACTAGTTCCGCTAGGTCCTTAGATAAAAAGCGATCACATAACTTATAAAACATTGCTTGTTGCGATTTCGCCGCAGTCTGTTCTGTTTCATGTACTCTCAACCGCTTCTTGCAATCTAACAATTCAGATTTAAGTTTTCTTTTGCGTGGAGTATTTGCAGTAAGCGAAGCGGCAGTTTGAGTAGTGTTATCCGATGTATTCCTCATGTCTGTTTGGCTCGAAGAACTGGCTGTCGTTAAATCAATTTGAGTTCTATTTTCCAAAATATTATTGATCTCTGTTTGGCTTGAAATATTAACAGTTATTGCTTCAATTTGTGTCTGTTTATCTTCTTTAGTTAGGGTAGGTAAATGCAAAAATGGCAAAGAATTTTTTTTTAATATTTTGCGAGTTGCTTTTACTTGGACGTCTTGTGCATTGAAATGTACTTCACATACACGATATTTTGAAACATTATCTGTCAAATCCTCACGTGATATTAATTGTAGCCATTGTAAGCGCCTGAAAACAACAAAATAAAAATTATGACAAATCAACTGACATTTTGAAGCCGATTATGACAAATGAGCTATCAATCGACGACGTAGTGAAACATTCAAACATACATACATTCATATCATACATAATAAACGTATAGACCTTATAACTCATAAAGAAATCTTACTTGCTTATATTAAATAAAGTAAGAAAACTTGAAAATAATCAATTATGAAATTAAAGATAAGCTCCTGAACTTTACCTTAAAAACATGGGCATCGTCAAAAGGGGGAAGGGGGCAGCTGTCCCCCCTTAGAGATTTGAAAAACTTTGAGATTTTTATAATAAAGTAACCGAAAAATTCGCGAGAAACCCAAGAACATTATGTTTATAAGACAATTATTTTGTTTCTTGTAATGAACAATTAAAAACTTTACATTTGTTTATTTTACCTACAATTCATGTCATGTTGCCCCCCTGGCAACGCTTTTGCTTAAAAATCTTTGTGATTGTTGACTAAATTAATCAGTTCAATTCATTTAAGTACATAATAAAATTTAAGTATCTAATCGTACATTGGCTCCTAGTCTATAATTAAAAAATCTTTGCGATTTCAACCATATCAGCTCTACATTTAAAAACACTTTGACTAACTGACAATCATAGCACAGTTATGATCATAGGTAGGTACCTATGTTAAATGTGAACAAAGAAAGTACGGTTTACATCTCTCATTATTATTTATATGTACCATAAATTGTGTACTCACCTTTCTTGTTGAGTTGGTATTGAGAAGAACGATAATTCTGGATTTGAGGAATTATTATTGAGGCATCCGAAGACAGAACAATATGTACGACAGCGTGCTGTCGACATATTTGAAGTGATCGGTACCGCGCTTGTTCGAAAGACTTGACTGAGCGCGACCGCGGCGTGACCCCGACTAGCACCGGCCTTGCATACCGAGATATTGCTGTTGTGTGCGTACTGTAGTTCGTGCGTACTAGCACGCACACATATTAGCCGCGCGATGTACCTTTGGTTGAAGATAAACTACTGTTCTGGTTTTACTATGTCACTACGATGATAATAAAGAAAATCGCATCGAAATCCGTTCAGTGGTTTCGGAGATGTGCGTGAACAAACAAACAGACAGACAGAAGAGAATTCTAAAAATCGCTGATTTGTGTTCTATTACTCTTCTTTAGTCACGCTCTTTCTGTTTTTATTACTCATCTTCAATGTACAGACACACCGGGTTCTACTGTTTTATAGATAAGGGTGTTGATAAAATGACCGCCTAGCCGAAAATTGTCAATAATACAACCTTGATAAAAACACTTAAAATTGTTAAATATTTAACATTAAGTATATTAAGTGTTTTTATCAAGATTATGATGATGTTTCACCAAATGCCGACAATCGTTAGTATTAATCATATTTCGATAATACACTGGTGGACATAAAAATCGACTCAAGCATTGTTGTTCTATATTTAAGGAAATAACCCAATCATACAAACATAAACATATGAAATATATAACATATCATTTTAAAGGTATAGGCCTCCATCTTTGATTAAATGCATTTTTGTCTTAAAGTATTTGCTATACAGGCTGTAATTTTTTTTAAGTGATGAATTAATAAATATTGAAATAATCAAATAGCGAAAAATTAAAAAAAAACCTTCTTTTACAAAATCATACATTTATTCATTAATTAAGTTTAACATTAGTACTTCGTGTTCCCCCCTCTAGCCCTTATAACTGCTTGCAGCCGGTTCTTCATTGACCTAATAAGTTTTTAATTTATTAAATGAATTTCACGTCCTGTATAGCGAATACTTTTAAACCAAAATGCATTTATTCAAAGGTGGAGGCCTATACCTTTAAAATGATATATATTTCATATGTTTATGTTTGTATGATTAGGTTATTCCCTTGAATGTAGGACGACAATGCTTGAGTCGATTTTTATGTCCACCAGTGTATATTTGTCCAGTCGTCCACGCGAGCGAAGCCGCGGGGCGTGCGCTAGTTATGTATATTTGTAACTTTATCCGTACCCTTATTATAAATGCGATATGTGTTTGTCGGTTTGTCCTTATTTCACGTAGCAACGCATAGATGTGATTTTTTGCATAGAAATCTGTTATGGGCCGGAGAGTGACATAGGCTACGTTTTATCCCGGAAAAATGCAAACTAAATAATTGCAGGCGAAGCCGCGGGCAAGGGTTGGTGATCATTGAACCTTGTTCCTGCGGCCCTACCACGTAATTCTCATTTGTATCAACTTGAAGCAAATGCATGCGAAATTCAACGCGTGCAAAAGAGATGGCATTTCAAATTGGCAAATTTCAATCTCAAGTTGATGTTGATGAAAATCAGAATTACGTGGTAGACCCGCTGGTCCCTAATTGGATTGGATTTCACCTTGTATAATATATGCATATGCTTGTATACTGCATGTCGGGGTAGTTGAAAAAAAAGGTCACGTCATTTATCGTTCCGCTTATTTAAATTGATTTCCCTGTTAAAACTTTAAATCAAAAGTTTTCTTACATATCATCTTAAAGTGCGCTGAAAAAGCAAAGTGGTGAAACAAAAAGTATCAAAATCGGTTCAAGTGATCAAAAGTTACAAGCTATTTGACAAATCCTACGAAGCACGAAGCTTTTTGATTTAAATTATAAACAAACATAAGAGTTTTTAACGATAAAACTTTACTAGAAACTATTAGTTACGTGTTTTACTCATAATAATATTAATAAATAAAATGAGCAGCTGTGGAATCTGCACGGAAACTGTGACTAGGAAAAGTGGCATTCAGTGTCGGGGAAAGTGTGACCGTTGGTTACATTATGTTTGTGCAAAAACTACGGAACAAGAAGTGGCAGCAGTCAAAACGAAGAGTACGGTCTGGCGTTGCAGCAAATGCGTGGTTGCCCACCCTCAACCAAGAGCGTTGCAGGTGACCGCGACTGATCTGCCGGTCTCCAAAAGTGCTCCTACGTCACCCAGCCCTTTCAGCATACCCGTAGATGTGTCCAACAGCCTCTCAAAGCTCCAGCAGGACGTCGCCAGCATCCTAGCAGCACTTGCAGCAGTCCAGGTACAGCAAAAAGAAATTCTCGAGAGCCAAAAGGACATACAATCACAATTAAAACTAAATCAAAATAGAATAACTGAGTGTGAAACAAAGCTTATCAGGATTGATTTACATCAAGAAGAAATAAATCAATTAAAGACTGAAGTTCGAAAGTTGCAATCACTACACGAAGAGTACGACCAAGATAAACTACAAAACTTTGTGGAAATAAAAGGATTACCGTTGGGCAAACAGGATGAACTGAAGGAGGTCTGTGTTAAATTAGCACATTCAGTTAATATCACTCTTTCGCAGCAACAAATAATTGAGGCATCTCAGGTCCAAAAAGGTAAAAATAAGGGAAATATTCATGTGAAATTCGAATCAAACAAAATTAAGCATGAAATGCTCAAGGAAATTAGACAGAAGAAAAATCTCTGCATAAAAGACATTTATCCCGACCATCACGACTCTAATCAGCGTCTATTTGTGAACGAACTGCTTACGGGACAACGAAAAAGGCTACTATTCCAGGCGAAAAGTTTTGCCAGAACAAATGACATAAACTTTATGTGGTCTAAGAACGGTCAAGTTCTGATGAGAAAAGATCAAGATTGCAAATATTTTATTATAAAGCATAAACAAGATTTCGATAAGTTTTTTCTGTAACATGGGACAATTTCACACTCTTATTCTTAATTTTATACTCAGGGCCCCTTCCTACCTGCTGATTAAATTGTTTTCTTACTTACAGGCAATTCTGTTGAATACACACACACATAGTTCTCACTTTTCAAAGCAACGCACTCAAAAAACACTACACACAACACACACATTTTACGTCAAATCACTTACACTCGTAAATAGCAAGAAAATAGCTTTAATGAAGGTGAGATTACATATATTTTTTATAAGACTTAGACTTTTAATTGACCGCATAATCTGCGATAAGCTACAACTAATCGCGATGCCTTCAAGCGGCCTACTGACCTTGTTTGGTAATATCTGTTTCTTTCTTCACACACTTTTGTGCTAATGAGTATCAACATCTGTGCAAAAATAACTACTATTGTTAGATGTCTTATTTATGAGCTATACCATATTATGCATATACCGGTTTCACTTAGTATTAATATTCTGCTGACTAGAAGGGGCTCATCACTATACCCTATCAACACAATAATTGTATTTACTTTCTCAGGGTTCCGTCGAGTTACGGAAACCCTTCGATTTGATATTTTTATATTTATTTGATGGTACGACTAGATTTTGATGAAATAGATAGGGATAGTGAGAGCCTCTCTTTCGCACAGCAGTTTGTATGTACCGAACCGGAAATGTGCAAAACTTATTTTGACAAAAATAGCAGTCATACAATTTTATGCATAAATATTAGAAGTGTAACACAAAATTTTGACCAATTGGAAGTTTTACTAAAAAGATTTAATACGGAATTTGATTTTATTATTCTAACAGAGTGTTGGCTAAGGGATTTTATTCCTTCCATCCATAATTATACGTTTTACAATTCAGAAAACCGCATAAATGCGGTGTCATTGCTTATGTCCATGATTCTATAAAATCTAATTATAAAATATGTACAAAAAATATGAACCTTATAAACGCAAACGGTATTGAGCTTCAAATTGGTACTAATTTAACTATTCTTGCTGTCTATCGTACGCCGTCCATTCAAGATACAACTGTTTTTGTCAATTCTCTGAATAGCTATTTGAGTACTATTAAACAAATCAAAAATATTATTCTATGTGGCGACATCAACATAGATATTCATAAGACTTCGGTGGACGACAGACAAACAGACTACTTATGCTGTCTAGCATCACATAATTTGTTACCTGTAATCAGTGAACGCACCAGAGAAAAATCCTTACTTGACCATGGTATGGTCAAAACTGTAAAAAAAGTTACTTCAGTAGTTTGCCACACTAAAATTACGGACCACTCACCAATAATAATTTCCTTAGAACGCGATAAAAATAAAACAAAAACGAAACACATTAAAAAATCTATTATTGACTATGCAGCAGTTACACAGGAGTTAAGCCAAGTAGACTGGGACACTTTATTTAGCAACTTGGATATCAATGCAGCAACTGACATTTTTCTGAAAACTCTTACTGATTGTATCCATAGATATACAACATTCATGAGAGCTAAGAATCGTGCCAAAAAAAGTTGGATTACACCTTCACTGATTAAATGTTTTAAAGTGAGTGTAACCGCTGGCTACAGGAATGCAGGGCTGATGGGATTTGACACGGGAGAATTGTGGGTGCACTGACCTGTTCTGGATTGTTTTGGAATGTTGTGGGCGAGCCGACGAATGCGCTGACGGGTTGAGTCTTCTTGTTGGGCTGATGAAGCTGGCGCTTTGGCCAGGAATGTGCAGAATGTCTTGGTGTAACGTGAACACTACACTGGTGAACACTACACTGGTGAACACTACACTGGTATATAACACAGAATACGCAAGATTGGTTGTGGCGGCGCGAATGTATGCACACGCGTGTCGTTCTCTAGACGATTCGAGCGGAACAGAGAGTGAGCCAACGCGCGGGTTGGCGCCAGCGCGCGGGTGCGCAGACGTGCGCCTCGGGAGGCTTGTCGAGCCGAACAGGGCGAGCGAGCGGCGCTCAGCGCGCGACTCGATTCTGTCGCGAGTTACTTTCTGCGCATGCGCAACCGTCACGCTGTAGCGTGAACAGTGAGAGATGCCTTACACAAAAAAGCCCGTAAATTGCCTCTAGATTTCGATGCTCAGGAACAATATAAACGATATAGAAATGTTTGTACCCGTGCTACTCGTACAGCTAAAAACCTTTTCGTGAACGCTGAACTTACTGAAAATCACAGGAATCCACGAAGAGTCTGGGAAATTATCAAGGAAACAGCTGCGCTTCCCTCTACAAAAAAAACTAGTTCAGCTGACATGCTTATAAATAAAAATTACCTTAAAGACTCCTTAAACAAAATTAATGGCTTTTTCTCGAATATTGGTAAAATCCTGGCCGAAAAACATCTAACCGCTCAAAATCAGACCGAATCTGACCTCGTGAGACATAGCACACCGACATGCAGCACAAACTGTAACAGTTTTATGTTCTACCCCACAGATGAACATGAAATCAAACAAACTATAGATTCGCTTAAAAATGGTGCTGCATGTGGTATTGATGGCATTAGTGCCCAATTTCTAAAAACAGTAGGTTCTGTCTTACAGTATCCTCTCACCCACATAATTAATCTGTCCTTCGCAACCGGTATCTTTCCAGACTCGTTCAAGAAAGCGATAATTATACCAATACACAAAGCGGGTGATGTGGAGGCGGTGTCAAATTATAGGCCAATCTCTTTATTGCCTTCACTATCTAAAATCGTAGAAAAGCTGGCTAAAAAACGTCTTACAAAATATTTGGAAAACAATAACTTACTTTCCAGAAATCAATTCGGTTTTAGAGAGGGTAAGTCAACGTCTGACGCTGTTATTCGGTTGGTAGAACATGTTGTACACAAACTAGATAGTGGCATTCACTGCGTAGAAGTATTTTAAGATCTAGCCAAGGCATTTGATACCGTCTCCATACCCCTGCTTCTGCGAAAATTGGAGGGAAAAGGCGTTAGAGGAATAGCAAACTCTTGGTTCCAAAGCTATCTTTATAACAGAGAACAACAAGTAAAAGTGCAAACTGCGGGTATCAGTGAAAAAACTAACGTTAATAATGGTGTTCCACAAGGTAGCGTACTTGGTCCGTTGCTATTTTTAATATATATTGATGGCCTTTGTAGTTTAAGTATTAAAAATAACTTAACTATTTCTTATGCAGATGACACCTTTTTACTGTTCTCAGGCAAAACCTGGGAAGAAACATATGAAGCTGCTAATAGAGGCCTTGATGTTGTTAAAGGCTGGTTAGAAAGAAATTTACTGACCCTTAATGTAAGCAAGACAAAATACATGTGCTTTCGTATCACTGAACACACTAAATGCCCTGAATTGAGTCTAAAACTCCACAAGTGTAATAACATCAGATCATGTAGCTGTCCTGAATTGGACAAGGTAGATGTTATCAGATATTTGGGTGTTCTTGTGGACGATAAATTGAAATGGACTAACCACTGTCACTATATTTCGGGTCGGCTTCGAAGGCTAATATGCATCTTTAGGAGACTCAGATGTATAAACGATAAGTACATTAAACGTAATATCTATTTTGCGCTAGCCGAATCTTTGGTATCTTCGTGCATCTCATCATGGGGCGGAGCTGCGAAGACTCATATTCTGGAAGTAGAACGCGCTCAAAGGGCAGTTCTAAAAGTTCTGTTTGGGAAGGATTATTTATTCCCAACATCGCAATTATATAGTGAGATTGGTGTTTTATCTGTACGAAAAATTTACATATTTAATATTTTATCAAGTTTTGGACCTAAAAAGCACGCAGAACCTTCCAGGACACGCTTTGGAAACTTGGGAAGAGCCCCTAAGGTAACAACAGCCTTTGCACAGGGATTTCGTTCTTTTCTTGCACCATTTTTGCTATCGAAACTAATTAGAGAATCATTTTCCTACTCAAACGATAGGAGACGCAAAGAGATTGTCAAAAATTGGCTTCAGGATAAGGACTATGAACAGGTCGAAAACCTTTTAGAATTGTCTCACTTTCAATACTAATTATGCTATTTATATGAATATATACATTTTACACTTCTTCACACACCTCACCTCAGACACCCTCACACATTCTCTCTCACATTCAGAAACACACTCTCAAACAGAATTGTATTTTTATGTTACTATTGTACTAGTTATTAATGCATGCTTTTTAAATATTAAATTTTAATTTTAATTGTTAATTTGGCAAAAAAATAACCTCTTCATTTAAACTATCTTACCTTAACTTCATCTATTCCAATTTCCATATGGATCGCTTCTAATTAACTATCACTCTGCAGGACGGTCTTGCAGGCCAGCGCAGGTGATAGTGATCACAACAATAATTTATTAGTGTTAATAGGATAGTAGGTATTATTAAGCTCATATTAGTTAGTTATTTTATTTATATAGAACACTTACTACTATTGTTATATTTTCATATTAAATTCAAATGTATTTTTTAAACCAAATAAATAATTTGTATTTGTATTTGTATTTGTATATATTATCTATCATTTTAATCGTATATATATTGCTACATAAATTAAATAAACCTTTAATCTTTTATTATTTACATTTATTATTTTATTACGTCTTTTTATTAGATTAAATTTGACTTGTAAAAAGTGTATTATAAATACCTACTTTGCAAAATGAACTATTTGAATTTTGAATTTTGAAAAGGGCTTGTAAAAATATATATTTATTTAAAATTTATTGAAAAAGTCGTTACTTTGCGGAAGTCCATCATGAATTTGTGGATATATTAATAATTTGCACTATTCCGCTAAACACTCTTACCATGCTATTCAAAATGCAGACTCAAGCACCGCCCGCCCTCCCGCATAAAACATGCACAAGCAAAGCAAGCAGTACGAGCACAAAATAACGAAACACGTGTCGATTAGTTTTCTTGCTTGTTATTTAACATTGCTTTATTTTGTGCTCCTGCTTGCTTTGCTTGTTGCATGTTTTATGCGGGAGGGTGGGCGGTGCTTGAGTCTGCATTTTGAACAGCATGGTAAGAGTGTTTAGCGGAATAGTGCAAATTATTAATATATCCACAAATTCATGATGGACTTCCGCAAAGTAACGCCTTTTTCAATAAATTTTATATCTTTATTTTGTTTCTTTACTCACCTTCTAATTAAACCTTCTCGCAGACCACCTAGTATCAAAAGGGCGGATGCCAGAATCTGAAGCGGCGCGCGCATTCGCTCAAATCGTAGCAGCTGTCGGCTACTGCCACGGCAGCGGCATCGTCCACCGGGACCTGAAGGCTGAGAATCTGCTATTGGACCGGCATATGAACATTAAGGTATCATTCAAATAATTCGCAAAGAAGTCTTCGCTACTCTTCGGAAGAGGTCGTATTTCCGAACTTATAATCCATGACAGATATGCGCATTATGTCTGTGGCGGATCTGTACTAGGTTAAATTAAATTCCACCCATCCATCAGCCTAGTTCGTCCACTAATGGACATAAGCCTTTGCAGGACTTTGCCACTCCCGGCGGTCATCCTGGAAGAATTACCCATACTCACACACGCTGGGCAGGCGGGTTGGTGAGCGCGGTGCCGGAACCCTCGCACCAGTGACGCCGCTGCCGTCACCAGTCTGTTCCATATAAGGCCCGGCTATTAGGGATAGATATACCGCCATCCATCGGTCCCAGGCATGGTGGGCCTTCTGGTTTTTTGCCTATGAGCTGTCCTCTTACTCTCCCCCGAATTACTTCGAGGGGGTCTCCAAGTAAGATGGTGGTACCTCCACAGTCGAGACCGGCATCAGCTCTACCACCTGTTAAATTAAATTAGTTGGCGAAATTATCAGGTTGGGACGTAATAATCGTCGGTAAAACGCGAGTGTACCGAGCGTGGACTGTGACTTGCGTTTTCGCACTTGAGAACACCTCTGACACCTGACATTCATGTCATGACGACATATTACCCGATCTGATGCGACTCGCCATATATAACCTTCTACCCTAACCTACAGGCTCTCTTCTGCGCTGCAGGACTTCTGAAAAGCTAATACGGCCTAATGAAATCGGAAAAATGCGTATACCTTAGTTAAAGTAGATATACCAGGTGATTTTTTCAACATCGTCCAAATTAATACTCAAGGCTTGGTAAGTGATCAGTATCATGGATCGATAACATTTTTTGTGAAATTCATAATTTGAAATTTCGACTTTCCATAGTAATGCACTCCCAGTCATGAGTGAATTACTATGGGAAGTCAAAATTTCATTTATTGAATTTCGCAAAATTTGTTATTGATCAATGATACTGATCACTTACCAAGCCTTCAGTATGAATTTGGACGATGTTGAAAAAATCACCTGGTATATATGTAAGTAATTTGTATAAGTAGTATAAGTTTTATGTTAAAAAAAAAGACATGATCTTGCTAAGTTTCTTGCCCTTCTTCTTAGCAAGACTAATCGAATGGGCGGAGGTAGGCATGTATTTATATATGTAACCTATTAGTATGTAGTATATAGGATGGGATTTGTTCGGCCGCCTGGATTCGTGCTGGGGGCTCGGTTGGTGATCATTGAACCTTGTTCCTGGTCCCTGGCCGGGTCTCCGGTATGGGTTCGGGCGGTTGATTGGATTTTACCTTGTATAATACCTTGTATTTTACTTATCATTTTAAGCGTATATATTTATATTGCTACATAAATTAAATAAACCTTTGATTTAGTTCATGTATATTTATTATTTTATTGTATGTATTTTTATGAAATTAATTTTGACTTGTAAAACGTGTATTACGTATACCTACCTTACAAAATAAACTATTTGAATTTGAACCGGGTTTGCCCGGTTATATTAAAATTTGCTCAGTCTGTACCGAGTGTGGACTATGACTTGCATTTTCACACTCGGTAACATCTCTGACACCCTCTCGGGGCTTCATGTCGTGATGTTCCCTTGCAGCTGGCAGACTTCGGGTTCAGTAACGAGTTCACAGCTGGCGGTCAGCTGGCGACGTGGTGCGGGAGTCCTCCGTACGCGGCTCCAGAGCTGTTTGAGGGGCGGCAGTATGACGGACCGAAGGCGGATATTTGGGTGAGTGGCTCCCGGACTATTTTTTTTTCTCGGAATTGACGCATGGTTGATATTTTATCATAAGAAAACCTGACAAACGTAATATTGCTCTAAAAAAATTTTTGGAAAAGTTTTTTTGTAAAATTCTTTATTACAGTGAAGAAAGATGCACATTGGCGAGCTTATCTCTAAACAGAGATTTCTGACAGCAAAACCATCATAATAGGAAAAAGTAACATAAACGAAGTAATCATACACGTGTACACAGAGAAGAAGAATATACAAAGAATAATACAAGTTTAATAACAAAATGAAAATGTATATCAATACTTACTATAAATACAATCTATAAAATATTATAAATATACATAGTGTGTAATAAACTACATAAACATAAATATAATATAATATTTACTTGTTCAGATTGTGAGAGGTAGTGTTCTTTAAGCTTTTTCTTAAGGGGCTCCACAATGCTAAACATCAGTTTTGTATTGGATTCAGTTCCGTCAATGTAGATGGTAAAAATGTGATAAAAATATGACATGTTGTTTGACTCAAGACATTTATTAATTACACTTTATAAATAAACATACTTTCAATCTTCTTTTCAATTACAATACTTTCAAAAAAGCATGAATTTCACGAAAAAAGCGATTCAGTTTCCATATTTCAAAACCGATTGAAACGAAACGAACACACGCAGTTACATACTAGAAAAAACCATCTTTATTACATAAAGAATTTATAGTTAATGTCCTAATGTAGCCGCGATTTCAAAACAACTGAAGTTTTGCTTACGTGGCCTCCGATTAAAGCAGGATAGATAGTTAAAAAACAAAAGCGTTAGAGCAGGACTGAAATTTAGCATTATGCAGCCCTTAAAGTGATTATTTCAGTGCTACTTTCTAGACTTCTTACTGTAAATTGTAACTGAGACTTTTAAATTTTTCGGTTACAGTGCCATCTATCGGCAGAACGTGGTACTTACTCTTTTGCTATCGAACGTCCAGCAGACTCAGTGCCCTAACGCTGCTGAGGTTCATATAAAGGAACTGATAGTTAGACAGTCACGAATACTATACGCAGTTTTTCGTGAGCGCGTGTTTCTCGGTGGTCGTAACAGCCACAGCTGAGAGCGTACTATTTTAAACTAAAAGGAAACGTCATAGAGTTCAGTTCTGATTGATGCAAAATGAGGTGATCAATCTGACATTATATGCACACTTATGTGCTGTGAATACGGACAAGACTCACTCGTTTAACTGTGCAAGGAGGTACAGTGGGCCTATTATGTATCTCTAGTTGCCATCAGCGGGCCTATTGTGTATCTCTAGTTGCCTTCTGGACTGGGTGTCTATCATCAAAAACATAGATATACTATCGAATTCCGATGTCCTAAGGATATTTTCGCACTTGAAGTGACGGCACAGATTGTTAATAGTTCAATACCCACTAAAGGCAATTTTGAAATTTCAGTTTTTAGCTATGTTTTTGATGATAGGCACCTCGTGCAGTTGGCAACTAAAGATACAGAATAGGGGGGCTGGACTGGGTGCCTATCATCAAAAACATAGATATACTATCGAATTCCGATTGTCTAAGGATATGTTCGCAATTGAAGTAACGACACAGTTCGTAAATAGTTCAATACCCACTAAAGGCAATTTTGAAAGTTCAGTTTTTATCTATGTTTTTGATGATAAGCACCCAGTCCAGTTGGCAACTAAAGATACAGAATAGGGGGGCAGGTCGAGCTTTCGATGAGATATTAATGACTCATCACCAGCAGCATTCTTCGGGAGTACAGGATCACGCGGCGTTTGTTCATACACTGAGTCATGCACAGTAAAACAAGTGATTCCTAAATCCTATCCGTTGTACAGTGGAGACCACATCAAGTAAGAAACATTGGACTTTGAACCTATCTTATATTCTTCTCTATAGGGGTTATTGTCGTACTGCAAGTGTATAGCTTGATGTGATATCCACTGTACAACATTTATGTTGTCAACTCAACAATAACTAATACATTCTGTTTCATTATTATTACATACGGCTTGAACACTCACGTGTGATTGTTGTTGACTATGTGCCAACCGTTTCACCGATACAATTTCGGCATTATCAAGGCGAGTGTCGTTCTTAGGACGAGGACGCGGCGTTCACCGACTTCCCCGTCGTTGTCAAACGGGCACTGGCAGCCGCCGATATCGGTTGGAATATAGTCAACAACAATCACACGTGATAGCTTAGACTGTTAGACCCCAAAAAAGGCATCAGTTTAGTTTTCCGGAAGAAAGGATGCCATTTGCCACAATTGTTTATTGGACCAATATCTACCGATAAAGATCGGTAGCCTTCGGGAGCCTCTTCAATTTGGGGGGGGGCGGCGGTTCAAAGATGCACTGCGCCAAGCGTCATTTAAAAAAATTTAACTGTCTGAGTTTGTCAACTACATCAAGATGGGTGTCTTTTTCAGGTAAATTAAGGACGTAGAATTCATTTCTGGCATAAAAAATTGTGATATTTTGAGTAATTTCTTGAAAATTTTTACATACATTAAAATTTTATGAAATACTTTTTACTTTCAGGCGCCACCAAAAAAAAACCTTTAGGTTTTTTTAAGTAACAAAAAATACGTTACGAAAGCCTATTTTATGCAGATAAATAAAAATATAAGTTTTATTGGATTTTTAAAGGAAAAAACCATAAAAAAAAAAATAATAATGTCGGTGAGCTCTTATTTTACTACTACTTATTAACTAACCTGATAAAAGTATATCTATGTATAGTGTATTTATAAAAGTATATATATATGCATAAAAACTATAAACACGTAAAAAATGCTTTTCTATGGTTCTAAAAGAGTATTAACTATTTAATTATCATTTTCATTTTTTGCAGCTTCTACCATCTATAACAAATAGTTCTAGGTGTGAAGTAAGTAAGTACTGCTGTAAGAAGACAATTGTGTTCCTGGTCACGAGTACCAATCTTTAACAAATAGGTTCTGGACTAGTCCTATCTTCTGTAAGAGAAATAAATATCCTGCTTATAGATGTATATACATATGTGTTATGTACAGTCAAATTTACTTACAGTACTTAGTATGTATTTATTTAATAATTAAAAGATGACCGCTGGAAGCGGTACAATCCGTATAATGAGGTTATAGTAATGCATATATACCTCTCTACATCTCCTACGTTATTATGACATACTTGAGGAGTACATCGATTTATTAATTACAAATTAAATCATTGGCCGTGATTTATTTGTGTGATCGTCTAGTAGATTAGGACGTTATGTTACAAAACGGTTATGCTCAAAACAATATATATCATAATTCAACAAAGGAAAATAAAGTATTCAAGAAAAACTAATGTACTAGGTATTTGTTAAATGATACGATTTAGCTGTATTCTGGAACTCAGCTATAGTTCAAGGCTATTATTGCCATTGAAAATCTAAGGGAAAACGAAACACATTAATGACAAAATCACTATGTAAAACCACTTTTGATTCGACATTCCGTAAGACGTTTAACGAATAACACTTTCATAGCTTCGTAAGTTGCGCGCGACGTTATATTTTTAATTAGATAAATGATTATGTAATTATCGGATAATATAGTAAAGTGTGTGGGTGTGTGTGTAAAATATAATATTGCAGTTGTCTGGGTTAGAAAAAGGGGTTGATGAAACGTAGATACTCGAGGCACGGTGGCTGCACGCTGTACGTTGATTTAGCTAGACTTTTGGTATTTGAGGGGATTCTAGACCTAGATGAGTCCAGAATGAAGTGGGGGTTAAATTTATTTTAGCACAGTTGCATCTTTTTTGCATCCTACTTTGCATTGACACCTTGTTATCTCGAGGCAAATGCTTTCTGCAGCTGGGTTGTCAGACCAGTGGGGTATCTATTGGCTATTTTTCTGCTTCCAGCCCCAATCGGGGGGACTAGGCAGAATTTGTTGCAGCACTAAAGCCTGGCCCCACTCATGAACTCCCTGGCAAACTGCGCGTAATGTTTTCTCCAGGATGACACGAATAAAGAAGAGCTGTTTGGACTCCTGTCGTTCAAATATCACCCGATGGACTTGCCCATCAATAAAGAAATTGATGTAGCGAAGGGTAATCTGTTCTTTCCAATGTTGCTCGTGAACTGCCAAAATTGGAGCCATTTAACTTGAAGCGTCTGACACGCGAATGATGGTTCACTTGGCGGATACAGTAGACCAGGGTCATACGAAGTTAATGCACAGCAAACGGGGAAAAAGCACAATTTTTTGGCATGCCTCTAGATTGAATCAGCTCTAGGTATGGTATGAGCGTTTCTTTTAATAGTCAAGAATGTATAATATATAAATAATCAGTTTAATAGCGTGAGTGTGTATAAGACAATTTATTTTGTTTAAAGGTCCTGAAAGAGCGGAGGTCTTGCCTGTGTTCCACGAACTTAGTGGATGGGATACAGTATCTTCTTTTAACGGCAGGGGAAAGAAAAGTACTTTTGAAGCATGGAATTCATTCTCTTTTTCCACTAAAGGGTTTAAGGATCTTAAAGATGGCAATATAAATGAGACAGAGATTGTGCTATATAAGTTTGTCATAGCCATGTATGATAGGTATGTTAGCCAATTACTGAGTACTAACTAAAACATTAATATAAAGTTAAATTCATCGTAGCGAAAAGTCATATTACATGAACTTTTTCAGATCAAGTCCCTGTCCCTGCACGACTATCAATCATTGCCGTAAATATCTTTTTACAAAATGAGATCGGCAAATTGAAAATTTACCACCAACAGAAGCGGCCCTTTGTCAGCATTTTTTACGTGCAGCTTGCCAGGGAGTTAATGAGTGGGGCCAGGCTTTAGTGCTTCAACAAATTCTGCCTAGTCCCCCCGATTGGGGCTGGAAGCAGAAAATTAGCCAATAGATACCCCACTGGTCTGACAACCCAGCTGCGGACAGCATTTGCCTCGAGATAATAAGGTGTCAATTCAAAGTAGGATGCAAAAAAGATGCAACTGTGCTAAAATAAATTTAACATGTACCGAATTGTACCACTGCGGTAGAGGCTGCAAAAAATGAAAATGATAATTAAATAGTTAATACTCTTTTAGAACCATAGAAAAGCATTTTTTACGTGTTTATAGTTTTTATGCATATATATACTTTTATAAATACACTATACATAAATATACTTTTAATACTAACTTTTAATAATAAAATATACTAAGGTTGGCTGGAAGAAATCGCTTTAAGTGATAAGTCCGCCTTTGTACAAAATTATGTTTTCAACTCTCTGTTTTCTTTTATGTCTTTTGTGTACAATAAAGTGACAATTCATTCATTTATTCATTCATTCATTCATTCATACTTTTATCAGGTTAGTTAATAAGTAGTAGTAAAATAAGAGCTCACCGACATTGTTTTATTTTTTTTTATGGTTTTTTCCTATAAAAATCCAATAAAACTTATATTTTTATTTATCTGCATAAAATAGGCTTTTGTAACGTATTTTTTGTTACTTAAAAAAATCTGAGGTTTTTTTTTGGTGGCGCCTGAAAGTAAAAAGTATTTCATAAAATTTTAATGTATGTAAAAATTTTCAAGAAACTACTTACAATATCTCAATTTTTTATGCCAGAAATGAATTCTACGTCCTTAATTTACCTGAAAAAGACACCCATCTTGATGTAGTTGACAAACTCAGATAGTTAAATTTTTTTAAATGACGCTTGGCGCAGTGCATCTTTGAACCCCCTCCCCCCCCAAATTGAAGAGGCTCCCGAAGGCTACCGATCTTTATCGGTAGATATTGGTCCAATAAACAATTGTGGCAAGTGGCATCCTTTCTTCCGAAAAACTAAACTGGATGAGCTAACGGACCCAGCTATGAGCAGTGGCGGCTGGTGCGTCAGAGAACCGGTGGTGCACTGCATGGGTTTAGTAAATATTTCCAAATAATTTTACTTAATATTCACTATTTTGTTAGATTAACAAGTTATTAATCACGCACAAATTAATCAAAATAACACCGCAAGCGCGCGTGAAAAGTAACAATGACAAGTGCGTACTAGTGCGTAGGTCACAGTGTTGCCACCTTGGTTTTTGAAAAAGAGCAGTTGGACAAGCTAGAAAGGGCTAGATTTAGCAAATTTTGCCATCAAAAGCGCTAAAAATTGTTTATTTGAAATGTAGTAAATAATTTCAGAAAATGCAAGAGAGTAATTAAAACTAAGTTATTGAATTTGTTAAAAATCGTACCTGCTGCAGCAGAAAAAGTTGATGGCTGATTGACATCTGCGTTTTTTGCGGATTTGAATGAAAATTTCAAATGAATCCTACAGTTTTTTATTATTTCAGTTGACACCTTGTGTGAACAGCAAGACTCTCTCAGTCGTTGTAAACCCCATCGTATACGTAGTATGGATATCATTGTTTTTAG
The DNA here is from genome assembly GCA_934047225.1 of Ypsolopha sequella. Classification (NCBI taxonomy): domain Eukaryota; kingdom Metazoa; phylum Arthropoda; class Insecta; order Lepidoptera; family Ypsolophidae; genus Ypsolopha; species Ypsolopha sequella. The sequence goes on along the minus strand of OW204010.1, from coordinate 2,161,443 downwards.
CCCCATTTTCTTTCTGGTTTTAGTTTTAATTAGGTTCACAGAACTATAAATATACACATAACGAAAAGGGCTAGATTGCTCTTTTCGGGCTAAATCATCAAAAACCGAGTTCAACTACAGTAAAAAGTGCTAGATCTAGCCCGAAAAGGGCTAAGGTGGCAACACTGGTAGGTCAAAAGGCGTCGGTCGGGTCATGCATCCGAGAGCCAAACGTCGCGTCGCCCAAGCGAGTCTTTCGTATTCTCTCGGCAATTTCCGGCTCCGTACGGCCATAGACTAATAAATTTGTCTATGGTACGGCGCACGAATCTATCCTAAAAACGTCATACAATTTGTACTAGGCATCTTCAGTGTCACGCGCCGGGCGGTTTACATCGTGATACATAGTAGTTGTTAGAGCTCCCTGCGTGCGCTTTACCGAGCGCACGGGGTCGGTTTGGTTCAAGCAAAAAATAAAATCTAATACTTTTGCAGTAGAAAGCAAAACAGGTCAGCAAAATTTTATTTAACTCGAATATCAAAACCTTGTAATTAGATATGTAATTTCTGTGTACAATGTATGGATTGTTATAGGTATAGGTCATTGTTTTGAAAGTTTATATTTTTTATATAGGTGTGTGGTATAGGTAGAAGGTTGGTTCAATTTATAAGATTTAAAATGGTAGTGCGGCTCACGAGCGCACTTAAGGTGCAGCCGCCACTGCACGTGAGTGTTCAAGCCGTATGTAATAATAATTTAGTATGTCAGCTCACGCGAGTTTTAATAACATTCTGTTGCAGTCGCTGGGCGTTGTGCTTTACGTGCTAGTGTGCGGCGCGCTGCCTTTCGACGGCGGCACGTTGCACGAGCTGAGAAACGTGGTGCTCGCGGGGAAGTTCAGGATACCTTACTTCATGTCGCAGGGTACGTGGCGGTCTGTAGCCAGATTACCTACTACTGCACGAGTGCACGGGGTATCAGCAAGCGTGCGAGCAGAGCTGATCGAGAGTGGCAATGTTGACTTTGTAACGGCGGCGCGTTGCGCGAACCGAGAAACGTGGTGCTTGGAGGGAAGTTCACGATACCTTACTTCATTGCGCAGGGTACGTGGTACATCATCGTGGCAGGTCTGTCGTCTCTGCCTATCTATTCGGGATTTTGATGAATGTGGAAAAAATTTGAAAGGAGCTTTTCAAGTGGCGTAAACTACTGATTACTGGTGCACCTGAGCAGTTGGACCAAGTTTCTGATAAATCCTTTCACTTTCCCATGAAATCGTGCCGCCTTTCGTCGTGAGAATGGTGACAAGCCACGGCCACAGTCACCATCAGTTGAAGTGAATGAATTTGTCAAAACAAAAACGAAAAAAATTAAACAACAAACAAAAAATTAATCTAAAATATGTAAAATCTAGAATCTAATAACATTAAAAAGAAAAACTTTACTATAATAATTAAACAAGATCAAATATTTTTCCTAAATCCCCGCCGTCGATCCACAGGGTCTCTAAAAGGATGGAAGCATTCCCTCGTTCAATTGCTGAGCTGTCCGAGGTATAGTGCGCGCCAATCTTTTAGTCGCCTCTGACTGAGTTACGAGTGCAAGCTTGCGCAGGTACAGTCAAGGAAACAATAATATCAACGGTTGATTATTAAATGTTTACTATAAGTGGGAAGGTGTACTTGTTGTACCTACCTATTTGATATATATTTATTATTTTAGTGCAATCTTAACTGTTTAAATAAAACAAATTACTATAAACACCATTTTCCTACATTGTCGCCTTAAATAACGACCGCGAGGCATAACAACAACAATAAACTTTAACAAACTAAATCAACCAAACAACAAATAAAGGCAACACAAACAGATTCAACGATTAACTTAACGAATCATGGGATTTTTTCCTCGAAGGTACTTTTCATGCAACGCGCGCGTGTGTAGTGTACGGACGTAGCACTAACACTAACGCATAGTGTTGACACCTACCCTGCGGTCCGTAATAGAATTACATAGATAAAAGCTATGAATGAATTAAAGTGTGAGCGATGACTGGTCCGTAATTTGTGAGCTAGCAAACGATGTGAAAGATAGCTTATGATTCGGACCGCATTAAAAAAGATACATCTTAACCATAACCTCTTATTACAGAATACAATACGATTATTTGATTTTATTTCGTCAAAGTGCCGTGATTCGTGATGGAACAAGAAGAGTTTGTAGCACTGTTCTTTAACGTAGACTCAGATAGCGACGAAAAAATATATATACATATAAATTCTTCCTTTTCGACGAAAAGTTCCACACGACTTTTTATTTGTTTCTCTCATGGCCGAATAAAACATATACTATGGTTTGTCTGGTCTGAACTGCTGAAATAATGGAGCGAAAACAATTTTTGACATTCCATTCCGTTCAACGCTCACATCGCCTCACCTCCGTCGCATGAGCCATGAAAGTCATACGAATGAATGAACGCATTTGCTTCACTCATGGATTATTAGCCATTCACCTCATTCATTCGTAATCGATTTTAGCGAAATAATTCTATTTCGGAACGCGGGGCTGCTAAATGGCGAGCGGGGGGTGTGGTGCGGCACGCAGGCGGGTGTGCTCCGCGCCCTCGCTCCTGCAACGTCCCCCTGACACCGTTAAACGGCTATTGCGCCGCCTCTTGCGGCTATCTTCAGAGGCGACTAAAAGATTGGCGCGCACTGTACTTTTAAATGCCGTGACTCGGGACTTTAACAGTTTGAGAACCATTCATACCATGATGACGTCAACATATGCCGCCCAGTTAGAACACAAAACCTCCACAAATCAGCGAAGAACATACCATGCCCTAATCTGAGTTCCGTATGACTTCCAGACTGCGAGCACTTGATCCGTCACATGCTGGTCGTGGAGGCAGACAAGCGGCTGTCACTGAAGGCTGTCTCCAAACACAAATGGCTGACTGACAACGAGAGTAGACGAGGCGCTAGACATTTAGGTGAGACCTAAATTGTACCTTTATTTTGTAACCTTTTTAGACCCATTTTTTTTCTGCCCTTACCTACATTACCTGTCGGGAGCACCACTTCTTAAATGTTACCTATATACAGTGTGTCCCTCGTACAAGTGCACATCCGAAAGTGGGTGAAACTAGATCTAAATATATCGACAAAAACAAAGAATTTTTTTTTTTTTTTATCTTGGACAAACAATTCGCCTTCTTTGTATTTGTATGGGACGCAAGCGCAGTGCCTTTGGTTAACCGCTGGTAGAGAATATTGTATTTATGATAGAACGTTGTATTTTTTTTTTTTTGTTAGAAAGATAATGGAATAGGCAATGATAAATAGAAATAAAAGTATAGTGAAACGGGGACATTATTTTGAAAAAATTGACTATTACTGAAAAAAAAGACGGAAAAATTAAATAAATAATCTTTTAGGATATTATTTTTATGGTAATGTTAGATGATTATGTTTTGTTTTTGATTTGGTATGCAACGTCTATTCTTAAGGATTATAACAGTTTTATTTCATTGCATTAATCGCGATAGATCAAAAGTTATGACATATTTTATACATAGTATCCATGGTAGGCAAACAAAATTTTTAACGTAAATTTATAAAACAAAGATTTTCTAAAAAAAAAAAACATTTTTTGTCGATAAAATAAGGTTTAGTTTCACCCCTTTTCGGATGTGCACTTGTACGAGGGACACACTGTATATATGTACGGTAAACAAAAGAGATAGGTAACCAACCCCAGCGCAAACACTTTGATCCCAAGACCCACGAGTGAGTAATAGGTGAAGTGAAGAATACTCGGTCAATATATACATGCACTATTTATTAATTATTCTTAAGGCTGCGCCGAGCGTAGAACGATTAGACACCTCGCTTGTTCTCTCGTGGTTGTGTTTATTGAATTTAACAGAAAAAATGATATTTAATTTACCAGACAAAATTTAAAAATGTGAAACGGCCCAATTGTATTTTATAACGTTTGTGATTGTCTTGAATTGTGGTTGAGACAAAATTCAACAGTTAAGTTATTGAAATGACTAAAACCCCAATTTACCTTTTTTATATGTTGGGCCTACTTTAGATAGATTTATTTCTTACACCATAAGTTATTTTTAATATTCGCTGCGGCGGAAGTGTAGATACATTCTCTGTGATAATAAATATATAGTTTATTTATTTATCATTGAAATATTATTCAACAAATCAATTTAACAGTGACTGCCGTTTTAGATAATAATTTTATAAGTCGTGCCTTAGATATATACAACAAAAAACTGTATAGTGTTGATTTATTTAGTTCTTCTTACAACGTTTTTAAAAATGAGATCAAAAAGATGTTGTTTGTGTAATGTAGTTTTCGATTTTGTCTTGTGAAGTCGCTCTTGAAATTTTTTGTATTTTTTTGTATTAATTGTAACTTGTAGGTCTATTTGTGTTAATCTTTTATGTAATTGTCCTGTGACCGTTTATGTTTCATAAAATAAAGAAAATAAAAATAAATATATTATTTTGCTCGGCGCCCTCTCAATTTTATCAATTACTCGTCAGTGGATCTTAGGATCAAAGTGTTCGCGATAGGCCTGGTCACTTAGTATGTAGTATATAGGATGTGATGTGGTCGGCCGCCTGGATTCGTGCTGGGGGCTCGGTTAGTGATCATTGAACCTTGTTCCTGGTCCCTGGCCGGGTCTCCGGTATGGGTTCGGGCGGCTGATTGGATTTGACCTTGTATAATATATATTATAATATGGCTGGATAGGGGGCCCACAACGGCTATCCTGTTGGATAGTTATCAAGCAGCAAGTCACCATCTGCCATACTTAAATTTGCGAGAGATTTTCGAGGCAGATGTCCGTTATCTCACTCCATAGCCCTGTTATCCGGCCCATTTAGCATCCCATCCTCATAGCACACTCCAAGTCGCTTCCTTCCTGGCAATAGTTTGGCAACTGTGGGGGACTGTCCGTTAGTGTATCTCAATGATACATTGAGGGAGAGGCCTCCATGGATGCAGCCATCTCACATTTAGATTAAATGGTACCAAAGGAGCTTCAATGTTGGCTTCGGCCCCATGAATGCCTTTCAAATGACCGGGTCCCTATGGGCCGTGACTGAAAAGTGTACCTACATAATAATAATAATAATGGATATGTTGATCGTACAGAAATATTTAAACTGTTTTTATTAACCCTCTCACCTGCACTGGCCTATTTTACCTATCATTTTAATCGTATATAGATTGCTACATAAATTAAATAAACCTTTAATTTAGTTCATGTACATTTATTATTTTATTACATTTTTTTTATTAAATTAAATTTGACGTGTAAAAAGTGTGTTATATATGCAAAGCAAATGCTTTGCAAAGTAAACTATTTGAATTTGAATATCTTTTTTGTTGACCATACTTGAATCGTGCCAAGTTTCATCCCAGCAGGTCAAAGTGTAAGGTTGGGTCCCTTAGCCTCTGTACCAATCAGAATCCAAAACGGCTGAAGTTGTTGATACATGTTGAGGTGACTTGACTTTTGAATCAAAAGTGTTGATCATCGGATGATGTCACCCCGCCACGCCATCTCTTTTGCACGCGTCTAATTTGTATTATGTTATCTTTCTGTCAGTAACAAGCAGGCGTAGCCCGGCGATCAAACTGAACTCAAACCTAGGTTATGTTTGTAGTATTTAAAGAGCCAAAATTAAACTCTTATGTTTTATATGAGATTTGTTTCTGATAAAGCAAGCAATAAATATTCTAAGCAAGCTACGGCACCCACACCTGAAAATTGCGTACTCATTACTACGTTTTTTTTATAAATACGTACTTATGAAAGTTAATAATATCTTCGTAAAACGAATTAATGAAAAAGCTATAAAACACTGTTATTTTTATAACGTTACAAAGGTCTGACGGCAGCGCCCTCTGTGCTACAACTCGCGAACTACATCATATCTAAGCAAGCGACGGCAACGCCTTCTGTGTAACAACCAGTGAACTACTTGCAGACCTGTCTACGGGCGCGTGCGAGTGCGACGACTCGAGCACGCTTCACGCCACAGTCGTCGCCAATATGCTGGCGCTGCCGGGACTCACGCTGGAGAACATTCAGGAGGTATATTACTGATTAATTTTAAAGGATCATTTGGTAAACGTCAGTCGCTTAGCGCAAAGTGCATAACTTAACTTTGTTTTTCTTGTTTAGAAGTTAAAAATTGAAAACCCGTTAGTATGTGGCACTTGATGCCAATAGTTCAGTATTAATGAAGTTTATAATGCATGAGTTTGAAATTAACTTCACAATTAGTCAAGATCTTGTCCAAACAAAGTTAAAACAGTATTTTAAGTTGGTTTTCAGAAGATCATGACCAATTGTGAATTAAATTTTAAACTCATGCTTAATAAACCTCACTAATACTGAACTGTTGGCGTCAACTGCCTCATACCAAAAGTAAAGTAAAGTAAAGTAAAAATTCCTTTATTTCCATAAAAAGTCTTAACTAAGTACACTTTATACGGCGGTTCTCAAACTAAGCTAAGGATTGGTACTTGAGAGCCAGGTGACTCGTTTACCAGTATTTATGTACTGTTTGGCTCGACGCCCTTTGTGGTTGGAATAATTACATTTTACTTGAAATTTTAAACTATAAAAGAAAATTAAATAAAATCTAATATTAACATGCAAGTATTTAAAAACAATTCTAAAAGACAATCTAAATATTTATACTACAAATTTTTAACTTCTAAACAAGAAAAACAAAGTTAAGTTATGCGCTTTTCGCTAAGCGAGTGACGTTTAACCTTAAGAGTATGACATAGCCAAAACAAAAACCAGTTCCGGGCGTGGCTTATTCTATTTTACGATAGCGCGCGGGGGGAAATTCGTCCCGGTCTCTAAGCTCGCGTCACCATAGCAAAAATACGAATAGAGTGGACGAGGCGGGGTCAAAAGTAATACGTATTTTATTTTATCTAATTTATTAGTGTATTTCGATCATCGTCACACGGCATTGATCCTACTTGCTATCACGTCGGGACGTAAATTTATTATGGTCGGCTAAAAGTGGTTTTTTGAGTGTTTGATTTATCAGTTGACCCTTGTAACATTTCAGACACTCCTTTAGAGATACATAATAATATTGTGACGGTTAATTGTCACCATTACCCATTCTTTAAATATTTTTCGCCCGTTGAGCTGGTTTTACACTTGCGGGAAAATAAATTGGACCAAAAATTTCTTTACAAAAAATTTTTACTAAAGTTGTTATTACAAAAAGTGGAAACTAACAAATATTCTCAGAAGGAATGCACCACGTCACTATCTATCTCACTGTAGCCTATATCAATTATGCCTCTCTCATTCAACCACGTTTAACTGCGATACTATCTCATTCCAACTCATTTTTAATAGCGTCACTATTTATCTCACTCTAACGCGTGTTAAATGGCATTTCTAATGAACGTCAAATATTTTTACTGCCCGCCACTCTTTCATTCTAAATTCTAATTATTTTAAAAAATACGCAGCTGCTTTGGTAGTAAAATAGCAATAACTTTTTTTTCAAAAGTAATACACAGAAATTGCAAGATCATTTGAAAGACAATATTTGATGAGCCGTTATTTAAGACAATTTGCAAAACTAACATAGGACATTTTTTTTTTCAGGGTGTGGTATCGAACTAACCTAATTACAAAAAATTGCTCATAAATTGGGTTTTTATTTTTCTTCCTGATGTAACAGCATTTCAAGGTTTATTTTTGACTTTATCAATAGCATGACTATTCAGAGTTGCGCAACAAAAATTTTATTCTTAGAATTTAGAACTGGTTAGCTTTGACTCTCAAAAATCTATTCGAATTCATAAAAGTACCATCAACTCTAAGACTATCTACTTTTTGCTGAGGTCATAATTTGATATTCTGGTCAGTTATGAGCTGGCCTACCAGCCTTCCAAGGGAAAGCGTTGACTTTTGGGACACCTGTTTACCCTTGGGATAAATCGCCAAGTGTTAAAAATATAGAAATTTATTTGTATCATAGTTTGAAATGTTCAGGTCCCTTTACACAAAATGAAAAAACAAAACTCTTTTAGGATTCATTTGTTGTCCCTATGTTTGTCTGTTTGTTCGTTTGTCTAGGCAATTTTTCTGGGTAAAATCAATAAATGCTAATATTTACAGCCCTGTAAAATATACATATTATCACGTTTTTATGGCCTTTTGTTTAACTTTTTCATACAAATTTTCTCCTTATGAAAATATAGAGATCAACACTTCACATAATATTTTGCATTTCAAAGAAAGCACAGAAAGGAACTGTAGAACAAATAATGTAAAAAATATAAAACCATATCTTTCTATTCTAAAGGGATTAATAATTTACTGTTTGTTCAATGTGGCGATAGCTTTGTTGAGTTTTTTTTTTCTTTGTTACAAAGATAACAAATATTTTCATACAAGGTTTTCCTTAAGGGCTATTTCTCCGAATTTGTAACAAAATATTAAGAAATAATTATAACGGTAAAGTACAACTTTTAGCTAAGACAATTTATTGTTAAAAGTTTGCTAAATGCATAAACATATTTTAATGATATTATGGTATCTTCAAAATAATTGGGTTTTCCATAAGCGTGATATCAGATTATTTTAGAAATTTACGGCTGGTATCACGATGACGGATAAGCCAATTATTTTTTTACTATTGTAATATAATTAAAAATATGTTAATGCATACAGCAGACTCTTAACTATAAGTTTTCTTAACTAAAAGTTGTATTTTTACTTATTGAAATTGTATTTCTCATCAAGAAGTGCAAGATGACAAGATATTCAAAATAAGTTAATTGAATTTGTGAAATGGTTTCAGGTCAAAACAGTTTTCCATGAAACGGTAATTGTTTATACTTAGCAAAGTGTGTAAACTTAGTCATCTTAACATGAACGACGCCTGTATTTCTCTCTTTTTTATTTCCAGTATAGATAAAAATATACAAACTTGTTAAACTTTGTGTAAAAACGAGGCAATATTGACGATATCCTGACAGCTATTATGATGGTGTTTTATCAAATTTTGCTTTTTGGGCTGTATAGAGACGTAGTTAGATGTCACTAGAATATACTCATGAAAAAAGATATGAAGAAAATAAGCTGTAGACTTCACATTCGGTTTATACCTATTGTATGAATTTTAAGAAAAATACAGGGGTAAAGGGACCTCTTAAGGAAAACCTTGTATTAAACTATTTGTTACCTTAGTAAAAAATAATTCAAGGAAAAAAGTAAACAAAGCTATCGCCACATTGAACAGTAGATAATAATTAATCCCTTTAGAATAGAACAACATGGTTTTCATATTTTTTACATTATTTGTTCAACAATTCCTTTCTGTGTTGACTTTTAAATGCAAAATATTATCTCAAGTGTTCATCCCTACATTTTCATAGTGAGAAAATTTGTATGAAAACCGTAAAATAAAAGGCCATAAAAACGTCAAAAGTATGTTTTTACAGCTCTATAGAGGGCCGTTAATATTGGTATTTATTAATTTTACCCAGAAAAAATTAGACAGACAAACATAGGGATAACAAATTAATCCTAAAAGAGTTTCATTGTTTTCATTTTGCGTAACAGAACCTGAACATGTACCGACAGGATTATCTACGATCTAATAATTTTGCCATGCACTGTAAATATTTCAAAATAAATTTCCATATTTTAAATGCTTGGCGATTTATCCCAAGTAAGTGTACCTACATAATTTGCAAAAAACTTCACTTATTGGACCTGAAATGGTGAGCCAATACTAGAGGGTAATTTCACGAAAAGGTCATTGACCTTTGTTACAGATCTCAGTAAGTATAAGTAAATTAATTTGGGTTTCAATAACGATCACAAAATTATTCTTTTAGAGTAACATATATTATTTTCCCGCATAAAAGTATGAATTCATTCCAAATTCATTCAGTTTTGTTGTTATGACTATGGCACGATGTAGCTAAATCACTCATACGCATATTTTGTTGAGTTTTTAACGGCAGGAATATGATGCTCCTCGAAATATTACTTTATAAAATTAATTTCAATGTGTTTTGAAGTAGTTTTGGGAGATATTTATAGCTTGCAAAAAAGGGCACAGGTTCCACGTCTTACGGGCGCCAACGCTAGGCGTAGACTGACAATATCTTGCTGCCGCTGACTGCATCAGTGGATTTACGTATTTTTTGGAAAAAGGGGGTGCTTTTTTTGACCCGAATAACGTGGTATTTGGAAAATGAATAGATATCATTCACACTAATTTTATTAAAAAAAAACCAACAAAATCGCGAAAGCGATACCTGAAACAAAATCGATAAGAAGTGTGCAATAGAGGGTTACAAAAAAATTCATTGACAGTACAAATATGAATCGATTAACGTGGTTTGTGGAAAATGAATACCTTAAAGTTCAACCAAAAACATGTATTTTTTTTATGGCTATACGTAACCTAATTATCGCAACAAAATCATCCGAAAGCTGACATTTTATATCTGTTTGTATTTTCGTTCCCCTTAATAACTATCCATAAATAGATTGTAAAGCCACAGTGACGCTACGCATCTTTGCCTAACTCCTCTAGAGATGTTAAAACAATCACTGTATGGTCCGTGTTGGACACAGAAACTACTTGGTCTGTATTATAGGCTGGGTGGCTGGCAAAATAGAACCGAGGAATCGTAAGACTCCACTCAAGGTATCTATTTGCATGGTAAACTGACACTACAATTTGAACACTACAATATGTCAGCTTGCACTGGACTCACTGGTCGTGTAATATATTTAACTTTAGTAAGATATTAAAGCCGATTCTGAAGGCTTTAATTTTAGTTTTAGTGCTGTCAAAACTAAATTTTCTTCGATACAAAATAGTCCTTAAGAGTTAGGATTAGAAGCTAAATTTCTTTGGAAAATTTTAAGTTTTGACAGCACTAAAACTAAAATTAAAGCCTTCAGAATCGGCTTTATTATTAAGTTCTCATTTTAAGTGAATATGTAAATGTTCTTATGAGAAATAAAGAACCACGAACCTTAAAAAAAAAAATTGAAAACTAATGGAGTGAGGACTCGGCAATAGATTTGTTATGACCGTTCGCTGGTGCTACTAAGTTTCAACTAACCAAAGAAATCGAACTCGCAGGCCCTTTTATACAAATACAACAGGGTTTAACGTGCAGGCGTAGCGACGCGTGAAGGTCGGTCTTCCGCGGCTGAGGCAGGGGCGAGGGTAGCGGCTGTGGCATTGTTGTCCGATGAGTCAGTAGAGATGGTAGAGGTGATGCCGGGCTCGACTGTGGAGGTACCACCATCTTACTTGGAGACCCCTCGAAGTAATTCGGGGGAGAGTAAGAGGACAGCTCACAGGCAAAAAACCAGGAGGCCCACCATGCCTGGGACCGATGGATGGCGGTATATTATATCCATCCCTAATAGCCAGGCCTTATATGGAACAGACTGGTGATGAGCAGTGGCGTCACTGGTGCGAGGGTTCCGGCACCACGCTCACCAACCCGCCTGCCCAGCGTGTGTGAGTATGGGCAATTCTTCCAGGATGACCGCCGGGAGTGGCAAAGTCCTGGAAAGGCTTATGTCCAACAGTGGACGAACTAGGCTGATGGATGGATGGAGTCACCACACGAGGCGTGGGAAAGTGGTCACTGCCTGCGTGTGGTCCGCCGCCATTGGTGGAAATCAGCCGCTGCCATTGGCCGACGTCTTCAGTCGGCCGGCGAGATGCGCGGAGCGTGTTTCGACCGTGTGAGGTCGTTCTGTCCGCAACACTCCGTTAATCCTGACGCGAGCACTGGAATTCACAACAAGACATTCAATAACTGCTTCACCGCACGAATCATTAAATCTTTCTCACCACCACTCACAGACATCCAACTCAGGACATGGGAGGAGTCGTATATTTGGTCGCTTGGTGCCCATTACGGTCCGGGTCTTAACAGACAAAGATAAATAATCATCTACCCATCTCCACACTTATATTTAAAAACCTACCTACTCAATACGTTACATATACACATTTTTTTTTTGTCTTTTACTTCATTTGTCTGTCAATCATCCACTCCATTTTATGACATTTGTAACATATTATATTTATTTTACCTAATTCCACTGATGCCGACATCAAAAGTCGAAATATATCTGGAAGTAATTATTGTAATAATGTGTTTTTATAGATATATATAGTTTAAACTAAATTATTATAATAACAACTCACAACTTTTTTTTGTAAAAAACTCAGTAAATCTGCTAAAAACATTTAAGAGCGCACCGAGCTTTTTACACGGTCAAACACATTTTTATAACCCTTGTTTGAAGTAGTAAACAATTAAATTAAAATGTAGGGAAATATATTGGTACTATTGGGTATATATACTAGACTGTATACACGATCGAGACACGATTTGATAAAGTAAGCTCGATAGAATAAATTCGCAAAGTTACCCCTTCTCGAGTAATTTTTTCCTCTATTTCTCTACTTTTTTGTATAAATAAGTAATTTGATATTATGATTCATTTACTAAAATAAAGTTCATGTATGGTTGGAGCGTTTATACACACGATGGTTTTTATTTAAGAACAATATAATAAAAATAACAACGAAAAACGTTGAAAAAGTGCAAAAGTTTGGTTATTATCTTTACTCTTTACACGTAAAGAAAAAGACAGAGATAAAAGCGAAAGCTCGGTGCGCCCTTAAGAGCGGTTTCAAAGCCGGATTGTGAAAAACCCGCCTTTTTTTAATTAATCGAAATAGAACACTTAAATTCAAAATTCACTCACTATTTATTCAACAACACCTTGTTACTTGTGTACTATGTATGTTGCCCTCGCAAAATTCCATTGGTTTTTGTAAATTAGTTTTTTTTTAATTAGAATAAAGCGGGTTTTTCACAATCCGGCTGCGAAACCGCTCTTAAGTGTCATTTTATATACTGTTAACTAATTGTGTTATGATTTATAAATAAAAAACATAAAATAAAAATAAGTTTATTGCAAAAACAAATCAAATTAAAATACAAAATTAACAAAAATACATTTGGTATATACATCTGCATATAACTTAAAAAATACTGATTAACCAGGGGTCCCCAAACTTAGCTAGGCTAGTAACTTGGGGTACCAGTGAATATTATTTTGTGCGAATACTGTTAGGTACCTTTAATATCCATAGTTAAATATTAACTATTGTAACATATAGATAATAAAGTTATTGGTAGACATATTATATAACAACAACATATGTTTACACAATGAAAAAGGAACAATTAAAATAAAACTTATAAAACAAATATACATGAAAAAAAAAAGAAAATTAATGAACAAACAATTACTAATTTACAGGGTTGAAAAGTTATAAGAAATTTATGAGTTAACAATGTAAAAATGTTGTTACTTCATTAAATAATTGTAAAAATCAAACATTCAATAAACGTTTGAACGGCTTCAGGCGGTGAGCGAGCAGCGGTTCGACCACGTCTCAGCTATATACAACCTGCTCATGGACAAACTGCACCAACGATCCAGCGCAAGAAACAGTCTAACACACCAAAGTAAGTTGGGACATCGGGGAAAAGTCAATGCGGTTTATGGCTCTCAGAATAGGGATATACAACGTGTAACAGAAAGGTGTAACCATTTTTGAAGTGCGTATTCAGTTAATGGTATAGAACAACTTTTACTATGGAGCCAAATATGAAATCTCAAAAATAAAACTGCCCATCCATATATTTCGGTATAGCATTTTTGTATGAAACAGTATTTTTTTTTCGAGATACAGGGTTTCTTCCATAGTAAAAGTTGTTCTATACCATTGACTGAATAAGCTCTTCAAATATGGTTACACCTTTCTGTTACACCTTGTATATTTATTCTTTATTGTACACACACAGAAATATAAACATAAACAAAATTACAGTAAAAAGATGCACATTGGCGAGCTTATCTCTAAACAGAGATTTCTGACAGCAAAACCATCATAATAGGAAAAAGTAACATAAACATAAACGGAGTAATCATACACGTATACACAGAGAAGAAGAATATACAAAGAACTATACAAGTTTAATAACAAAATAAAAATTTACATCAATACTTACTATAAATACAATATATAAAATATTATAAATATACGTAGTGTGTAATAAACTACATAAACATAAATATATATATAATATCTATCTATTCAGATTGTGAGAGGTAGTGTTCTTTAAGCTTGTATATTTAGCACGTTGTATATTTGCACATCAAAAATATTATTTTGCACACTAAATTTGCCATCAGAATTACTTCAGCACCAGAAGGTTAGGTATGCCGAGTCACGGAACATACCTGACCTCCGTGGTAATTTTTTTTTATGTGCAGAAAGTATTTTCAGTTGTACGTTTAAATACATGCCCTCGGAATATGGGTATACTCACTAAGTATACACAAAAGATGAAACCACATCCGCTGCGACGCTACAGGGGTGCGGGGGCGGCCTTATGTTGTATTGTAAGAGTGTGTGTGTGAGATCTCACACACACAAGCCTGCCACCCGCTCCCAGCGCGGGTCCCTTTCTCGTCGTCCCCCGCGTCAGCGTAACGACGCGAGCGAATACTGACATACAGTATTCAAAAAAAGAAATAAAGCGCATACAAATCTTCGCCACTGTTCGGCAAAGTTCGTATTTCCTTACACTTTCTATACAATCAATAAGGTCACGTGGTACGTCCGGTCGCTCGGCTATAGATTTGTATCCGCATTATTACTTTGGGAGTACTGTACCCGGTTTGCCTAAAGAGATAGTAAGAACTTACTCGACTTACTTCGGACACAAATGGACCAACAGACATAATGACGCGGCTAACTCAGTTGTGGGCGTGGCTAAATGTCATGCTGTTTCATTTCGCTATAAGGTGCACGCTCCATGCGACCATCGCAAACCTGCGAGGACAATACAATCGTGCCGATTTTGTCGCGGGCGTAAAATTGAAAACTTGTTTCAGGAGAAACCTGATTTTGGCACGTTTTTAAACGTTATTTTTGGTTATTATTAATCTAGATAACATTTTCGTTTTTTGACTCGTATTATTATGTCGAACTAAAAGTCGTGAAATTTGAGTAATATCTTAACAACAAACCTCATAAATACGTAAATTTAACGTTTTTTTTTACCAAAAGTGTAACCGAATATGCTTTTATTGTTTTAGATAAAATCAAAAAATTAATACGAGTCAAACATCGAAAATGGTATCTAGATTAATAATAACCAAATATATGTTTGAAAACGTTCGCCGTCTTGTCAAAATCATGTTTCTCCTGAAACAAGTTTTCAATTTTGCGCCCGCGACGAAATCGGCACGATTGTATTGTCCTCGCAAGTTTCATGGAGCGTGCACCTTATAGCGAAATGAAACAGCATGACATTTAGCCACGCCCACAACTGAGTTAGCCGCGTCATGATGTCTGTTGATCCATTTGTGTCCGAAGTAAGTCGAGTAAGTTCTTACTATCTCTTTAGGCAAACCGGGTACAGTACTCCCAAAGTAATAATGCGGATACAAATCTATAGCCGAGCGACCGGACGTACCACGTGACCTTATTGATTGTAAAGAAAGTGTAAGGAAATACGAACTTTGCCGAACAGTGGCGAAGATTTGTATGCGCTTTATTTCTTTTTTTGAATACTGTAAGTCAGCTGAGTTGGTCGATGTCTGCTCTTAATGTGCGGGGATAGAACTCCCAACCTGTAGGTTAGCAGGTGAACGCTCTACCATTCGGCCACAGAGGCGGTCTATATGTTTTTAACATTGATGTACTAACAAGTAGACATCGGATCTGCGCTCAAAAGTGTCCGAACTAAAAGAATGTCAAAACAATTGAAAACTAAAAAAGCGTGTCAATCGCACGTCAATCAAAATTGAGCCATGCAGCAATGACATACGATTCAAATTCAAATGTTTTGTTTCTTAATATTTTGACACTTCACTAAGGACACTTTTTTCGTAAATCTTGTACTAGACCCGAGGTCCATGGTTTGTATGTCAATGGTTTTTAATAAAATTCCATATAAAAATTGCAGGTGATTCCATGGACTCAACGACGGGCCAGCCCCTAGATCTCACTAGTTGTAAGGTACTTATATCTTTTTATTACCCTACACCTATCTCTGTTACTTGTCTATAGATATAATATACTAGGTGTTAAGGGGCTCCACAACGCTAAACATCAGTTTTGTATTGGAATCAGTTCCGTCATAGTAGATGGTAAAAATTTGAAAAAATATGGCTTGTTTTTTGACTCCAGACAATTATTAATTACAATTTATAAATAAACATACTTTAAATCTTCTTTTAATTATAATACTTTTAAAAAAGCATGCATTTCACGAAAAAAGCAGTCAGTTTCCATGTTCCAAAACCGATTGAAACGAAACCAATACACGCAGATACTAACTAGAAAAAAAAACATCTTTGTTACACAAAGAAATTATAGCTAATGTCCTAATGTAGCCGCGATTTTAAAATTACTGAAGTTTTGCGTACGCGGCATTTGATTAGAGAATGATAGACAGTTTAAAAACAAAAGCGTTAGAGCAGGACTGAATTTTAGCATTGTGCAGCCCCTTAAGAGGCTATGCGAATTTAATTTTTGTCACTCCAAGCGAAAAATCGCGCAGTGTGAGAGGGGCGGATTCAGGGCAAAAGGGAGAAAAGCTGGTTTTATATTTTTATTTAAAAAACTAAACTAGGTAGCAAAATTTCCAAAATCAAATATCAAGATATTGTTGAAACACATCTAATAAAATATGTTTGAGTTCCGTACATGGCTGCTACTCGTTAAACGAGGAGAAAAAGTGTGTTAGAAGATCTCATTTCAACAATTATTTCTATCGAGGAAAGTTTATCCAAACATGTTCTCCAGAATCAAAACCCTAGATTATATAGTCAAAATGCGTATACCAGAAACTGATTATAATTTTCCGTGTATTTTATGAAATACACAGAAAATAAACACCCGTATTTTTTTCGCATATCGCCTTAAGAGTCGGAGTTCCGAGATTGGGCAAAACAGGGTTCGGGGTTATGGCTTTTTAAGATAGTAAAATATTAATTTCTGAACAAATAAATACCACTTGTTACCTTACAAGATGAAGTACAGATTCATTAAAAAAAATCTTGGCACTAATGTATAGTAACTTCAGAAAAAAAAACAGGATTTTCAAGTTCAGGTTACACCCGTAGCGCTGCATTGCTATTCAAGAGATTTTCTTGAAATTCCTGTTTTTTTTCTGAAGTTACTATACATTATTGCCGTGATTTTTTTTAATGAACCTGCACTTCATCTTGTAAGGTAACAAGTGGTATTTATTTTGTTCAGAAATTTGAATTTTTACCGTCTTAAAAAGCCATAACCCTGAACCCCGAATCTCGGAACACCGACCCTTGTCGCGGAAGCCGGAAACTTGTGATAGTACTGATGATGTTGTTGTGCTGGTGTTACTACTGTATATTGACTGGTTCCTTAATGTCCGATACTTCAGCATACAGAGGAAGAGCAAATGGAAGCGGACGAGACAGACTCGCTGGTGTCCGTGCCCGCGGTCTGTGACGACTACCTCCAAGACAAGACTGACGCTCTAGAGAAGGTGAGAGAACACACCGTCTATCTTCTATCTCACTTGGAATACCTACCTCAAACATTAAAATGTGTTGAAAGACAAGGCATAGCTGTCAAACCTATTACGAGGCCTATTCACGCCTGGATTTTTCTTGAAATTCATACAAAAGGTTGTGCGGGAGCGTAGTTGATGGTTTTGCTCGTCTATAGGGGCTGGGACCGCCGATGCCAAATAAAAATTCGGGATAACACGATGCAGGGAGGTTTATTGTACACCATTCGATCAAGGAAGGAAGTAAGAAGAAAAACATTGTAAAACATTGCTATACATAAAAATTACCATTTCGGTGTTGCTATAATATGCAACATGCTGCCGCCTTACAAGAACTTGTAATTCAAAATTAAACTTTTATACAATGAAATTACAACAAAAAAAATTATTAACAAGAAACTTGAACTTGACCTTCGCCATTATTTAAATTCCCTGTTAGATGAACGGTTACTTATTTATTTATTTATTTATTTAGTTTATTCAGGAAATTAACAGCGATATAATATACTCTAAACAATATTTCTAAACTTAAACTAAGGCCATTAACAAATTTCCCCAACTGTAAAAAATAATAATCAAAACTTAACTAATTCGTTAGTCCGAATTTAGACTACTCTTATATTTAAACATTTAAAGAACTTAACCAAGTACCTAACGTAATCTTATAGTTTAATTTGCTCATTTGTTCGACAAGATATTTGTGTTGTGTGGAGTTAATGTAAGATGAGTATGTATGAGAGAATATGTGTTTGTGAAAGTGAGGGGAATGTAAAAAGGAGAGGGTATTTACCAAAATCATAATTATTATTATAATTACGGTTATTCATTAGGGCAATATATTTCGTTCATTATTTTATTTCGAAATGAAGTTCTGGAGTTTCCATATGGATCAATTTTAAAGAATTTTTTATTGTATTCGTTAGCTAGACGAATGAGAGGAGATGATTGGGCATAGTTTGTGCGAACATTGGGTACATAATAAAAGAGTCTAGCAGAGTGCCGGGTGCGAAATGAGGGGGCTCTAAGGGGAAAGTTAGATACCATGCTCATGCTGTTAATACGACCAGTAACAATGTCATATAGTAAGGACATATCAAGCAAAAGCCGGCGATCCTCGAGCGAAGGAATGCGATGGTGTAGACAAGAATCTTCGTATTTCATTTTTAGTAATCTGGCTTTAAAATTTAGGTGTCTTAAAAAAATCTCCTGTATTTTTTCGATACGCTGTTTATAAGTTATATAATGTGGTGACCATACAGAAGATCCGAACTCCAATAAACTTCGAACATAAGCAAAATACACCGCCTTAAGACAAGAAAGGTCCCTAAATTCACCACATACCCGCATTATGAAACCTAAACTTTTATATGCCCTGCTCACAATTGCATCAATGTGGTGCTCGAATGTTAATTTTGAATCAAGGCTCACACCCAGGTCTTTGACTACATCTACTCGCTGTATGGGATTACCGCTAATATTATAAACATGTATGACAGGATTACGCTTCCTGGAAAAACTTATTTGGACACATTTCGCAACGTTAACTTTTATCCGATTTTTACTGTAATAAATACTAAGTCGGTCCAGATCAGCTTGTAGTAATTCGCAATCAGCTTCATTATTAATATCCAAGTATATTTTCTTATCATCCGCATACAGCAAGTAGTTGGAGTCGTGAAATACACTATAAATATCATAGATATAAGCACAATAAAATAATGGACCCAAGTGAGAGCCCTGAGGAACACCGGAGGGAATGTCAACGAAATTTGAGCGATGACCACCAAGCACAACTGCTTGTCTCCTATTTGAAATATAAGAAGTCACCCAGCGATGAAGATCGCCTTGTATTCCAAGTTTTTCAAGCTTTCGTAGCAGAATGACGTGGTCAACGCGGTCAAAAGCCTTTTCAAAATCCGTGTAGACCACGTCAATCTGCCGGCCAGACTCCATTTTCTGAAGGACAAAGGATACCAGCTCAACCAAATTCGTTGTAGTCGATCGTCCCTTAAGGAAACCATGCTGTTCAGAAGGTATGCCTTTTGAAATTGTTGGGTATAATCTGTTATATACTATTTTTTCAAATAATTTGGCGAGCACATTTAGTATAGATATAGGGCGATAGTTAGGCACTTTTGTTTTAGGACCATTCTTGTGAATAGGTACTATATGTGCATCTTTCCATTCACATGGAAATTTACCCTCAGAAAGAAAACGGTTAAAAAGTATACTTAATGGCACACTGAGAGCATCGCCACATTTCACAATAAAGAAAGCAGGGAGACCATCACTGCCAGCTCCACCATTAGGATCTATTTTTGAGATTTGTGCTGATATTTCATTCGGAGTGACTTCTATAGAATTTATTATGTCCCCATCATCACAGTATGGAGGAGCAAGTACGTCATCATCATAGTTTTGAGCAGGCTCAACAAAAACGCTATGAAAGAAGGAATTGAATCCTTCAGAAATATCTTTTCCCGCTCTGAGAGTGTTTCCGTTGTATTCCAAAGAACTTGGATAGCCTGATCCACCTCGACGAGCCTTAATGAAACTCCATAGGTATTTTGGATTTTCTTTAATATAACTCTGAACAGAGCATATATAACGTTCGTAACATTCTTGCTGAAGGTCATGCTGCCTACGCCTAAGAAGTGAGAATTCGTCGTAATCAGAAGGATTATGAAATTGTTTCCAGTTTTTGTGCGCTTTATTTTTTTCACGAATCACTTTAATCAGAGCCGGAGAAAACCAAGGGGGAAGGCATTGCGTCGATTTCTGGTGTCAAGGGGGACAAATTTTTCTATGGCTGAATTTAATATGTCGTAAAATTTTTCTACTGCTTCATCGATAGAACATTGGTTTAGCATATGAGTCCAGTCAGAATTTGAAATAAGGGCACGTATGCTCTCGTAATCACCTTTTCTAAACCTATGCCTAGGATGATTGGCTTCCCTTAGAGGAGTGGTTAAAATTTCATTGACCGTTATCTCTAAAGAAGGGTGGGCGACATCTTCGTTGACTAAAGGACTCAAACAGCGATTCAACTCCAGACCGAAATTGCCAAAGATAAGGTCTAAAACATTATTAGATAAATTGGGATTGAAATTATATTGTTCAAAGCCTAATGAGCCAAACTCATCCACGAGTCTCACTCCTAGATCATAAACGGCAGCAGACCCTCGGTGAACATGAAAGGAGAGTTAGGTGAACTTTTATCCCAACGAATTTCTGGTAAGTTGAAGTCCCCGGTGATTAAAAAGTGGTCTTTAGGGTGCGAGTGCCTTACAGTGGTAATTGATGTAATTATTTTATCGAGGCTATCAGGAAGCAGACCGTCACGAGATGCATAAGAGACACATATATGCAAGTCTCGTGAAGAATGCTGACCACCCTGTCTGATCGACTTGGCTGGTATTGTTACCCAGAGACACTCAGCGGGAGCACGGCCCCAGTTGGAGCTGCGGCCCCACTCAGGGCGAACAACGGCGGCCAACGAACACCGAACCAGTATGAATACACCGCCACCATCCCTCTTACCTGTCGCGAGTCGATCTCGATCAAGGCGGAATACATCGTATCTGCTATCACAGATCTCTGCATTAAGCACCCCATCGCAAAGCCAGCTCTCAGTGACAATTATTATGTCATAATTACTACACAAAATGTTACGATGTAAGGTCAAAGTTTTTGTTCGTAGCCCCCTGGTATTCTGATAATATATTTTCAAGTTATTTAAAAGCTCGGCTAAGTCTTAAAGGATAAACCATTTCTGAATATAATATTCTAACGAAAAGAATGAGGTACTGATTGTTTTTAATAATCTTATGAGTTATGAACAGATGCCTTTTTGATTTGACAATAATTATTGGTATTTTGTAGCGATCATAAAATTTCAACAATACAATAAGCGAATAAGGTAAACCGTAATTACTTGTTATAGGTTTGTAATTATTATGTGTGTGTGTTTCTAAAGTAAATTTAATGCAAATTGAGTAGGAGGGGATGTGTGTGAGGGTGTATGTGCAGGTTTGTCGAACGAAATGAACAAAGGAGTAACAAGAATAATAATTTTTATTTTCAGATACAAAAACATATTTTATGGTGATATAAACAAAACTTGGAACATTTAAATTAATTTTAATTTTTATACAATCTTTTGTAAATCTAATGTCGTAGAAATACGTATTTGAGAGCACTTCTCGTTTTTTCGGACGAAAATATTGCAATTTCTGACCCAGACTATATCGTAACCTTTCTTTGAACACTGCTCCTTGCAGCTCCTTAATAATCTCTTGTTGGCTGGAGTCAGATGATCGTTGATGAAAATCGGTTGAGGGTTTCCCAATATCCCAATTTCAGACGTTTTCAAGCCGCGACGTTTGCGTATCCCGGACATAATGGCGTCCTTGCTCATCCTTGTCTTGAGTTTGGCAATTATGCATTTTGGTCGTCCTGCAATAGGTCGAGCTGGCTGGACTCTGTTTACGAACTCGATGTCCTCCAGAGCAAGGGTCACACCAGCTATTCCTGCAATCTGCTGCACGATATTTGGCAAGGACTCGGAGTTTTGCTCAGGTACGCCAGAGATTTCGATATTGTTGCCACGAAGCCATTGTTGGTGATTATTAAATTGTGATTCAAGTTCTATAATCCTTGCATTCGATACGGCTAATTCATTTTCTAGTTCAGCGACTTTACCGAGATTTTCCTCAATTTTCGTAAAGCGTTCCTCGACCTCAATCTTATAAGTAGTCATAGCAGAAGCTATTTCATCTCTAATGGCTTGCTGTAGTTCCGTTTTTAGAGTTGAAATACAGCTCATCATCATTGACCGCATACGTTGATCAAAATCGGAGGGTAGTTGACAAGTTGGTGTCAACACCGACGCTGACGCCGACGGCGATCCGAGAGTTATGTTTTCGTTCGTGTTACCTTGACGCGACGGAGTCTTATTTATACGTTCACTTGCTGTACATGTAGTGCACTTGTCGATACGGCATTGCTCCTTCGTAAAGTTTTTAAACTCTATAGCAGAGATACGCAAACACTGGAAGTGGTAACAGCGATCACAAGTAGAACACACCATTATCTCGCCCGCCGCAACGAACCTCTTGCAAGCATCACATTTTTTCCCACCCATTTTCGGGATATTAATATTATAAGATGAGTTTGAAGTGAGAGATACTAAATAATAATTCACAGTACTTGGAGATGTTTTCTTCACCACGGTTAGACAGTTGTGAGAGGGCAGATAGTCCACTCGTCGCACAGCCCCGAAGTTGTTCGAAGATTGCCGATGTTGCACGAAACAAAGAGACCGAAAGAAAAAATCACAGCTTGTCTCGTTTCCCCGAGGGGGTGAAGGGCAACAGCAGCTCGCGATGCGTGCCGTCTGGTAGCTCCGTGGACCGTGATTTTATTCAAAATATAAATTTTTGCAAATGAGTTGCATGCAAACTTAGCACGTAGTTTACTATAGTTAAGGACCCAAGTTGGATGAATAAAATATTAACTATTTTGGACAGCCGATAACACGACTGCCTCCAAGTAATAACAACGAAGTTTTAAACATTAAAACATTAACTTAATATTACTGTTACATTGTAGAAAGGTATATACAGAATCTACACTTTATTTTCGTACAATTAAATTGGTGCAATTTTATGCAAGTAATATGAAAAACTTACGTTCTTGAACTTGTTAGTTCCAGAATTCTTAGCCCTACGAAAAAGATAAATTTTTCTTGGGATAGTACAGTTGACTCTAAGAATCTGTTACATAATAAAAGGTAGTTATTATGAAATCCTAACACTAAATGTGATGAGTTTGCGACACTCAGCAAACGAAAATGAGTACTATAATATGTGCTTTAAAATAACATACATTGTAGTTTAACTATAACACATGTCGTTGTGTTATGTAATGAAAATACAAATAAAAAACTTAAATTGTCTATAGGTAATAAACAAATTTTATGCATACCTCTGATATGAGATTTATTGTTAGGAGTCCTAACCTCGACTGCTCGAACTTTCCCATCATTACCAGGAAATATATTTATAATTCTCGCCATAGGCCATGATATAACAGGTAAATTATCCTCCTTAAGAATGACTAAACTATCTATTTTTACATTACATTTATCAGTCTGCCATTTAGGACGATTTTGTAATACATTTAAGTAATATTTGTGCCACGTTTTCCAAAATTTTTGTTTTAGACTTGTACATAACTGCCAGAATTTGAGCCTACTATTCACCGAAATTTCACAAACATCTCTTTCTGGGTACATTGTAAGAGCAGTTCCTATA
The DNA here is from genome assembly GCA_934047225.1 of Ypsolopha sequella. Lineage (NCBI taxonomy): Eukaryota > Metazoa > Arthropoda > Insecta > Lepidoptera > Ypsolophidae > Ypsolopha > Ypsolopha sequella. The sequence continues at coordinate 2,137,440 of OW204010.1, read as the reverse complement.
ATAAAGTGACCCGGCGTTAAATAACAATAATCATTAGGGTCTGAGGATACAGGTAACAAAGGCCTAGAATTTAAGATACATTCTATTTCAGTGAGCAAGGTATTAAGCTGTTCATAGGTAAGTACATTTTTCTGTAAAATTCTCTTTAAATGGTGTTTAGTGCTCTTGACTGCTGATTCATGGAGTCCACCAAACGTAGGCGAGTAGGCCGGGAGAAAGTGGAATTCGATCCCTTTTTGGGAAGCAAAATTATGTACTTTCGCTTGGTGACTCCGTGAAGACATCAGTGTGTAAAGTTCAACTAATTGGCTCCTTGCGCATTTAAATGTACTCGCGTTATCGCAATGAATTTCTGTGGGCAGCCCTCGTCTCGAAATAAATCGCCTGAAGCACGCTAGGAAGGTTTCTGTGGTTAAATTTGAAGCTAGTTCCAGATGAACTGCTTTTGTAGAAAAGCATACAAATACGCAGATATACCCTTTACCTATTACAGATCGCCTAACACGCGAGAGCTTCACATCGATAGGCCCACAAAAATCCATACCGATTTTCTGAAACGGCCGACTAGCCGTAACCCGGCTTGCTGGCAAGGAACCCATTAGCTGTTTAGCTACGCTGGCTTTTTGTCTGAAACAAATTATACATTTATGAGTGACTTTCTTAACCTCATTTATACCATTTACCAACCAAAACTTCTGATTCAGATTCGCTAGTAAAAGCTTAGGCCCTGCGTGCAGTAATTTTTCGTGCTCGCTTCTGATAAGCAAAGTGGTGATAAGAGAGCCCTTAGGTAGTATGATAGGATGTTTTTGATCGTAAGCGATATCTGCATTATGTAATCTACCACCAACGCGTAGTAGACCTAAATCGTCGAGAAAAGGATGTAAATTTAGTAAGTTACCCTTTACATTATCGCCCTGTCTCAAAGCTTTAACTTCTGTATGAAAATATTTGCTTTGCTCATGTTTAATAATAAGCATTAGTGAACGGTTTAATTCTGCGCTCTGTAAGTAGCTTGTAGTAATCTTAGTATAATTTTTATTTATGTTATTTAAATACCTAAGTATATATGCGAAAAGTCTAACCATTTTGTTGATATCCTTAGGGATTATTCATTAGGTTTTTCAGTTCTGTGTTAGTAGTTTTCTGTTTATTTAGGTTTGTGATGCCTTTTATACAATTCCACAGTGTTTTATTATTTGATTTTGCTCTATCCAAAAGATCAGTTTCATATTTCCTTTTTAGTTTTTTTATAAGATTGTTACAATAATTTCTATATCTTCGGTAAGTAATTTTTAGTATTTCATTTGTTTCATCTAGACGTAATTTTCTTTGCAAGTTATTTCTGTGTTTAATGCATTTTAATATCCCAGGCGTGATCCACGGTTTGATTATCTTTTTACTATTAGGAATTTTTACAATTTTTGTATTTAAATTTAAACAATCTGTTATTAAAGTGATTAATTTGTTCGTTAAGATATTAGGGTCTTGAATGGTCAAAAGCTCGTTAGGTGAATTTTTTTGTAGGGTCATTAGGGCGTCAGGATAATTAGTAATAATTGTGGTTTTTGGGGCTGTATAGGATTTTGATTTATGATTATCATAGATAAACAAGCTGATCATTTCATGGTCAGTCACTGTCGTGTCTAGAACGGCAATTGTGGCTATGTAGTTTGACGGATCTAGATTAGTGATTATATGGTCTAAACAGCTTCTGATTCTAGTGTCAAATCTATGACCAGGTAATAAGCTATGGCCAGCCAGCATGTCAAGATAAGTATCTGAGTATTTATCGCTGTACTCTTCTAGTAAATTTATATTTAAATCTCCGGTTATAAAAATGTTGTTTTTATTATTCAGGTTTGTTGAGTTAAGGTGAGAATCAAGTGAATTAATAAAATTTGTTGGGTTTTTTTCAGATGGCGAACGGTAAATACAGATTATATTAAAGTTAATAGTAGAAATTTCTAGGCAAGAAGCTCCTTCAAGATAAATTTCTTTGACAGAATGAACAATTGAATTTTTAATAAAGAGTACAACCCCATCATTTTGGTTTACTTTTTTTGTGGACTTGTAAGTTAGATAGCCAGATTTATATGGTAGCGGTTTATCCGGGTTTATCCGACATTCAGTCAGAACAATGATATCTATGTTTTGTTTAGGCAAACTAAGATTTATGTCAAGATCATCGATGTTTGTACATTTGTGGACACTTCGGATATTTTGTGTGATCATTGAAAGGCTTGGTGTACCTGGGGATAGGTGGTTCGGTAGATCTTCAATATATCTGTCTTCGGTATATCTTCAGGATTTACAGGCATTTGGTTAAACGCTTTTACCAAATCTATTTTAGAAAAGACGGTGTTGCCAGCTATATTATGGGTAACGTCGTGAATGTGACGAATTGGGTACCTGTCTGGCACGCTGCGAGCATTCAACATCCGGTAGTCTCCACAAGGACGCCATTCGTTGTCCTTCTTTGGCGCGAGGTGAAGAGGGGATGCCCATGGGCTCTTTGAAGGTCGTGCTGTACCGTTCTGCAACATAACTTGAAATTCGGCTTTAGCAATTTTCAACTTATCGGGAGCTAGGCGTCGTGGATTACAAAATACAGGAGGGCCTGGTGTTGTACGGATATGATGAACTGTATTGTGTTTTATGACACGCTGCGTACCTGACGGACGGGTGATATCAGGAAAATCCTTCAAGATGTCGTGATACTTGGTGTCTCCGGTCAATATCTTCACTGAAGATATGTTGTCCGAGCGACGTGCTAGCGTAGCATGTGTTGTGAGTTTCGTGGTATTGTCAATAAGGCGATGGTGTCTGCAGTCGACGATAAGGTTGTAATATGACAAGAAGTCGACACCGATTATAGCCTTCGTGACGTCAGCCACGATGAAACGCCAGGTGAACTCACGACGCAACCCGAGGTTTAGTACCAGGTGTGCGTATCCATAGGTGTCAATGGTCGAACCGTTTGCTGCAGAGAGTTGGTAGTTCGTCTTGGGACGACGTTCTCGAAGAGCAGACCGAGGAAAAACGCAGAGATCGCTACCAGTATCAACGAGAAACTGCATTTTGGAAGTATGGTCTGTGACAAACAAGCGACCAGATGAATTGTTGGGGCAATCGTTAGTCGCCATTATCGACCGCCCTGAAAGTTTTCCGAACTGTAGTCGCAAGGTTTGACGCATTTATTCGCCCGGCTGCCAAATTTAGAATGGTACCAGCACTGCGGGAACTTCCTGTAGCTTGACTGCGATCTGTTTGATGCTAAGGTTGCGGTTTTGCGGTCTGCCTCTGGATCTGGATCGGGATCTTGGTGATGAAGCCATTGTGTCTACTTTAGTAGTGAGGTTTTGCACTTGTCTGGTAAGTTCCGATATTTGTCTTGACATGACGTCAAATGAGCTTCCAGGTGTTGCATGTGAAATAGCTGCCACTCTTGGGTTATTGGGCACAATGTCGTGGATCCGGTCTGCTAGTTCAGCGAGCTCCGTCAGGGTAGCTTTCGCTTGTGAAGCAACAATTGTTTGATTGCTGCTTGGCAGTCTGCTTGTCCACACAGTTTTAATAAAGTGGTCGGGCATACCTGGTCCTGCTAGGTGTTGCAGTTGACGTAGGAACTGTGATGGTTTCCTATCACCAAGCTCTTCATGCTTCATCAGCTGCTCGACCTTCTCCTGGTTAGTTACCGACACACGCTTGATTAGCTCGTCCTTCAATGTGACGTACTTGTTTGTGTCTGGGGGATTGCTAATCAGGTCGTCAATCATGTTAGCATACCGCGGCTCAAGCTGTGACGTCACCTGGTAGAATTTGGTATCGTCGGATTTAATACCGGAAATTATGAATTGCGCCTCAAGTTGTGCAAACCATATATGGGGCTTTTCCGGCCAAAACGGCGGGACACGTATTCCAACTCTGTACACTTCCGCTGGCGTATGAGATGGTGCAGTGGAGTTGCGTTTTGTGTCTGCACTGCGTTTAATCGTTGGATCGACATTGTCTCCGGCCATATTACTTCCAAAAACAGTAGATAGGTACGTACTTTTGTCCAGTGTACGGGGTCACCAGTGTAGGTTTAGTGTTGGTGGTGATAACTATATTTCACAATGAAACCACTTAACAGTTCAGGTAAAATGTCTATTCTGAGGTTCCACAAGCTTGTTATAAGTCCACACAATAAAACACCTAACTATACGAAGGAGTAAACAATAATTTTAAGCACGTAACAAAGCAAAGCAAAGCTAGCGGCGGCAGGCAAGTCAGTACGTGTCTACGACGGCAGAAGCTGGAGGCGAGACTGCAGGTCCGCGGCCCCTGCGCGGTGCATCGCTCGTTGCAGTCCAAGCGCACGCTGGTGCATGCCTGGCCCCGCGGACTCCTGCGGCAGGGGGGTGTGCGTGCACACCAAGCAACAGGTAGGCGAGGCGGCGGCCGAGGGTTCGCGAAGTATATTTGTTACGCGGTCCGTGCGACGGCGCCCCCCTGGTCACGCGGCTGGCAGCGTGTTCGGCTAGTGGACGCTGCAGCTAGGTATGTACTCAGGAACGGAGCATCACGACTTCTGCGGCGTGAAGGGTAAGTCAGTCCGTCCTGTTTTAGCTATAATTACTTATATATTGTTGATATTATATTATTAATTATATATTGTTGATCTTATATTATTACTTATGTATTTATAGTTTATATTGTTTATTAAATATGATTACTTGTATATTTATGTATTGGATATAATATTATTTATAATACTTTTATATTTACTTACTTAGTTTAGGTTATGTATGTATATTGTATGTTATATATGTAATAAATTGTAGATAACCGCTACAACTGTATTATTTTTTGCAATCATAATAGAACGCCTGAACTTCTAAATTCTCAATTTTACTTGTAGCAGCTCGTTTTTTGCCTAAAGTAGCCATTCTTTCTTTACTTTTTCTATTTTCCACTTCACGTTGGTCAGTAGATTGACGATTTCTAAGTGTTCTCATTCGGGATCGCACTTCTTCATTAATATGTGTTCTTTCTTCTTGGGTTAAACTTTCTCTTTTTTTTTTTTACTCCTTTACGAATATTTGAAAGCCGTTTCTCTCTTTGTTCTTCTGTTTCAAGTTGGCGCGCTAATTTTCTTCTTTTAGAATCTACTTGAGGTTTTGTAAATATTTTTTTACGCTTTGGCATTGTGTATATGTAATGTAATAAAGTTACACAAAATTAATCACTTGATTACTATTGTCACAACCGGGGGTACGTCAGGATAGAGAATTACTGGCACTACGCTAGCATGCGCATATTTTCGTTAACCCGTCGGTCGTAACACTATTATGATATCACTAACGAACGCTCTAAAATATGCAGATAGTTCTTTTTTATTTCACAAAATAACTTGAAGTTGTTTAATAACTGTTCACTGTCAATTTCAATTGATCTTTACTCAACTGCAAACACGATTGAACTGACAAAAAGTCACTGAATTTCGGTTTATATACTCTAATACATCGAAATTTCTAGTACCAGAACACTCTAGAATATTGAAATAGTTTGTTCTTTTTTATTTCACCTAGAACATTCTAGATCGATTGTAACAGTTGAACACATTCTGGAGTTATCTAGGTAATTCTAGAAATTGTCATAACTTTCCAGAAGTTATCATGAGTTAGAAAAGGACAGATATATATTAAAAACAGATATATAGCATTAAAACCCGGCGTTGCACGGGTTAGAATACATCGTATATTTAATAAATAATATGTATAGATCCGTCTTTTAACGTAGATATGCACTCATTTTGAAACTTTCTAGATCATTCCAGAAGTTTCTAGAACGTTCTCGAAGATTCCAGATTGATTATAATAGTTTGCACTCATTTCGGAACCTTCTAGATCACTCCAAAAGCTTCTAGAACTTTCTAAAACATTTGAAACTTCCTAGATAATTCCAGATATTTCTAGATATTTCTTGAATATTCTGAATCGATTATAATAGTTTGCACTCATTTTCGAACTTTGTAGATTATTCCAGAAATTTGTAGATCATTCTCGAACATTCCAAATCGAATATAACGGTTCTACTCATCTTAAAACTTTCTAGATCATTCCAGAAGTTTCTAGAACTTTGTAGATTATTCCAGAAATTTGTAGATCTTTCTCGAACATTCCAAATCGATTATAATGATTTTACTCATCTTGAAACTTTCTAGATCATTCCAGAAGTTTCTAGAACTTTCTAGATCATTTCAGAAATTCCTAGAACTTTCTCGAAGATTCTAGATTGATTATAATAGTTTGCACTCATTTTAAAATTTCTTAGATTAATCCAGAAATTTGGAGATCTTTTCATAAGTCCTTATGAGTTAGAAAAGGACAGATATATATTTATTCACATTTTTGACACCCACGATCACCCACTTCCACCCACCGCGACCAAACTCCCTTACTTTCACTGTGAGACCAAAGGGTGTTTACCACCCCAACAGGAAGTTAATTCAAGTTGGTGGTGATAGCGCAAATCCTGTCTTTACAAACGAACATTAGCATTTTATATATATATATATGTAGATATATAGATATAAAACGTCTCAGCTCAATAACTATTTTGATCGTGATAGCCGACCAGATAGTTATTGAGGTGAGTCGTTTTGCAATAATCATGTTTTATAATCATATATAAAACGTCTCAGCTCAATAACTATTTTTGACCGTGATAGCCGACCAGATAGTTATTGAGGTGAGTCGTTTTGCAATAATCATGTTTTATAATCATATATAAAACGTCTCAGCTCAATAACTATTTTTGATCGTGATAGCCGACCAGATAGTTATTGAGGTGAGTCGTTTTGCAATAATCATGTTTTATAATCATATATAAAACGTCTCAGCTCAATAACTATTTTTGATCGTGATAGCCGACCAGATAGTTATTGAGGTGAGTCGTTTTGCAATAATCATGTTTTATAATCATATATAAAACGTCTCAGCTCAATAACTATTTTTGATCGTGATAGCCGACCAGATAGTTATTGAGGTGAGTCGTTTTGCAATAATCATGTTTTATAATCATATATAAAACGTCTCAGCTCAATAACTATTTTTGATCGTGATAGCCGACCAGATAGTTATTGAGGTGAGTCGTTTTACAATAATCATGTTTAATAATCATATATAAAACGTCTCAGCTCAATAACTATTTTTGATCGTGATAGCCGACCAGATAGTTATTGAGGTGAGTCGTTTTGCAATAATCATGTTTTATAATCATATATAAAACGTCTCAGCTCAATAACTATTTTTGATCGTGATAGCCGACCAGATAGTTATTGAGGTGAGTCGTTTTACAATAATCATGTTTTATAATCATATATAAAACGTCTCAGCTCAATAACTATTTTTGATCGTGATAGCCGACCAGATAGTTATTGAGGTGAGTCGTTTTGCAATAATCATGTTTTATAATCATATATAAAACGTCTCAGCTCAATAACTATTTTTGATCGTGATAGCCGACCAGATAGTTATTGAGGTGAGTCGTTTTGCAATAATCATGTTTTATAATCATATATAAAACGTCTCAGCTCAATAACTATTTTTGATCGTGATAGCCGACCAGATAGTTATTGAGGTGAGTCGTTTTGCAATAATCATGTTTTATAATCATATATAAAACGTCTCAGCTCAATAACTATTTTTGATCGTGATAGCCGACCAGATAGTTATTGAGGTGAGTCGTTTTGCAATAATCATGTTTTATAATCATATATAAAACGTCTCAGCTCAATAACTATTTTTGATCGTGATAGCCGACCAGATAGTTATTGAGGTGAGTCGTTTTGCAATAATCATGTTTTATAATCATATATAAAACGTCTCAGCTCAATAACTATTTTTGATCGTGATAGCCGACCAGATAGTTATTGAGGTGAGTCGTTTTGCAATAATCATGTTTTATAATCATATATAAAACGTCTCAGCTCAATAACTATTTTTGATCGTGATAGCTGACCAGATAGTTATTGAGGTGAGTCGTTTTGCAATAATCATGTTTTATAATCATATATAAAACGTCTCAGCTCAATAACTATTTTTGATCGTGATAGCCGACCAGATAGTTATTGAGGTAAGTCGTTTTGCAATAATCATGTTTTATAATCATATATAAAACGTCTCAGCTCAATAACTATTTTTGATCGTGATAGCCGACCAGATAATTATTGAGGTGAGTCGTTTTGCAATAATCATGTTTTATAATCATATATAAAACGTCTCAGCTCGATAACTATTTTTGATCGGGATAGCCGACCAGATAATTATTGAGGTGAGTCGTTTTACAATAATCATGTTTTATAATCATATATAAAACGTCTCAGCTCAATAACTATTTTTGATCGTGATAGCCGACCAGATAATTATTGAGGTGAGTCGTTTTGCAATAATCATGTTTTATAATCATATATAAAACGTCTCAGCTCAATAACTATTTTTGATCGGGATAGCCGACCAGATAGTTATTGAGGTGAGTCGTTTTACAATAATCATGTTTTATAATCATATATAAAACGTCTCAGCTCAATAACTATTTTTGATCGTGATAGCCAACCAGATAGTTATTGAGGTGAGTCGTTTTTCAATAATCATGTTTTATAATCATATATAAAACGTCTCAGCTCAATAACTATTTTTGATCGTGATAGCCGACCAGATAGTTATTGAGGTGAGTCTTTTTGCAATAATCATGTTTTATAATCATATATAAAACGTCTCAGCTCAATAACTATTTTTGATCGTGATAGCCGACCAGATAGTTATTGAGGTGAGTCGTTTTGCAATAATCATGTTTTATAATCATATATAAAACGTCTCAGCTCAATAACTATTTTTGATCGTGATAGCCGACCAGATAGTTATTGAGGTGAGTCGTTTTGCAATAATCATGTTTTATAATCATTTATAAAACGTCTCAGCTCAATAACTATTTTTGATCGTGATAGCCGACCAGATAGTTATTGAGGTGAGTCGTTTTGCAATAATCATGTTTTATAATCATATATAAAACGTCTCAGCTCAATAACTATTTTTGATCGTGATAGCCGACCAGATAATTATTGAGGTGAGTCGTTTTGCAATAATCATGTTTTATAATCATATATAAAACGTCTCAGCTCGATAACTATTTTTGATCGGGATAGCCGACCAGATAGTTATTGAGGTGAGTCGTTTTACAATAATCATGTTTTATAATCATATATAAAACGTCTCAGCTCAATAACTATTTTTGATCGTGATAGCCGACCAGATAGTTATTGAGGTGAGTCGTTTTGCAATAATCATGTTTTATAATCATATATAAAACGTCTCAGCTCAATAACTATTTTTGATCGTGATAGCCGACCAGATAGTTATTGAGGTGAGTCGTTTTGCAATAATCATGTTTTATAATCATATATAAAACGTCTCAGCTCAATAACTATTTTGGATCGTGATAGCCGACCAGATAGTTATTGAGGTGAGTCGTTTTACAATAATCATGTTTTATAATCATATATAAAACGTCTCAGCTCAATAACTATTTTTGATCGTGATAGCCGACCAGATAGTTATTGAGGTGAGTCGTTTTGCAATAATCATGTTTTATAATCATATATAAAACGTCTCAGCTCAATAACTATTTTTGATCGTGATAGCCGACCAGATAGTTATTGAGGTGAGTCGTTTTGCAATAATCATGTTTTATAATCATATATAAAACGTCTCAGCTCAATAACTATTTTTGATCGTGATAGCCGACCAGATAGTTATTGAGGTGAGTCGTTTTGCAATAATCATGTTTTATAATCATATATAAAACGTCTCAGCTCAATAACTATTTTTGATCGTGATAGCCGACCAGATAGTTATTGAGGTGAGTCGTTTTGCAATAATCATGTTTTATAATCATATATAAAACGTCTCAGCTCAATAACTATTTTTGATCGTGATAGCCGACCAGATAGTTATTGAGGTGAGTCGTTTTGCAATAATCATGTTTTATAATCATATATAAAACGTCTCAGCTCAATAACTATTTTTGATCGTGATAGCCGACCAGATAATTATTGAGGTGAGTCGTTTTGCAATAATCATGTTTTATAATCATATATAAAACGTCTCAGCTCGATAACTATTTTTGATCGGGATAGCCGACCAGATAGTTATTGAGGTCAGTCGTTTTACAATAATCATGTTTTATAATCATATATAAAACGTCTCAGCTCAATAACTATTTTTGATCGTGATAGCCGACCAGATAGTTATTGAGGTGAGTCGTTTTGCAATAATCATGTTTTATAATCATATATAAAACGTCTCAGCTCAATAACTATTTTTGATCGTGATAGCCGACCAGATAGTTATTGAGGTGAGTCGTTTTGCAATAATCATGTTTTATAATCATATATAAAACGTCTCAGCTCAATAACTATTTTGGATCGTGATAGCCGACCAGATAGTTATTGAGGTGAGTCGTTTTACAATAATCATGTTTTATAATCATATATAAAACGTCTCAGCTCAATAACTATTTTTGATCGTGATAGCCGACCAGATAGTTATTGAGGTGAGTCGTTTTGCAATAATCATGTTTTATAATCATATATAAAACGTCTCAGCTCAATAACTATTTTTGATCGTGATAGCCGACCAGATAGTTATTGAGGTGAGTCGTTTTGCAATAATCATGTTTTATAATCATATATAAAACGTCTCAGCTCAATAACTATTTTTGACCGTGATAGCCGACCAGATAGTTATTGAGGTGAGTCGTTTTGCAATAATCATGTTTTATAATCATATATAAAACGTCTCAGCTCAATAACTATTTTTGATCGGGATAGCCGACCAGATAGTTATTGAGGTGAGTCGTTTTGCAATAATCATGTTTTATAATCATATATAAAACGTCTCAGCTCAATAACTATTTTTGATCGTGATAGCCGACCAGATGGTTATTGAGGTGAGTCGTTTTGCAATAATCATGTTTTATAATCATATATAAAACGTCTCAGCTCAATAACTATTTTTGATCGTGATAGCCAACCAGATAGTTATTGAGGTGAGTCGTTTTACAATAATCATGTTTTATAATCATATATAAAACGTCTCAGCTCAATAACTATTTTTGATCGTGATAGCTGACCAGATAGTTATTGAGGTGAGTCGTTTTGCAATAATCATGTTTTATAATCATATATAAAACGTCTCAGCTCAATAACTATTTTTGATCGTGATAGCCGACCAGATAGTTATTGAGGTGAGTCGTTTTGCAATAATCATGTTTTATAATCATATATAAAACGTCTCAGCTCAATAACTATTTTTGATCGTGATAGCCGACCAGATAGTTATTGAGGTGAGTCGTTTTGCAATAATCATGTTTTATAATCATATATAAAACGTCTCAGCTCAATAACTATTTTTGATCGTGATAGCCGACCAGATAGTTATTGAGGTGAGTCGTTTTGCAATAATCATGTTTTATAATCATATATAAAACGTCTCAGCTCAATAACTATTTTTGATCGGGATAGCCGACCAGATAATTATTGAGGTGAGTCGTTTTGCAATAATCATGTTTTATAATCATATATAAAACGTCTCAGCTCAATAACTATTTTTGATCGTGATAGCCGACCAGATAATTATTGAGGTGAGTCGTTTTGCAATAATCATGTTTTATAATCATATATAAAACGTCTCAGCTCAATAACTATTTTTGATCGTGATAGCCGACCAGATAGTTATTGAGGTGAGTCGTTTTGCAATAATCATGTTTTATAATCATATATAAAACGTCTCAGCTCAATAACTATTTTTGATCGTGATAGCCGACCAGATAGTTATTGAGGTGAGTCGTTTTGCAATAATCATGTTTTATAATCATATATAAAACGTCTCAGCTCAATAACTATTTTTGATCGTGATAGCCGACCAGATAGTTATTGAGGTGAGTCGTTTTACAATAATCATGTTTTATAATCATATATAAAACGTCTCAGCTCAATAACTATTTTTGATCGTGATAGCCGACCAGATAGTTATTGAGGTGAGTCGTTTTGCAATAATCATGTTTTATAATCATATATAAAACGTCTCAGCTCAATAACTATTTTTGATCGTGATAGCCGACCAGATAGTTATTGAGGTGAGTCGTTTTTCAATAATCATGTTTTATAATCATATATAAAACGTCTCAGCTCAATAACTATTTTTGATCGTGATAGCCGACCAGATAGTTATTGAGGTGAGTCTTTTTGCAATAATCATGTTTTATAATCATATATAAAACGTCTCAGCTCAATAACTATTTTTGATCGTGATAGCCGACCAGATAGTTATTGAGGTGAGTCGTTTTGCAATAATCATGTTTTATAATCATATATAAAACGTCTCAGCTCGATAACTATTTTTGATCGTGATAGCCGACCAGATAGTTATTGAGGTGAGTCGTTTTGCAATAATCATGTTTAATAATCATATATAAAACGTCTCAGCTCAATAACTATTTTTGATCGTGATAGCCGACCAGATAGTTATTGAGGTGAGTCGTTTTGCAATAATCATGTTTTATCCACAAGATTCTTTCAATTAAATAATGGAAAAATATATATTGTTTTTTTATGTTTGCTTAGTTACAAGACACAATATAGCCAAATTACGAGACCATAATTATTAGATTGATTAGATTTGATTAGAATTCAGTTCCAGTCCCGAGTGAATCACTACGGGGAGTCGAAATTTCATTTTACGAATTTCACCAAAATTGTTATTGTTCCGTGATACTGATCACTTACCAAGCCACCAGTATGAATTTGGACGATGATCAAAAAGTCACCTTGTATATATATACATCCAGGAACACTTTTGGCATCCTGCATGTTGTGCATCGTTACGACGTCTCCCTGTCCTGCTTATATTTTTTATGATCTCTCTGTGAATATTGCTTAATTTTTTGTTTTCTGACTCAGTGGGGTATTTCATTTTCCTGTAACTTTATTTTTCACAATATTCATCAATAAATCCTAATATTAGACCACAAATTTCTCATGCGGCTGCAAGTAGGGAATGCAATCTCGGTATACCGAGATCTCGAAATACCGAGATCGCGCACGTATATTGCAAGATCAATCACGCATCGTTATCAGTGCGAGATCTCACAAGATTTGCGAGATCAAGCGGCAGCGCATATTGAATAACTTTAAAAAACAATAACTGCATTTTGCATCATAAAATCAATGATTTAACTGTGTTGATTATGACATCCCTTCATTATGACCGTCTTCTTAATCTTTGTATTCGCTATATCTTTGGTCTTCGAAAGTACAATTTTGCTCTGAATTGGGTTGGCTTAATATTAAGTTCCGTAGAAATGCCCACATCCTTGCTTTTCTTTATTGTATTTTGAACAACTCATGTTCTCCTCCCTATCTCAAAGATCGTTGTATCCCCTTTGGTTCCCTTAGACGTCTTCTACGTCCAAGTAAAGCACTGCTCCTCCGTACTCTAGAACATTTTACTCAAATGTATTCGAATTCCTTTACTGTGTCAGCAATTCGACTTTGGAATAATCTTCCACTTCATATACGCGAGGCTACATCAGTGACTACTTTTAAAAACAAGGTATATCAACATTACCTTGATCTACAAAATAAACAAATGGGTCAACTCTAAATTCGTGTTTAAGGTTATAATCTTTGTTTAACCTCTCGTAAATACTATTTGTGTTTATATATTTATATGTATCAGTGTATGTATTATAAGGATATAGAGGTAGTATATATATTTGATTATAAGTTACCTATTTATGTATTTTACCTTTATAATAATTTTATTTTTATTAATTGTATTATATTAATATACCTAGTCATAATACTGTTTCCTCATCGAAGCACTACCCTTGACAAGTTCTACATCGCCAAAAGTTAGCTGGAAGAAAATGCTAATTAGCATTAAGCTCGCCTATGTACATGTTTTTATTTGTGCAATAAAGAATTTTTAATAAAAATAATAAAATTATCAACATCATTTTGGTGAAATTGATGACTTTAAACATGGAATTAGAAAAAATCTTGTCCGCGGCTGGGTTAGCCTATTAGCCCAGGATTATTAGCATATCGATAGGAAATCTGCCATAACCAGCTAAATTTTAGCATACGTTGTCAGTACGACGTTTTTAGTAACATCAAGAACCCCCTCAGTCTGCCGGCGCTTGCGTCCCTAGATATACCTCTCCCCTCCTCCCTCCACCCGGAAAAATCACTGCATTGTGTTTTGCAATGGTGTAGAAAAAATTACATTCGGCCTTCTTCTATAAAAGCAAGCACAAAATGCAATGGTGTTGATTCTAACTTAAACCCAACAACTTCAACGCGATCATCAGTACCAGCTTTTGACTTTAGAAGATCGTGTATTGTTTGCGGAAATGTAGCAGATGAAATCAAAGAAAAAAAGCTTCCCCAGAAAAACAGACGTCTTATTTGTGAGGTAACCACTCTAGAAATAATAAATAACTTGAATTATGTTGATGAAAGGCGCAACGATTTAAACGAGAATATCAGGTGTCATTGATTTAGTAGCAGCTGAAGGTCGTTACCATTAAGATTGCTATACTAAGTTCTTACAAGTTCCAAGTGAATATGATGATTCGAGTGCTGAGCCTCATTTAAGCACTAAGGAAAAAGATTTTCAGTAGCTTTTTATAGAAATTGATCAAGGCGAGGAATGTCAGTACAAACTTTCAGATATTGGAGATCGTTTGTCTATCACCCAAAACATCTAACACAGAAGTTGCTGAATCATTATGGTAACAATATTATCATATTAAGTCTGCACGGATGATCCCCAATCATTTGTTTACGTGACAGTGTTGATAGAATGATCCACAAACAATGGTATGAAGAGAGAAACTGAAAAATCCGAAGAGCATATCATGATAGTAAAAGCAGCAGCAATAATAAAAGAAGAAATACGCTCTCAAGCCTAAGATTTGACAACATACTCCACTGCAACCAGGGACATCGGGGAAAAATATGTTGTTCCACAAAACTTACTATGTTTCGTCGATGTACTGATAGAATCAAAAACGAATTCTCAAAACACCCTAATAAACGTCAAAGTATAAGTGAAGATCTTATTTCAGCTTATCGTCCCAGATCATTTGTATCTCCGATTCTTTTAAGACTTGGTGTCTACATTAATCACCATTATGCTTTTCGCATAATAATAGATATCTTGAGCAGTGTAGGCTTCTGTGTACCATATACAGAAGTGCAGAAGCTTGAGCACTCTTTAAAGACAGTCCTTATGAATCAGACGTTGGGCACCTTTATTCAATTTGCATTTGAAAATGCTGATTTTAACGTACGAACAATAGATGTTAACAACACATTTCACGACAAGGGATGAATAAAAATAGCTAAACCAAAAGATGAATCCACTGAAGAACTGAGAGTAGACAAACATTTAAATGATGAGAGAAAAATAGAAATGTGTGGTCTTATGCAGATTTTAACGTACCAGAAACGATTTGAACGTCGCTGGTTCTTTTGTAAATAATAAACTCTGCCATGAGATTTTAAAATAAAGGATTTTTATGGTCTTTACATAACCGGAAAGACACTGAAATACACAGAATCTAAAATTTTACGAAAGATTCACAATGTTTATATAAAATTTAGAGCAACAATAACTTGCCCAGACGACTTTTTCCGTCTTAGTGAAGAAAAAAATTCTCGCAATTGCCGAAGAAATATTTGTATTGCACCCTATGATTAATCTTGTCTAAAGATAGATATAAACGAGCTCAGATATTATTTATACAAGTAAAGAGTTGCTCGACAATCAATAACGGATAATTTCCAGCTCTGTTCTTTACCACCCACCAAAGACGCAAAATAACAGCATTCATATCGTGCAAGTACAGCAATTGACGAGAAACGATCTCCCACCATGTGAGTGAGGTTGGACCAAGCGTGGACGAACACTGATTCCGACAGACCAAGCTCCTGCACCTAAACAGCTTCTAAATCTGATCAGTTGTGAATGTAAGAAGGGATGTTAACGCTGGTGTGAGTGTCGGAAAGCAGGTTTAACATGCTCAGCTGTGTGCCGCCAATGCCAAAGACAATCGTGTGAAAATTCTCACAGATATGATGAAAACTTTTAAAGTGTTTATACAAATAATTATATAATGCCGATAAAATTTTTCACTGATATTTTTATATAGAAAGGCCAAATTTTAAGAATTTGATGAAAACAATTTATGTTTGTCGAACAAGTGTTAGAGGCGTGTTGGGATCGTATTTTATGAATATTAGTAGTTGCTTACATTTTCTTGGATTCCTACTAGCGTAAGAATGCGAGGACATAAATTTTTAATAACTTTTATTAAATTTGCATACAGCTTATTCAATAATTTGTATTTTGTACTAAACAAAGTACCTAGCAGTATATAAAGCTCCATATATCAGGACGCAAGCGGGGGAGGGATAGGGGGGTTACAGTATTTATTTAAAACATTAGTTATGAATATATGTACCAAATTTCAGCTGGTTATGACGCATTTCCAATCTTTGGCGAATTTAGAGCTAATAATCTTAGGCTATATAGGCTATATAAAATGAAAACATACGGTATCTTTAAATAAAATCATATACTCTACTCTACTGTTCTCACTAAACAAATTTTCCTAAGAAAAATAACAAAGCAAATAAAAAAAAAACATCCATGCAAAATTAACAGTTGGTTTTTAAAGTTATTATGGGTGGGAGAATTTATTTTTTCATTTGCTCTTGTATGTTTTTTTGGGAAAGCTTTTCAGTATGGTCAGTAGAATAATATAATTAACTATTATAAGTATGTTTAAATACATCCCTTTAATTGGATTGATATCTTGTTTTAATTTTTTTACTAACCAGTAGTTAAAACAATATTTTTTCGAAAGAATTTTTATAAGTGCAAGATCTCGCTAATACGGAGATCTTGCGAGATTGATTTTTTTAAATCTTGCAAATACCGGGATTGAAATTAAGGTGCAAGATTGCATTCCCTAGCCGCAAGTGACCGCAAACGTTATATTTTTTCAAAACCGAACAGAAAGTCGATTATTTTGCCCTAGGGCTTTATTATTATTTTTTTTTATTTATTTACGAGAAGTTGGCTAACCTTCAACCTTTCCTGTGTACCATAAATGTTATACTTTTTTTCCACTGTTTAACGGTTCTGGATACAGCCCTTTTGGGTCAATCATTTACTTGCAAAATTGTAACAATGTAACTTTCAACTTTAATAATGAAATTGTTTTCTTTGATTATATTTGTTTTATTTCCTCACACTATGCATTGAAAAATGTAGTATATGATACACGGGCGTAAGAGCAATAAATTACTCGGTTACGTTTAAAAAAATTATTCCTTTTCGCCCTTGTAGCATAAACTACTATTAAGTAGAGGATCACTTGATTATTCATAATATGGAAGCCAAACCCACGACACTTTAAAACATTTTGAGAAAAAAATAATATTTGTTTTTCTCCATACAAAAAAAAGGTTATTTTTTATCTCGAAAACTATCACTTTTACAGAAATTTACCAATCAGTATTTGTCACTTGAAATATAAATATCCATTATATAAAAAATCATCTGATCGATATTCTGTCTTGAGGCCTTATGTCCATAAAATTTCAAATTGAGACCTCTGGATCCGCCAACGTCTGTAATGTCCTTAAATTATAAATTAAAAGCATTTACTTCTAAATTCACCTATATAAGGTCTGTCTCTTAAGCCCGAAATTTTTTTTAGGCGTTGTCAAGTGTCTTCATTTACTTATTTGTCTTTTGGTAAAAATTGACTTTGGGTTTATTGTCCTATTTGTCTGAGACAATGATACCGAACAACTATTTCAAAGAAACATACCCTCTAAAATGCTTAGTTTCTGAGATATCTAATACATAAAGGCAACTTATACCCACGCTACAGTAGAAAAAGTGCCCACGCAGACAGCGCGCAGCGGGCCTATTATGTATCTCTAGTTGCCTTCTGTACTGGGTGTCTATCATCAAAAACATAGATATACTATCGAATTCCGATTGTCTAAGGCCATGTTAGCACTTGAAGTGACGACACAGTTCGTAAATAGTTCAATACCCACTAAAAGCAATTTTGAAAGTTTAGTTTTTATCTATGTTTTTGACGATAGGCACCCTGTCCAGTTGGCAACCTAAGATACAGAATAGGGGGGCAGGTCCAGCAGATTCCAGATACACGCGCTACTAGTAAAACCCGACCGCGAAAATACTGCCGATGACGATGGCGTAGCGCGCCATACATTTCATCGGCAATATGTTCGCGGTCGGGTTATACTTACTGCGGGCCTATTATGTGTATCTCTAGTTGCCTTCTGTACGGGGTGCCTATCATCAAAAACATAGATATACCATCGAATTCCGATTTCCCAAGGATATGTTCGCACTTGAAGTGACGACACAGTTCGTTAATAGTTCAATACCCAATAAAGGCAATTTTGAAATTTCAGTTTTGATCAATGTTTTTAATGATAGGCACCTAGTACAGTTGGCAACTAAAGATACAGAATAGGGGGGCAGATCCCATGCAACTTACGCTCAAAGAAAATGGAAACTTATTACAGCGCTATAAGAGTCATAATAAAGAGTCAGAATAAACATAATAAAGACACCTAGGTATTTGTTCAAGATACTCTTACTTAATTTCGTGCCCAATTCTTAAATACGCGAAAAACTATGCAATCAGTTTTGCAATAAGCACCACTTAAATACCTATCAGTTCGCGAGCACCCGATGCTCTAATTTGACGACACTACGTGTGTTAATTAATAAAACGGCAAATTAATAATAATAACACAAACAAGTCCCTTCTTACACAAGAAACAAAAAATTATTGCTTATCACAATAATCACAAACCAATTGCAACGAATAATCAAGGCATTGACCTAATATGTAATATGTGGGTCGATCGGTCAAGGTACACACCTGCGAGTTGAACGACCGACACAAACCGAGCAGCAGGTGTCGCTCGCACTACTGTTGAAATTTGAATTAAAATGGTGCTTACGCGCAGGTAATAGGGTGTCAATTAATTTGATGTTTGCGTCAGGATTAGTTTGCGTTTACGCTCTCCGCTCACCGCGGCTACAAAGTAGTACAATGCCATATGGTTTTACTATGACAATGCGAGCCAACCAGAATACTTTATATTCTCTGCCATGACACCGTCACGCGGCCTAGCGTCCCCGGCCCCGCGCTTCACCCCGCGCGTATTTTTGTATGCCATGATAATCAAATCATGTTTTCTTAAAACACGAAATTATTTTTATGCGACATTTTCATAATTTCGATTTAGGTCTTGTTTTAGCATAGAGAATGTGAAAATGTATGGTGAAGTATTTTATGAAAGGATTTCTCCATGTTTATCGTTGGTTTTTAATGGAGTGTAAGGCTCCATTAAGTGTAAGGTAAAATATTTATTTCTATATGTGTGGTATAATACTTATACGTACATGAAATTTTAAGTTTTTAAGTCAACTGGAAGTACCCTACAGGTTTTGATTCCCTTGCAAGAGTTAAAGATTTGTATGAAATTGATTATGTACAGTGCAATAACTTTTTTAGCGTCTAGTTAGAAGCTTGATTTTTGTACAGCACTATGGAGCCGTAGACTTCTGTAGTTGGTACCAGTTTCATCTTGATATCTCATACAGGGCCCGAGAAAAAGAGTCTTGACAGACAGATGGACGACGAACGGACAGACGGACAACAAAGTGATCCTAGAAGGGTTCCGTTTTTCATTATGAGTTACGGAACCCTAAAAACAGCGTTTCGTTATTGCATTCCTACTTAACTAGTAAAAGATAAGTACCACATTCTATTGAATTTTATACACAAATTTGTAAAAAATCTACTATATTTCTTGAACATATTAAACAATCTACTTAATTCGTCAAAAAATACTTAAATAGTAGTAAACCTACCAAAAATGGCAACATTGGAGCTCAGCTTGGCTCGCGGCTTTGTGACGAAGCGAGCCGACCATGGAGGTATAAAAGCATAGAGGAGTCATAAAATACAACGCTATAATTATATAAGGGGAAATTTAATCAACCGCCGGAACTCATACTGGAGACTTGGTTTGTGATCAGAAACAAGGTCAAATGATCCTTTTTTGCGAAATCCCAAAAAAAAATTTTTTCTTTCTTTATCAACTGGACAAGTTCAAATACAATTCCTAGTCTAAGTCTAGGCAGTATAGGAGCAAAAAAATGTTTTTTCGAATTTCACCTGTAGTGTCACTACACATTGTTCCTGATCACTAACCGAGTCTCCAGTATGAATTCTGGCGGTTGATTAAATTTCACCTTGTATAAACTTCTCTTTCCTGCTTATGGAAAATATTCATGTATTAGAAAGAAATAAAGATACTTACACAATCTGCTTCGTTCTGTAGGACACCGTACAGGGGTTGTCTATGGTTGTGGTCTTCTCCTTGGTGACCGATTGGTGACTAAAAGTACTGGTGGTCACCAAGGAGAGGACCAAAACCATAAACAACCCTTGTACGGAATTCTATATTTATGACTCCTTCCATGCTTTTATACCTCCATGGAGCTAACCAAGCAATATCCTGTCTTGCTCGCTTAAGTCTTGTTTCGTCAATCTATCTCTTTCGCTGAGATTCACACATAGGTTGCGAACGTTATAATAATAATGCACATCGGCTATATCGTCGTCTGTTTTCATCGGACTGTTAGTGCTTCGTGCGACAATGATGACGTGACGCCACGATACGATGTGCATTACATATAAACGGCTGGGAACTGTACATAATGGCATTATGTATGAAATTTATCAGTACTTAAGGGCCTTACTATTGCCAAATGGGTACTTTCTAAAGCCTACTCCTCGTTTATGGCCAAACCAAAAATAATGAACAAATGTATTATGAATAATCAACTCTGAGACAACATATGCAACATTTTTCTTTTTCATGCCACCAAAACTTCTACATGATTTTTTTTTTTTACTGAATGGTGTTTTTTGACCTCAAATTCCCTACTGCTCCTGAGTGGCTTGGCCGATTGAATTTATCTATGCTTTGATAAATAGATAAACTTGATAGCTATAAACATAACATAAGATTATCCAATCGAATAATCACGTCCAAGTGAAAAGTATAATTTTCTCCTATTTCGCCCTATCAAGGACGCAGCGAGCGTCGTAACAGCCACTATGCATTGCGCGCTGATATGGACGTTGTTTCAATGTCGTTTTCGTTGATTTTCGTACCGACAAATATGGAGCTGCTAATTTGGCAATGGTAATTGCCATAAGTGTGAGAGGCAGAGGGTGTGCATGTGCTTGTACACATCGCGCCAAACTTCTAGTCCACTCTGACAACGAGGTGATTCATATTGATAGGTACAGTGAACGCATCGAGCTATACACATTGGACTTTGTACCTTTCTTAGATTCTTCCCTGTAGGGACTAATATCGTACAGCAAACGCTTAGCTTGATGTGGTCTCCACTGGACATAAAAAGTAATTAAACAATTTGAATCAACTTAAAAAAAATTACTCAGACTCATGAAATAATATTTTTCACATATAGGTATACACAAAACCATGGTAGAGCTGATGCTGGGCTCGCCAGTGTAGATATGTACCACCATCTTACTCGCAAACCCTCCAAAGTTATTCGGGGGAGAGTAAGAGGACAGCTCTCAAACAGCCATAAAACCAGATGGCCCACCATACCTGGGACCGATCGATGGCAGTATAATATCCATCTCTAATTGCCGGCCCTTACGTAAAACAGACTGGTGACGGGCAGTGGCGTTACTGGTGCGAAGGTTTCGACACCGCGCTCACCAACCCGCCTGCCCAGCGTGTGTGAGTATGGGGATTTCTTCCAGGAGGACCGCCAAGAGTGGCGAAACAATCCAAAAGAATATAAGTGAACTAAAAACTAAAAACAAAGATTCAAAACGAGGCGGTAAAGAAAAGAAAAGAATTCGCACGTACTGTTTAACACTTTTGCCTTTCTCCGTAGAAAATAAGATTCAAAATAGGTCAATCCGGTCAAATCGTTTGAGAGAAGCCACCACGGATATTTAGTTTAAGAAATCATGTGTCATATTGCTTTGTACTTAGCATTCTAATTTGTTTGATAAGCAAGCGTCAAGATTTTTGTTTATGTTGAGTGAAGCAAAGCAAGGACCGAGTTTTTATTTCTATGAAATTCACTTTCTACGTGAACTTTGTTTGACTTGTAAAAGATCAACTCAGTGCTTGATATTTATTATCGTCACGACATGAATCCCCGAAGGGGTTTTATAGGTGTTCCGAGTGTGAACTGTGAAATGTAAATCGGTACGCCCGCATTTCACCGACGAAGATTTTAAAAATATAACTCCTGTTTTGTAAAGTCGTATACTTAGGGTTAAACGTACAGGGGATTAGTATCGCCAAATGTGTACTTTCTAAAGCCTTATTTACGGTTGCACCAAAAATATTTAAAAAAAAACAAGGATATGAATTATCAACTCTAAGAGAACATAAGCAACATTGTTCTTTTTCATACCACCAAAACTTCTATATAAAAAAAAATTCAACCGAATGGTGTTTTTTGGCTTGAAATCCCTACTGCATCTAAGCGGCTCTAAGCGGATAAACTTGATAGTTTTCAATCAAACAATCACGTCCATGTGAAAAGTATAATTTTCTCCTATTTCGCCCTTTCAAAGACGCAGCAAGCGTCGTAACAGCCACTGTGCAAGGTGCGCTGATATAAATGTTATTTCTATGTCATTTCCGTCGATATCTGTACCAACCGACATCGAGTTACTAATTTGACGACAGTAATCGCCTTATGGTGGTTGTTACAGCTGGTGACTGAGAAAGCCACAATTAAGGTCAAGTTTTATACAGATGTAGATATAAAAAAATGTATGATATATACTACAGAATATTATGTGAAATGATGTGCAGCAATTAAAATTTTAAATTTTATCAAAACTTTTGACAAAAGACATACCAAGACCAGGTCTAATTTAATACCAAAGTCCGATTTAATAAATTAAGCATGCAATGAAACAAATTGAAACTTAATCAAAACGACGATATTTTAAGAGTTCTAGGGGTTATTTCTGAAGAATTTAGCTACATTTTTTTTAAGCCCTTTTTTTCGCTATCCGGGGACCCAGTGACGTGACGTAATGCAGTACGCGCTGATATGAACGTTAATTCAATATAGTTTCTGTCGATATACGTACCGACACAGGTCGAATCAAGGTCGTTGGGAGCTACAACAGGCTTAGCGCAATTTTCATATGATAGTCTCTAAAATCGCAAGAATTATTATTGATTTTGAAAGCTACGGAAATGCATGAAAGCTTGAAAAATAAAATAAAGTAACATCATAGTTTTTGTGGGTTTTAATAAACATTTAATAAACTAAAAAGCGTAGCGTAAGCGTAGGTACGGCATAGCGTAGCGTAGGCCAACCTCGTGCCCGCTGAACCGACGACCTGAAAGATGTTGCGGGTAGCGGCTGGGTGAGGATTGCGCAAAATTGCCAAGAGTGGCGAAATATTGGAGAGGTCTATGTCCAGCAGTGGACGAACACAGGCGGATGGGTGGATGGCTGGACTAAAAAGTACACTTACTGGCCAAAAATCACAATAAATGGCACCACTTACCACTGTTAGTGAACATACCTAAATCCACAAATAAAAACCTTATATTAGGCAAAATCTATTCATACATTGCTAACGGTTGAAGTCCGTATAATACGGCTATGGTACGTTCATTTATTGTTATTTTTAAAAACAGAATTAAAAAACACTTAAATAATTATGTTATTTGTAACTTGTAAAAGTAGTGGAAAGTTTTTGTTATTATATCGGAATTTTCTAGGCAAACATTTGAAAATTTAGATCGCATAATTATTGCTCAAGTACCATGTCAATCAATAACATTTGCTCAATGTTTTACATAAAAAAAATATTTTTTGCGCATATCAATTTGTACAGCTGAAGTTTTTCGATACTTTTTCAGACTACTTCTTACTCACCCTTTGGGCCCCACTGATATTTTAAATTCAAAAACTTTACCGCTCATTGGAAATCGACCCTGCAAACAAATTGAGCTAGCTGGCAACGTTGCAATTTGCGGAAGCCAAATACGCGATTCCGTCGTCAAACAATAATCAATAATCAACGTACCATAGCCCAGTGGCGGCTTTGGCCCTCAAAACTGACTGAGGCGCCAAAAGGAAAAAAAGGCCAAGTGCGAGTCGGACTCGCGGTCTTATGGTCCCGCGGTATAGACTGAACTTAACTGATGTATACAACGTGTAACAGAAAGGTGTAACCATATTTGAAGAGCTTTTTCAGTCAATGGTATAGGACAACTTTTATTATGGAACAAACTCTGAATGTCGAAAAAAAAAATTTTTTTTCACAGAAAAATGCAATGCCGCTCGGCTGAAATGTATGGAAGGGCAGATTTTTTTTTGAGATTTCAGGATTGGCTCCATAGTAAAAGTTGTTCTATACCATTAACTGAATAAGCTCTTCAAATATGGTCACTTACACCTTTCTGTTAAACCTTGTACTTATAATAGATAAAAATCTCTCAGACTTTTTGTTTTCATCATTCATATCACATTATAATATGATAAATTATATGATGGAACCAACAAAACAAATGTGTCATTAAGTCAATAGTCATCATCGAGCCCGCGACATATTTTTCAATTCCGAATAGCCATTAAATGAAAAAGTGGATTTATTACGGCTCAAAAGAACGCACGGCCACGGCCAACAATACAGTTTTTGTAAGTACAAACAAACTTCCGCACAGCCATTTGTAGCGATCGTACCACGAGCTTTGAAATGAGCGGACAAACGTTTTTCTACGATTTTGCTTTTTTTATTTTTATATAAATCATTTAACTTAGGACAAGGACGAAAACACGTTTTAATTACATTTGATTTTTCAGCTTCATTACGCAATACAAAAGGAGTTATTAGTAACAAAGCCACAATATCAAATTTTGGATACATAACGCAAATTACGCACGATCTGCCGCGAGCGAGACTAACTGGCCTAAGAACGCTAACGCATCAAGTGTAACCCGTGTCACAGACTCGACTAATTTGTTGTTTTTGTTTGGTCGACCGACCGACCGACTGTTTGATATGATTGAAATTTGAAGCCAGCCGCCCCGCGCAGAGGCAACCGGCGGCAGCGCTTCGTTGCCATTCGGTCGGATCGAGTCGTTCGCTCCGGTAACGCATGTCGTCTCACTCTACCCAATGCAACGAATATCTTCTTCGCTATCGAAGCTCCGAAATAAAGAGCCTCTCGTACAAAGACAATTTTCAACGGACTTCTCAAGAAGCGACTCTATCACAAGGTAATAAGATTCTCGTAATTCGTCTCGTTAACTTTGTAAAACCTCTCGTTAATTATTGTTTCTGAGGCGCAAGACAGAATTTCAAACTTTGCACAAATTATAGAGGGAATAAAACTTTGCGCTTCAGACCTTTGACGAACGGTCGTGCCGCTCGCGTTGAAGTAAAAAGGGTTCCCGGTGCATCGATGCTCACGTGATATCCTATTTTGGATTAGTTTTTATACTATAGTTTATTTTTTTAATTGAAAATTATTTAAAATTATTTTATTTTTTATTACGATATAAATAAGTAAGTAATAGGTATGCATAGTAAGTAGTCGGGTTTTATTTAGGTTAGGCACTGCCTATATTGCCTCCCCTGGAAAACCGCCACTGCCATAGCCGTATTATACGGACTTTAACCGTTGTATGAATAGATTTTGCCTAATATAAGGTTTTTATTTGTGGATTTAAGTATGTCCACTAACCGTGGTAAGTGGTGCCATTTATTGTGATTTTTGGCCAGTAAGTATACTTTTTAGTCCAGCCATCCACCCATCTGCCTGTGTTCGTTCACTGCTGGACATAGACCTCTCCAATATTTCGCTAATCTGGGCAATTTTGCGCAATCCTCACCCAGCCGCTACCCGCAACATCTTTCAGGTCGTCGGTTCAGCGGGCACGAGGTTGGCCTACGCTACGCTATGCCGTACCTATGCTTACGCTACGCTTTTTAGTACCACTGATTAAAATGTTTATTAACCTTTGGCTGACGACGTGGTCTAAATGTAACTGTAACGCTGAGGTACCGTCTCACAGACGTAAAAATATTAATGTAAGTTAAATTAATTTTACCAAACAATACCAACTGTATGAGTTTCACAAATAGATGGATACATATTTTGGTAATTGAATTACAAACAAAAATAAAACTGCCATCTTTATTTTAATAATTATTAACATTTATTTATGAAGTCACAAAATTAACTTAGTTGAATTTAGGAACTTAGTTCAGCCTTTATAAAAAAAAAACTTTTGTATAAATCGAAAAATTAACTCAAACAATCGTTACTTCTATAAATTATAATTGAAAAACAACAAAAACTAAAATCCTTACTCTAATAATAAAAATAATGACAAGGCACAAATTTGGTATTTTTTTACTGTCGTAGCTTACAGTCATTGCATACTTGAAGGCAGCAAGTAAGGCACATTGGCTTTTTGCAAT
Source organism: Ypsolopha sequella (assembly GCA_934047225.1). Lineage (NCBI taxonomy): Eukaryota > Metazoa > Arthropoda > Insecta > Lepidoptera > Ypsolophidae > Ypsolopha > Ypsolopha sequella. The sequence continues at coordinate 2,110,746 of OW204010.1, read as the reverse complement.
GATAGCAACAGTACTTTGTCCTTCTTTTTAGGCGACTGGGACAAACCGCACATGTTTTCCGCGTTCCTGGACCTGGTCACGTCAATTAGACACTATGAGCATATCAACGTAAACACAGAGGTCACGACCAAGAGACGTGCAAAGATTTGTACATAAACACCGTACTAACGTCTGTCAGACGGCGATTGCTTCTGCGTGGTAACGTGTTCACTCGACGCGCTCGAGGCCGTGACTGGCGGTAAGAAGATGGTAAGAGGGGAAGGTAGAGGGAGGGGTAGCGCCACGCGTCGTGTATTTAAAAATATATTGTAATAACAATAGTAATCACGTCTGTGAGACGTATACCACGTCAGTTAAAGGTTAAAACCCACAAAAAGTATAATGTTACTTTATTTTATTTTTCAAGCTTTCATGCATTTCCGTAGCTTTCAAAATCAATAATTAAATAGTTGAAATTCTTGCGATTTTAGAGACTATCATATGAAAATTGGGCTAAGGCTGTTGTAGCTCCCAACGACCTTGATTCAACCTGTGTCAGTACGTATATCGACAGAAACTATATTGAATTAACGTTCATATCAGCGCGTACTGCATTACGTCACGTCACTAGGTCCCCGGATAGCGAAAAAAAGGGCTTAAAAAAACATTGTAGCAAAATTCTTCAGAAATAATCCCTAGAACTCTTAAAATATCGTCGTTTTGATTAAGTTTCAATTTGTTTTTTTTGCATGCTTAATTAATTAAATCGGACTTAGGTATTAAATTAGACCTGGTCTTGGTATGTCTTTTGTCAAAAGTTTTGATAAAAATTTAAAATTTTAATTGCTGCACATCATTTCACTTATTCTTAAGTATATCATACATTTTTTTATATCTACATCTGAGTAAAACTTGACCTTAATTGTGGCTTTCTCAGTCACCAGCTGTAACAACCACCATAAGGCGATTACTGTCGTCAAATTAGTAACTCGATGTCGGTTGGTACAGATATCGACGGAAATGACATTGAAATAACATTTATATCAGCGCACCTTGCACAGTGGCTGTTACGACGCTCGCTGCGTCTTTGAAAGGGCGAAATAGGAGAAAATTATACTTTTCACACGGACGTGATTGTTTGATTGAAAACTATCAAGTTTATCCGCTTAGAGCCGAGCCGCTTAGGAGCAGTAGGGATTTCAAGCCAAAAAACACCATTCGGTTGAAATTTTTTTTATATAGAAGTTTTGGCGGTATGAAAAAAACAATGTTGCTTATGTTCTCTTAGAGTTGATAATTCATATACAATTTTTTTTCAATATTTTTGGTGCAACCGTAAATGAGGCTTTAGAAAGTACCCATTTGGCGATACTAATCCCCTGTACGTTTAACCCTAAGTATACGACCTTACAAAACAGGAGTTATATTTTTAAAATCATCAATGTATTAAGCGCTAATCGTCGGTGAAATGCGGGCGTACCGATTTACATTTCACAGTTCACACTCGGAACACCTATAAAACCCCTTCGGAGATTCATGTCGTAACGATTATAAATATCAAGCACTGAGTTGATCTTTCACAAGTCAAACAAAGTTCACGTAGAAAGTGAATTTCATAGAAATAAAAACTCGTTCCTTGCTTTGCTTCACTCAACATAAACAAAAATCTTGACGCTTGCTGTACTTATCAAACAAATTAGAATGCTAAGTACAAAGCAATATGACACATGATTTCTTAAACTAAATATGCGTGGCGGCTTCGCTCAAACGATTTGATCGGATTGACCTATTTTAAATCTTATTTTCTACGGAGAAAGGTGAAGGTGTTAAACAGTACGTGCGAATTCTTTTCTTTTCGTTACAGCCTCGATTTGAATCTTTGTTTTTAGTTCACTTATATTCTTTTGGATAGTTCGCCACTCTTGGCGATCCTTCTGGAAGAAATGCCCATACTCACACACGCTGAGCAGGCGGGTTGGTGAGCGCGGTGTCGAAAACTTCGCACCAGTGACGCCGCTGCCCGTCACCAGTCTGTTTTACGTAAGGGCCGGCAATTGGAGATGGATATTATACTGCCATCGATCGGTCCCAGGTATGGTGGGCCATCTGGTTTTGTGGCTGTTTGAGAGCTGTCCTCTTACTCTCCCCCGAATAAATTTGGAGGGTTTGCGAGTAAGATGGTGGTACATATCTCCACCGTCGAGCCCAGCATCAGCTCTACCATGGTTTTGTGTATACCTTTATGTAAAAATATTATTTCATGAGCCTAAGTAATTTTTTTTTGAAGTTGATTAAAATTGTTTAATTACTTTTTATGTAAAGTGGAGACCACATCAAGCTTAGCATTTGCTGTACGATATTAGTCCCTACAGGGAAGAATCTAAGAAAGTTACAACGTCCAATGTGTATAGCTCGATGCGTTCACTGTACCTATCAATATGAATCACCTCGTGTTCAGAGTGGGCTAGAAGTTTGGCGCGATGTGTACAAGCACATGCACACCCTCTCACACTTAAGGTGGTTACCCACGCCAACGGCCTTGAGCAATCGGCCTCACCTCCGGGGAGTTACAGGTGCTGCTCCCCGCATGCCTCTGCGCAGACGCCCCGCGCCCCTGTACAAAGATCGCTAGTGTCAAAATGATTCACACCTCGTAGCGAGGTAGAAATAAATTTATGTAGCATTGTTTTATGCGTAAACCTATAACTATAACTTTTGAAGCTCAATAGGCTGTGGTGCTGTAACAGAGAGATGTGACCATTCTGTACCTACTACTACACGGTGATATTTTGGTAGTTTTGAAAACAAACTAGTGATTATAGTAATCGCGAACTAGTGGTGATAGTACTGAAATCGCGAAAATATATAAAACATATACAACAAAATCGGTTATGTGAGGATACCCGAAAGTGACCAAGTTGATATTGGGGTCAGACCTTTATAAATCTTCGGCTTGAGCAGTAACAGACGAGCGTCACTTTGCAGTTGGTAACCGTCAACAGTAGGCCCACCATGAGTTTGGCACTCGATATACGTTAGCGACTGCGTAAAATATAATGTATTGGAAATTCTGGTTCCTCTCGTATATCGCTAGAACCGCTAAACTCATACAAATGTTTTACGCTGTCGCTAAAGTGTAACGAGTTCCAAACTCATGGTAGGCCAGAGGCACAGTATTATACTGTGCCAAAGGATTGAGGTAACTTTAGACGTCTAACCTTGTCGGAGGTAACCGTCTAATGATGGTAGCGTCAGCCGTCGTCGGTTGCAGTCAAACAATTTTTCATAAAAAGTTTTTGTTTTTATATTTGAATGATTTTTGAACGATAATGACGAAAAAAAAATATATTGATAAAATATAATTTTGTTACAATTTTTGTTAATTTCGGTGCTTTTAGAGACTTGAGTGGTATGTATCGGTTATTTGCGGGTCTCATAATAAAACCGATAGTATGTAATATATTTGGGTACTCAGAAACGGTTTCAATGATGTTGATGCAACTTTTAGATTTTATTTTTATGAAGATTGTATTCGCACGTAAAATAAACAAAACGAATATTTTTTTAATCTGTAATTTTTAATTATGTTACGTAATCTGTACCACAGTTTCACCTCGCTAACACTTGTAAGCTCTGATCTGCAGGTAAATCCTCAATTTGGTAAATATATGTATATATTTTCTTGATCATGAGTCTTCTGCTTTTTATTTGTTCTTCATTTGAGATAAGTTACATTTTTTGTTGTGCTCTTTGTTCTTCATTTTCTTGTTCTGTACTTTGTTTATTTCATTGTTCTGTACTTCGGTCTTCATTTTCTTGTTCTATTATATTGTTATACATTTTCTGTGTGTTTTAGTTTTTGTAATTTTCTTTTTTCCTTTTGTTACTTTTTTTGTTGTGCACTTTGTTTTTCATTTTATTGTTCTGTACTGTGGTTTTCATTTTCTTGTTTTATATTTTGTAATACATTTGCTGTAAATTAAAACGAATCTACCAGAATCGAGTCTTTAATCGTCTTTTGTTCAGAGGCTGTCGGATCATTGTCTTTGCCGTTCATTTCTAATGCAATGAATGAGCCTGGAGATGGTGGTGGTCCAAAAGATATTTTTCTCTGAAAAACATAATAAATAAGTTTGAATTTACCTAAGTACATAGTATAATAAATTATAAAATAATGCAAACCCATTAAAGAAAAATACTCAAGTTTCACAAACAAATATAAAACATAATATTAATTCCTAAATATTTACCTAAATTCAAGGATATTACCACGTTATAAAAAAAGATTGGTAAATTCTCAAACCTACCGGAATCGACTCTTCGATAGTATTTTGTGCAGACATTGTTATATCATTGTCTTTGCCTTCCATTTCTGAAGCAATGAATGAGCTTAGAGATTGTGGTGATCCAGACGATGCTTTTCTCTAAGAAACATAACAAATAACGCTGAATATGTTTTAATACGGAATATAATTTTTAACGTACTAGGCTGTCGGGTGACAGTTGGTAACCCTATGTCATTAAATAACAAGATGTGACCAATTCGTAGTGGTGTAGAAAAAAAACTTCATCAAAATAAACAGGGTTGGCTCGACGCAACCTGAAAAATTTTGTAGAGTCAGCAAAAGCAGCACAATTTTATTGATTAAAAAAAATCACATTATCCAGTATATATCATCGACAGAGCGTATAAAAGGTGCTAAAGAAAGCTTTTTTTCATATAAAAAGATATTCGATAAAATCAGGCTGATATTAGTCCCAACATAGGACATGCAAACCTTATTTTTAAGCACCTTGTGATACGCTATACCGAACATAGTACTAACTACTTATTGACGTAATTTTTTGTCAGAAAATTATCGTTGTTTTTGCTGACTGTATAAAACGCTCTAGGTTGCGCCTAGCCAACCCGGTTTATTTTGATGTAGTTTTTTTTCTACATCACTACGAGTTGGTCACATCTTGTTACTCGATGAGATAGTGTTCCCGACTGTATTCTGACAGTCTACTATTCTATACCATAAATTGCCACTGAATGACGTTAGCGTCAGCCGTCGGTTGCAGTCGACCATACAACGCTGACAATACCATCAATCGAGTACAGTCGGCGCTGTTTGGCAGCGTCAGCGCGTCGAATGCAACCAATAGCTGACGCTCACTACCATTGTTCGATGGTAGTCGATGGCTATCGTCAACATGGTTCGACATGTGCAGTTACCTACCGTTGTCTACGGCTACCGTTTTGAAAGTGATGTTCGTTTATTGGCACCCTAAATATTTACAAAATTTCAATGACATTACATAATTTCAATGACAATGATATTTGATAGGTGGTAGAGCTGATGCCGGGCTCGACTGTGGAGGTACCACCATCTTATTTGGAGACCCCCTCGAAGTAATTCTGAGGAGAGTAAGAGGACAGCTCACAGGCAAAAAACCAGGAGACCCACCATGCCTAGGACCGATGGATGGCGGTATATCCATCCCTTATAGCCGGGCCTTATATGGAACAGACTGGTAACGGGCAGCGGCGTCACTGGTGCGAGGGTTCCGGCACCGCGCTCATCAACCCGCCTGCTCAGCGTGTGTGAGTATGGACAATTCTTCCAGGATGACCACCGGGAATGACAAAGTCCTGAAACGGCTTATGTCCAGCAGTGGACGAACGAGGCTGATGGATGGATGGAATGACATTACAGGTTACATGCACAGATTATTTTGAATTAATATATTCTCAGGTCTACCCGAATGAACTTTTCAGTACTTAGTCTTTTTTGCAGATTTTGTCGGATTATTTTCTTTGCCTTCTGTTTCTGGTGGTCTCTTTTTAGATGCCCCTGAAATAATATATCAACTGTATGTATTATACCTACAATTCTAGTTATTCAACTATCTCTACATAATATTACAGGTATAAATACCACGGCTTTGATATGCCTGCCTGGGACATATTTTTCTGAAATGAACTAAAACAAGTATTTCAAATAGTGCTCCGGTCCAAAAAAACAGGTCGGAAGCGGAGCTAAACCATATACATAGTCCGAGCCTTGATACTTGGGTAGTTTATTTAGCTGGATAGAAGTAAAAACAAAACTTTTGAGCAACGTTTTTTGCGTGAATTGTTGCTTATAGCTGTTTATAATAATAATTATACCTATATATTGTCACGATAGGAATCCCCGAGGGGGCTTTGGAGGTGTTTCGAGTGTCTCCGCACTCGGTACACCCGCGTTTCACCGACGATAAGTATGTCCCAACGTGGTTGGTGGTGACTTCGGGCACAAAACATTCAGCAAGTAGTAAGTATTAGTAAATACTATGCACAAAAATTCCGAAAAACTCCTTGGTGCATGCCCAACCGAGACTTGAACCCGGATCTCAAAATTGAGAGGCCTGCGTTCTACCCATGAGCTACTATAATTGTTACCAGTAATTATTCATATCTACTCTACTATGGATAATGATTGTGTAGGTAGATTATGTTAGGTACTTACTTACTTTACTGCATGTATTTTCAAAGCTTTTGTAGCCGCTTCTTTATTGTTTTAGGTTTTCATGGCATTTTTCTCAATCACATTATATATTTATAATTTTTCTAAAAAAAGTTCCTTGCTAATTCGTCAAACTTCTAGTTTATTATAGCGTCCACGCGCGAACTTCACTGCACAATTTATCCTCTAAATAACTAAGTCCATTGCCGAAAGTATAAATAAAAATCCTTATAAATATTTTCGCAAACATGTCATCAGACGCCAGGGTGCGGTACGTGGCAACGAGTGACACAGCCTCCCCGTCTGAACGCCACTGCATGACTGATGCCTGCGCCCGCGCAGAGCACCTCTTAGCCTTTGACCTTGAAATCTTACATATTTCGATATTTTTAATAGAAAAAGTTACTGGATATACTTGACATATGTTGCATTTAAAGTTCAACAGATTCTCAATTTTTTGGCGTGTAAATATTTCCAAACGTCATAGCAGATTAGGAGGAGTAGGGAATGAAAGCCAAAAAAACATCATACAGTTGTTTTTTTTTTTAATATAGAAGTTTTGATCGTACGAAACCAAAATTTGTTGCAAATATTTTTAAAAAGTTATTAATTCATATGTATTTTTTTCAAGCCATTTGGTTAAGCCGTTAACGAGGAGTAGGCTTTAGAAATTACCCATCTGGCTGTATTTGAAGGATCAAGCGCCTTAAGTACTGATAAATTTCATACATATTGCCATCATGTACAGTTCCAAGCCGTTTATATATAATGCACATCGTATCGTGGCGTCACGTCATCATTGTCGCACGAAGCACTAACAGCCCGATGAAAGCAAACGACGATATAGCCGATGTGCATTATTATTATAACGTTCGCAACCTATGTGTGAATCTCAGCAAAAGAGATCTAGATTGACGAAACAAGACTTAAGGGCCTTACTATTGCCAAATGGGTACTTTCTAAAGCCTACTCCTCGTTTACGGCCAAACCAAAAATAATAAAAAAATGTATTATGAATAATCAGCTCTAAGACAACATATGCAACATTTTTCTATTTCATACCACCAAAACTTCTTCATGAAAAAATGTATTAACTAAATGGTGTTTTTTGGCTCGAATTTCCTACTACTCCTAAGTGGCTTGGCTGATTGAATTCAGTTATGCTTTGATAAATAAATAAACTTGATAGCTATAAACATAACAAAGGATTATTCAATCGAACAATCACGTCCATGTGAAAAGTATAATTTTCTCCTATTTCGCTCTTTCAAGGACGCAGCGAGCGTCGTAACAGCCACTTTGCATTGCGCGCTGATATGAACGTTATTTCAATGTCATTTCCGTTGATATTCGTACTGACAAATATCGAGCTGCTAATTTGGCGATGGTAATCGCCTTAAGCGAGCAAGACAGGATATTGCTTGGTTAGCTCCATGGAGGTATAATAGCGTGGACAGAGTCATAAATGTAGAATCCCGTACAGGGGTTGTTTATGGTTTTGGTCCTCTCCTTGGTGACCACCAGTACTTTTAGTCACCAATTGGTCACCAAGAAGAAGACCACAACCATAGACAACCCCTGTACGGTGTCCTACAGAACGAAGCAGATTGTGTATCTTTATTTCTTTCTAATACATGAATATTTTCCATAAGCAGATTATCATGGCATACAAAAATACGCGCGGGGTGAAGCGCGGGGCCGGAGACGTTATGCCGCGTGACGGTGTCGTGGGCTGGTCGGCTCGCATTGTACTACTTTGTAGCCGCGGTGAGCGGAGAGCGCAAACACAAACTCATCCTGACGCAAACATCAAATTAATTGACACCCTATTACCTGCGCGTAAGCACCATTTTAATTAAAAATTCTACAGTAGTGCGAGCGTCACCTGCGGCTCGGTTTGTGTCGGTCGTTCAACTCGCAGGTGTGGACCTTGACCCATCGACCCACATATTACATATTAGGTCAATGCCTTGATTATTCGTTGCAAATGGTTTGTGATTATTGTGATAGGCAATAATTTTTTGTTTCTTGTGTAAGAAGGAACTTGTTTGTGTTATTATTATTAATTTGCCGTTTTATTAATTTACACACGTAGTGTCGTCAAATTAGAGCATCGGGTGCTCGCGAACTGATAGGTAATTAGGTGGTGCTTATTGCAAAACTGATTGCATAGTTTTTCGTGTATTTAAGAATTGGGCACGAAATTAAGTAAGGGTATCTTGAACAAATAACTAGGTGTCTTTATTATGTTTATTCTGACTCTTATTGCGCTGTAATAAGTTTCCATTTTCTTTGAGCGTATGTTGCATGGGATCAGTAAGTATAACCCGACCGCGAACATATTGCCGATGAAATGTATGGAGCGCTACGCCATCGTCATCGGCAGTATTTTCGCGGTCAGGTTGTACTAGTAGCGCGTGTATCTGGAATCTGCTGGACCTGTCTGCGTGGGCACTTTTTTTACTGTGGCGTGGGTAACCTTTTACGTGTTACCTTTTGGGTACGGAACCCTAAAAACGAGCCGTAGGCGAGTTTTTTTATTGTATACACGAGTGTTTTAATACCTAGTTATGTGTAGTTTCATACACTACTTTACCTACACTCATGCAACTCATGCAATAGGATACCTAGGTACCTACCTATTTTTCAATCCATAAGATCTTGGTAACAAATTGTCGTAAGTTTTTCTTGATTTCGCTGATAAAATTTTAATGTTTATTTTTAATTCTTTTCAATAAATAAGGAGGGCTTAGGTTGGGGTTCTTATTTTTAACCGACTTCAAAAAACGAGGAGGTTCTCAATTGGAATGTATGCTTTTTTTTGTGTTTGTTATTCCATAACTCCGTCATTATTGAACCGATTTGAATGATTCTTTTTTATTTGGAAGAGTGTGCTTCCAGGTAGGTCTCATTTTAGATTTGGTCATGATCTGATGAAGTTCTTCAGATATAGGCAGTGGAACTCCTCAGAAAAAAAGAGCATACCTCTCAAGATTGAGGAAATCGCTTTGTACCAGGATGCTGGTTGCAAGGTATTACTTGTTAAATCGACTTTCTTCCATCTGACCTTTGATTCTGGCTTCATCATCATATTCACCATAGAACTCCTCAACGGATGACAGCACATAACTTCGGATTGCATCAATCAGCTTGTGTTAGGGTGCTGATTGCAGGGCATTGGTAGAAAATTTCCAATGTACCCACCTGGCCTTTGATCTTGGCTTCATCACCGTAGAACTCTTCAACGGATGACAGCAAATAACTCGAGATTGCGGTAATCATGTTGTGTTAGGGTACTGATAGCAGGAAGCTACTCAAACATAGCTACTTTACTCACTTGAACTTCGTTTCATATTAACACCACGTTTACAAGAACTACCCATACTTAAAAATTTAACCCAGCAACACTAAAAAATGTGAAATAAAATAAACTTTTAACAAAAAAATAGTAACCGACTTCAAAAGTAACAGCAGTTATTTACTAAAAAGTTAATAATAATTCTATAAAGACCGATGGTACCGAAGCAACACTTTTGCCGACTTCTTTCTTCCTGAAACAATAAGTTATCTAGAAGTCGGCGTATTTCCTACGATATAGCAACATAAAAACCAATATAAGAGCGCCGACTTCTAGGTAACATAATGTTTCAGGAAGAAAGAAGTCGGCAAAAGTGTTGCTCCGGTACCATCGGTCATTAATTAATAGAATTTTTATTAACTTTTTAGTGAATGACTGCTGTTACTATTGAAGTCGGTTACTATTTTTTTGTTTCAAGTTTATTTTATAGTTATTGCTGTCAAAACGAAATTTTCTTCATTCCAAAAGTTTTGTAACAATACAATGTCGGCCCTTAGCCGAAATAAGGCAAAATATAATAAATTTTTGCTATCGGATTTCTTAGTGGGTACCTTATTTCTTTCTTTTAAGGTGAAATTTTCAAAGGCATTTTAGAGCCGCTATTTTAATTACCAAAGTTCGGCCACCTTAAAACAGAAGGGTGTAAATCTGATCATGTACTTTCATTCCTTACTTATTGAATATCCTACTAAATATTTCTTTTGCAGCAAAAAACATCTTTTGGCGGCAAAAGAAATATTTATATGATGAATGATTCCCACAAATAACGCACTTTTGATTAATATTGCTTGACAGATCGCCATCCACTAACACGCCGCCTTGCCGCTGTGTAAATTGCGCGCGAGCAAACTCCATCCTCAGGTCACGTCACTTCGCCCCCTGCGGCTCTTTGTACGACGACGCCGACACGCTAAAATCAAAGCGAGGCAGCGTCTCGACGATTGGCACGTGGCCTGGCGTCCACCCCGGCCCCGCGCTTCACCCTGCGCTTTTGTTTGTATGCCATGATCATAGAAATTATGTTTTCTTAAAATTACGGGTACGAATTTTTTTAATCTTTTGAATGTTGATCGGGTATGTTAATATGATAAGGTAGCAGCTGCCAACTTTTGAATTCTAATTTTGTATTTCTCATCATATGAAAAGAAACTTAATTAAACCGAAAAGCATACTAAATAAATTTCTTTACTTTTTATTTTAGGTCAAGATAAATAATACTATATATGATGTCAACATTCTTAAGTCCCTCTCATATTATATTGAAAGAGTATTTCACAATTTTCAGTTTTCCTAATTTCCATGTATGCAATCTTTCTAATAAATGAATAACAACAAAATACGTTTATTTTATGTCACATAAAATCTCAACTTTTAATTCTAAGTTTGTATTGACCCTTTTAAATTAAATAATTGCAAATACCTAAATAATACCTACAGCAACATCCTAAATTTTCTAAGTTTTTAATATAATCTTTAAATATTTATACTTAAGATAAACAATTTTAATAATATCATAAGTACGAATCGTACTGTTACGCGCCTATTTGCTAGATGTCAGTCACAAAATTCACAGTTAAAACTCTGAATAATACCGCACCATCGTCATTTGTTTTAGGACATCCGTAAACCGACATAATAGAAGCATTTTAGATTTTTCTAGATCAACATGTTATAATGTAGATTGCATCGTAACGCTCAAGTATAGCGGTCAAATGATAATTTATTAAAAATAACTATCATTCCCTTAAATTATTTATTTGCATTGACAATAGTACGATTGATACCTAAACAACGATAGAAAGAGACGGATATAAATTAAGTAATGCTGGCAACGTCGCATTTACGCACACCAAACCACAGGACGTCAAGAAGTCGATGCCTCAGGTAAATCATGAACGATATACGCAGGAAACCAAAACCACATCACCATGGTTTGGAGTTCATAAATGTTTGGGCACAACTGCAAGATGAATATTGTGAAAAATAAAGTTACAGGAAAGTGAAATACCCCACTGAGTCAGAAAACAAAAAATTAAGCAATATTCACAGAGAGATCATAAAAAATATAAGCAGGACAGAGAGACGTCGTAACGATGCACAACATGTAGGATGCCAAAAGTGTTCCTGGATGTATATATATATATATATATATATATATATAAGCAATCTGGCACCCTCTGAAGGAAAAAATGCATTCAAAGTGGCGTCTACCGGCATTGGACGTCCGCATAACGGACGCCACTTTTTTCAACACTTGTACTTGTGTCCTATTGGTCCTAGCCAGCTGTAGAATAAAAATCGATGGAAGCCAAAATGTTGATCAATTGGCTGGAATTGTATAATTAAAAGTTCCGAAAGAATCCGCAGTGGTGGTGTGGCGCTGTTGTAGCACGTATATCTACAGTTGTATACTTTGATTATTGTTTGACGACGGAATCGCGTATTTGGCTTCCGCAAATTGCAACGTTGCCAGCTAGCTCAATTTGTTTGCAGGGTCGATTTCCAATGAGCGGTAAAGTTTTTGAATTTAAAATATCAGTGCGGCCCAAAGGATGAGTAAGAAGTAGTCTGAAAAAAGTATCGAAAAACTATAGCTGTACAAATTGATATGCGCAAAAAATATTTTTTTTAATGTAAAACATTGAACAAATGTTATTGATTGACATGGTATTTGAGCAATAATGATGCGATCTAGATTTTCAAATGTTTGCCTAGAAAATTCCAATATAATAACAAAAACTTTCCACTTCCCTTACAAGTTACAAATAATATAATTATTTAAGTGTTTTTTAATTCTGTTTTTAAAAATAACAATAAATGAACGTACCATAGCCCAGTGGCGGCTTTGGCCCTCAAAACTGACTGAGGCGCCAAAAGGAAAAAAAGGCCAAGTGCGAGTCGGACTCGCGGTCTTATGGTCCCGTACTTTGGAAATTTATATATATTCAAGTACCTTCCTGTTTTTGTTCTTTTCTTGTCTACTTGCAAGTTACTTGTAAATTAACTTAGTAATTTAGTATAGACTATGAACTTAACTGATGTATACAACGTCTAACAGAAAGGTGTAACCATATTTGAAGAGCTTTTTCAGTCAATGGTATAGAACAACTTTTATTATGGAACGAACTCTGAATGTCGAAAAAAAAATTTTTTTTCACAGAAAAATACAATCCCGCTCGGCTGAAATGTATAGAAGGGCAGATTTTTTTTTGAGATTTCAGGATTGGCTCCATAGTAAAAGTTGTTCTATACCATTAACTGAATAAGCTCTTCAAATATGGTCACTTACACCTTTCTGTTAAACCTTGTACTTATAATAGATAAAAATCTCTCGGACTTTTTGTTTTCATCATTCATATCACATTATAATATGATTAATTATATGATGGAACCAACAAAACATATGTGTCATTAAGTCAATAGTCATCATCGAGCCCGCGACATATTTTTCAAATCCGAATAGCCATTAAATGAAAAAGTGGATTTATTACGGCTCAAAAGAACGCACGGCCACGGCCAACAATACAGTTTTTGCAAGTACAAACAAACTTCCGCACAGCCATTTGTAGCGATCGTACCACGAGCTTTGAAATGAGCGGACAAACGTTTTTCTACGATTTTGCTTTTTTTATTTTTATATAAATCATTTAACTTAGGACAAGGACGAAAACACGTTTTAATTATATTTGATTTTTCAGCTTCATTACGCAATACAAAAGGAGTTATTAGTAACAAAGCCACAATATCAAATTTTGCATACATAACGCAAATTACGCACGATCTGCCGCGAGCGAGACTAACTGACCTAAGAACGCTAACGCATCAAGTGTAACCCGTGTCACAGACTCGACTAATTTGTTGTTTTTGTTTGGTCGACCGACCAACCGACTGTTTGATATGATTGAAATTTGAAGCCAGCCGCCCCGCGCAGAGGCAACCGGCGGCAGCGCTTCGTTGCCATTCGGTCGGATCGAGTCGTTCGCTCCGGTAACGCATGTCGTCTCACTCTACTCAATGCAACGAATATCTTCTTCGCTTTCGAAGCTCCGAAATAAAGAGCCTCTCGTACAAAGACAATTTTCAACGGACTTCTCAAGAAGCGACTCTATCACAAGGTAATAAAATTCTCGTAATTCGTCTCGTTAACTTTGTAAAACCTCTCGTTACTTATTGTTTCCGAGGCGCAAGACAGAATTTCAAACTTTGCGCTTCAGACCTTTGACGAACGGTCGTGCCGCTCGCGTTGAAGTAAAAAGAGTTCCCGGTGCATCGATGCTCACGTGATATCCTATTTTGGATTAGTTTTTATACTATAGTTTATTTTTTTAATTGAAAATTATTTAAAATTATTTTATTTTTTATTACGATATAAGTAAGTAAGTAGTAGGTATGCATAGTAAGTAGTCGGGTTTTATTTAGGTGAGGCACTGCCTATATTGCCTCCCCTGAAAAACCGCCACTGCTATAGCCGTATTATACGGACTTCAACCGTTGTATGAATAGATTTTGCCTAATATAAGGTTTTTATTTGTGGATTTAAGTATGTCCACTAACCGTGGTAAGTGGTGCCATTTATTGTGATTTTTGGCCAGTAAGTGTACTTTTTAGTCCAGCCATCCACCCATCCGCCTGTGTTCGTCCACTGCTGGACATAAGCCTCTCCAATATTTCGCTACTCTTGGCAATTTTGCGCAATCCTCACCCAGCCGCTACCCGTAACATCTTTCAGATCGTCGGTTCAGCGGGCACGAGGTTAGCCTACGTTACGCTATGCCGTACCTACGCGTACGCTACGCTTTTTAGTACCACTGATTAAAATGTTTATTAAAACCCACAAAAAGTATGATGTTACTTTATTTTATTTTTCAAGCTTTCATGAATTTCCGTAGCTTTCAAAATCAATAATTAAATAGTTGAAATTCTTGCGATTTTAGAGACTATCATATGAAAATTGCGCTAAGGCTGTTGTAGCTCCCAACGACCTTGATTTGACCTGTGTCAGTACGTATATCGACAGAAACTATATTGAATTAACGTTCATATCAGCGCGTACTGCATTACGTCACGTCACTAGGTCCCCGGATAGCGAAAAAAAGGGCTTAAAAAAACATTGTAGCAAAATTCTTCAGAAATAATCCCTAGAACTCTTAAAATATCGTCGTTTTGATTAAGTTTCAATTTGTTTTTTTTGCATGCTTAATTAATTAAATCGGACTTAGGTATTAAATTAGACCTGGTCTTGTTATGTCTTTTGTCAAAAGTTTTGATAAAACTTTAAAATTTTAATTGCTGCACATCATTTCACTTATTCTTAAGTATATCATACATTTTTTTATATCTACATCTGAGTAAAACTTGACCTTAATTGTGGCTTTCTCAGTCACCAGCTGTAACAACCACCATAAGGCGATTACTGTCGTCAAATTAGTAACTCGATGTCGGTTGGTACAGATATCGACGGAAATGACATTGAAATAACATTTATATCAGCGCACCTTGCGCAGTGGCTGTTATGACGCTCGCTGCGTCTTTGGAAGGGCGAAATAGGAGAAAATTATACTTTTCACATGAACGTGATTGTTTGATTGAAAACTATCAAGTTTATCCGCTTAGAGCCGCTTAGGAGCAGTAGGGATTTCAAGCCAAAAAACACCATTCGGTTGAAATTTTTTTTATATAGAAGTTTTGGCGGTATGAAAAAGAAAAATGTTGCTTATGTTCTCTTAGAGTTGATAATTCATATACAATTTTTTTTCAATATTTTTGGTGCAACCGTAAATGAGGCTTTAGAAAGTACCCATTTGGCGATACTAATCTCCTGTACGTTTAACCCTAAGTATACGACTTTACAAAACAGGAGTTATATTTTTAAAATCATCAATGTTTTAAGCGCTAATCGTCGGTGAAATGCGGGAGTACCGATTTACATTTCACAGTTCACACTCGGAACACCTATAAAACCCCTTCGGAGATTCATGTCGTAACGATAATAAATATCAAGCACTGAGTTGATCTTTTACAAGTCAAACAAAGTTCACGTAGAAAGTGAATTTCATAGAAATAAAAACTCGGTCCTTGCTTTGCTTCACTCAACATAAACAAAAATCTTGACGCTTGCTGTACTTATCAAACAAATTAGAATGCTAAGTACAAAGCAATATGACACATGATTTCTTAAACTAAATATGCGTGGCGGCTTCGCTCAAACGATTTGATCGGATTGACCTATTTTGAATCTTATTTTCTACGGAGAAAGGTGAAAGTGTTAAACAGTAGGTGCGAATTCTTTTCTTTTCGTTACCGCCTCAATTTGAATCTTTGTTTTTAGTTCACTTATATTCTTTTGGATATTTCGCCACTCTTGGCGGTCCTTCTGGAAGAAATGCCCATACTCACACACGCTGAGCAGGCGGGTTGGTGAGCGTGGTGTCAAAACCTTCGCACCAGTGACGCCGCTACCCGTCACCAGTCTGTTTTACGTAAGGGCCGGCAATTGGAGATGGATATTATACTGCCATCGATCGGTCCCAGGTATGGTGGGCCATCTGGTTTTATGGCTGTTTGAGAGCTGTCCTCTTACTCTCCCCCGAATAACTTTGGAGGGTTTGCGAGTAAGATGGTGGTACATATCTCCACCGTCGAGCCCAGCATAAGCTCTACCATGGTTTTGTGTATACCTATATGTAAAAATATTATTTCATGAGCCTAAGTAATTTTTTTTTGAAGTTGAATAAAATTGTTTAATTACTTTTTATGTAAAGTGGAGGCCACATCAAGCTTAGCATTTGCTGTACGATATTAGTCCCTACAGGGAAGAATCTAAGAAAGGTACAACGTCCAATGTGTATAGCTCGATGCGTTCACTGTACGTATCAATATGAATCACCTCGTGTTCAGAGGGGACTAGAAGTTTGGCGCGATGTGTACAAGCACATGCACACCCTCTCACACTTAAGTACTGATAAATTTCATACATAATGCCATCATGTACAGTTTCCAGCCGTTTATATATAATGTACATCGTATCGTGGCGTCACGTCATCATTGTCGCACGAAGCACTAACAGTCCGATGAAAGCAAACGACGATATAGCCGATGTGCATTATTATTATAACGTTCGCAACCTATGTACGAATCTCAGCAAAAGAGATCTAGATTGACGAAACAAGACTTAAAGGCCTTACTATTGCCAAATGGGTACTTTCTAAAGCCTACTCCTCGTTTACGGCCAAACCAAAAATAACGAAAAAATGTATTATGAATAATCAGCTCTTAGACAACATATGCATGCAACATTTTTCTATTTCATACCACCAAAACTTCTACATGAAAAAATGTATTAACTAAATGGTGTTTTTTGGCTTGAATTTCCTACTACTCCTAAGTGGCTTGGCTGATTGAATTCAGTTATGCTTTGATAAATAAATAAACTTGATAGCTATAAAGATAACATAGGATTATTCAATCGAACAATCACGTCCATGTGTAAAGTATAATTTTCTCCTATTTCGCTCTTTCAAGGGCGCAGCGAGCGTCGTAATAGCCACTTTGCATTGCGCGCTGATATGAACGTTATTTCAATGTCATTTCCGTTGATATTCGTACTGACAAATATCGAGCTGCTAATTTGGCGATGGTAATCTCCTTAAGCGAGCAAGACAGGATATTGCTTGGTTAGCTCCATGGAGGTATAAAAGCGTGGACAGAGTCATAAATGTAGAATCCCGTACAGGGGTTGTTTATGGTTTTGGTCCTCTCCTTGGTGACCACCAGTACTTTTAGTCACCAACTGGTCACCAAAAAGAAGACCACAACCATAGACAACCCCTGTACGGTGCCCTACAGAACGAAGCAGATTGTGTACCTTTATTTCTTTCTAATACATGAATATTTTCCATATAAGCAGATTATCATGGCATACAAAAATACGCGCGGGGTGAAGCGCGGGGCCGGAGACGTTATGCCGCGTGACGGTGTCGTGGGCTGGTCGGCTCGCGTTGTACTACTTTGTAGCCGCGGTGAGCGGAGAGCGCAAACACAAACTCATCCTGACGCAAACATCAAATTAATTGACACCATATTACCTGCGCGTAAGCACCATTTTAATTAAAAATTCTACAGTAGTGCGAGCGTCACCTGCGGCTCGGTTTGTGTCGGTCGTTCAACTCGCAGGTGTGGACCTTGACCCATCGACCCACATATTACATATTAGGTCAATGCCTTGATTATTCGTTGCAATTGGTTTGTGATTATTGTGATAGGCAATAATTTTTTGTTTCTTGTGTAAGAAGGGACTTGTTTGTGTTATTATTATTAATTTGCCGTTTTATTAATTTACACACGTAGTATCGTCAAATTAGAGCATCGGGTGCTCGCGAACTGATAGGTAATTAGGTGGTGCTTATTGCAAGACTGATTGCATAGTTTTTCGTGTATTTAAGAATTGGGCACGAAATTAAGTAAGGGTATCTTGAACAAATAACTATGTGTCTTTATTATGTTTATTCTGACTCTTTATTATGACTCTTATTGCGATGTAATAAGTTTCCATTTTCTTTGAGAATAAGTTGCATGGGATCAGTAAGTATAACCCGACCGCGAACATATTGCCGATGAAATGTATGGCGTGCTACACCATCGTCATCGGCAGTATTTTCGCGGTCAGGTTGTATTAGTAGCGCGTGTATCTGGAATCTGCTGGACCTGTCTGCGTGGGCACTTTTTTTACTGTGGCGTGGGTAACCTTTTACGTGTTACCCTTTGGGTAAGGAACCCTAAAAACGAGCCGTAGGCGAGTTTTTTTATTGTATACACGAGTGTTTTAATACCTAGTTATGTGTAGTTTCATACACTACTTTACCTACACTCATGCAACTCATGCAATAGGTTACCTAGGTACCTACCTATTTTTCAATCCATAAGATCTTGGTTACAAATTGTCGTAAGTTTTTCTTGATTTCGCTGATAAAATTTTAATGTTTATTTTTAATTCTTTTCAATAAATAAGGAGGGCTTAGGTTGGGGTTCTTATTTTTAACCGACTTCAAAAAAGGAGGAGGTTCTCAGTTGGAATGTATGCTTTTTTTTTGTGTTTGTTATTCCATAACTCCGTCATTATTGAACCGATTTGAATGATTCTTTTTTGTTTGGAAGAGTGTGCTTCCAGGTAGGTCTCATTTTAGATTTGGTCATGATCTGATGAAGGTCTTCAGATACAGGAAGTGGAACTCCTCAGAAAATAAGAGCATACCTCTCAAGATTGAGGAAATCGCTTTGTACCAGGATGCTGATTGCAAGGTATTACTTGTTAAATCGACTTTCTTCCACCTGACCTTTGATTCTGGCTTCATCATCATATTCACCATAGAACTCCTCAACGGATGACAGCACATAACTTCGGATTGCATCAATCAGCTTGTGTTAGGGTGCTGATTGCAGGGCATTGCTAGAAAATTTTCAATGTACCCACCTGGCCTTTGATCTTGGCTTCATCACCGTAGAACTCTTCAACGGATGACAGCAAATAACTCGAGATTGCGGTAATCATGTTGTGTTAGGGTACTGATAGCAGGAAGCTACTCAAACATAGCTACTTTACTCACTTGAACTTCGTTTCATATTAACACCACGTTTACAAGAACTACCCATACTTAAAAATTTAACCCAGCAACACTAAAAAATGTGAAATAAAATAAACTTTTAACAAAAAAATAGTAACCGACTTCAAAAGTAACAGCAGTTATTTACTAAAAAGTTAATAATAATTCTATAAAGACCGATGGTACCGAAGCAACACTTTTGCCGACTTCTTTCTTCCTGAAACAATAAGTTATCTAGAAGTCGGCGTATTTCCTACGATATAGCAACATAAAAACCAATATAAGAGCGCCGACTTCTAGGTAACATAATGTTTCAGGAAGAAAGAAGTCGGCAAAAGTGTTGCTCCGGTACCATCGGTCATTAATTAATAGAATTTTTATTAACTTTTTAGTGAATGACTGCTGTTACTATTGAAGTCGGTTACTATTTTTTTGTTTCAAGTTTATTTTATAGTTATTGCTGTCAAAACGAAATTTTCTTCATTCCAAAAGTTTTGTAACAATACAATGTCGGCCCTTAGCCGAAATAAGGCAAAATATAATAAATTTTTGCTATCGGATTTCTTAGTGGGTACCTTATTTCTTTCTTTTAAGGTGAAATTTTCAAAGGCATTTTAGAGCCGCTATTTTAATTACCAAAGTTCGGCCACCTTAAAACAGAAGGGTGTAAATCTGATCATGTACTTTCATTCCTTACTTATTGAATATCCTACTAAATATTTCTTTTGCAGCAAAAAACATCTTTTGGCGGCAAAAGAAATATTTATATGATGAATGATTCCCACAAATAACGCACTTTTGATTAATATTGCTTGACAGATCGCCATCCACTAACACGCCGCCTTGCCGCTGTGTAAATTGCGCGCGAGCAAACTCCATCCTCAGGTCACGTCACTTCGCCCCCTGCGGCTCTTTGTACGACGACGCCGACACGCTAAAATCAAAGCGAGGCAGCGTCTCGACGATTGGCACGTGGCCTGGCGTCCACCCCGGCCCCGCGCTTCACCCTGCGCTTTTGTTTGTATGCCATGACCATAGAAATTATGTTTTCTTGAAATTACGGGTACGAATTTTCCTAATCTTTTGAATGTTGATCGGGTATGTTATTATGATAAGGTAGCAGCTGCCAACTTTTGAATTCTAATTTTGTATTTCTCATCATATGAAAAGAAACTTAATTAAACCGAAAAGCATACTAAATAAATTTCTTTACTTTTTATTTTAGGTCAAGATAAATAATACCATATATGATGTAAACATTCTTAAGTCCCTCTCATATTTTATTGAAAGAGTATTTCACAATTTTCAGTTTTCCTAATTTCCATGTATGCAATCTTTCTAATAAATGAATAACAACAAAATACGTTTATTTTATGTCACATAAAATCTCAACTTTTAATTCTAAGTTTGTAATGACCCTTTTAAATTAAATAATTGCAAATACCTAAATAATACCTACAGCAACATCCTAAATTTTCTAAGTTTTTAATATAATCTTTAAATATTTATACTTAAGATAAACAATTTTAATAATATCATAAGTACGAATCGTACTGTTACGCGCCTATTTGCTAGATGTCAGTCACAAAATTTACAGTTAAAACTCCGAATAATACCGCACCATCGTCATTTGTTTTAGGACATCCGTAAACCGACATAATAAAAGCATTTTAGATTTTTCTAGATAAACATGTTATAATGTAGATTGCATCGTATCGCTCAAGTATAGCGGTCAAATGATAATTTATTAAAAATAACTATCATTCCCTTAAATTATTTATTTGCATTGACAATAGTACGATTGATACCTAAACAACGATAGAAAGAGACGGATATAAATTAAGTAATGCTGGCAACGTCGCATTTACGCACACCAAACCACAGGACGTCAAGAAGTCGATGCCTCAGGTAAATCATGAACGATATACGCAGGAAACCAAAACCACATTACCATGGTTTGGAGTTCATAAATGCTTGGGCACAACTGCAAGATGAATATTGTGAAAAATAAAGTTACAAGAAAGTGAAATACCCCACTGAGTCAGGAAACAAAAAATTAAGCAATATTCACAGAGAGATCATAAAAAATATAAGCAGGACAGGGAGACGTCGTAACGATGCACAACATGTAGGATGCCAAAAGTGTTCCTGGATGTATATATATATATATATATATATATATTTATATATCTATATATAAGGACTAGTGTTTTGCGTGGTGCGCGGGCTGCGGCAGCCCGCATGAGTTGTAATTGTTCGTGGTTGTTGTTTGTTGTTACTTGTTGTTACCTGTTGTTGTTTGTTGTTGCATTTAGTTGTTGTTGTAACTTTTTCGTTAACGTGACAGGACAAGGTATCGAGTTTAAAACACGTTTGGAAGCTGAATTGAGTTGAAACAGGTGATCAGACGACATTCAAGTAATGGGCAGAAGTCAATTGTATCACGAAATGACATCGGTCATGATCGGGTGGGAAAAAAAGTCATCGGTCATGATCAGTTTTCAAAATTGTCATCGTCGTAACCGTAATAGCGCGTTGAAATACGTGTGGTAACTTTGATTCCATTGAAGTGGACAAATATTTTGCAATTGTGTACTCTGACAGTTGTTAAAAGTCCAAAATCTTAACGGTCGAAATGTGCTTGAACAAACTTTCAACGGAGTCGAATCCCGCTAAGCCCAATCTCAAACGTTTTCGAGATAGGTCCAAATGAAACAGTCTTGTACTGCCCCCGGGGTTAAGTGAACTCGGCCTCATGAACTCACATACTCGGCCTTCGGCCTCGTATGTTCGTTCATCGGCCTCGCTTATACTCGGTTCGGCCTCCGGCCTCGCCGCTTGGTACTGTTTGGCCTCCGGACGATTCCTCCGGAATCGTCCTCCGGGGTCGGCCTTCGGCCTCCCTAGGATGACATCAGATATGACTCTGGTGGCCGCGGTGTCGTGCTCGGCCGAAAAACTCGCATGTTCGGACTCCGAACGCTGCCAGCTCGGCCTTCAGCCTCACTGGCGCGTTCTCCGTCCTCACATGCTCGTTTTTCGGCCTCGCTATAAAGACACTTGTAGGCTCGGCCTTCGGCTTTGCCGGGATCCTTTACGCGAAATGTTTCCTCTGACAGCTGTCAAGTGTCCAAACTGTCAACGGTCGAAATGTGCTTGAACCAATTCAACGTAGTCGAATCCCGCTAAGCCCAATCTCAAAGGATTGGGAGATATGTCCAAGTGAAACAGTATTGTAATGCCCCCGGGGTAATGTGAACTCGGCCTCATGAACTCATATACTCGGCCTTCGGCCTCGTATGTTCGTTCATCGGCCTCGCTTATACTCGGTTCGGCCTTCAGCCTCACAGGCTCGGCCTCCGGCCTCGCCGCTTGGTACTGTTTGGCCTCCGGACGATTCCTACGAGGCCTCCGGCTTCGCCTCCGGCCTCGTAGGAATCGTCCTCCGGGGTCGGCCTTCGGCCTCCCTAGAATGGCATCAGATATGACTCTGGTAGCCGTGGTATCGTGCTCGGCCGAAAAAATGTCCAATCCATTTTTTTTTTTCGAAAAAGTGTCAAAATCCCTGTCGGTTGTCAAAAAGTGTCAAAGTTGACAACAAATTCGTAATCAGCGACCCCACCTGCCCCTTGATACCGAGTTTGGACCTGTCAAAAAAATGTCAAATTCTGTCAAATGTCAATTTTTTTATGCGGTCGGGTAGCGCTCGGCAAACCGATCACTAAAGTCGAAACCGCAACTCGCTAGGACTTACGGTTCGGGAGATATGGCCGACCAAAGTTTTCGTAAAAAAAATTCTTTTTTTCGACTTTTTTTTTTTTATTTTATTTCCAGAAAGATCTCGCCGAGCCCTTTTCTTAGAGTACCATGAACATGGGTCTAGCTCCAGCCGTTTGGGAGATACGGGCCGTTAAAGTTTTGACACCGGGGGGGGCTAGATCTCGGCGAGACCTTTTCTTAGACACCCATCAACATGGGTCTAACTCAAGCCGTCTAGGAGATACGGACGGTTAAAGTTTTGACATTAAAAAAAAAAGAAACTTTTTTTTACCCTATGGACCGACCCCTAGGGTTGTACCACCTTCCATTCCGAAGATATGGCCAAAACAAATTTTTTTTGGAACAAATTTTAGAAAAAAAAAAAATCCCATCCCTAGTGATCGGGGACATCCCTAGGAACTGCGCCCGCTCGCGCTTCGCGCTCGCGGGCTTGTTCCGGCGAACTTTCTGTCAAAAATGTAAATTTTTCCCATCCCTAGTACCCAGGTACATCACTACGAACTTCGCCCGCTCGCGCTTCGCGCTCGCGTGCTCGTTCGTAGGCTCGCCCTTCGGGCTCGCCCACTCACTCGCAAAACTCCCATACAAAATCCCATACAACGACCAGCCTCACTAAAATGTCAAAAAACCATGTCAAATGTCAAAAAATGTCAAATGTCGAGGTTTTTCCCCACTCAGTATTAGACACTGTAGCATTGCAAATTTGGTAGTTGCGGTTATCACAAAAAGTATTTGCGTCGTTTATTTGCTTGCCGGAAAGTTTCGGGTTTACCCTCTTTTATAGACATGAAGTTAATCGCGCGTTGCCGCGTTGCCGAGTTGTTCTCGTTCATTTGCCAACCGGAATTTATGCCGACAGCTCGTGTTGAGTTATTTTTTTACAAAAATTTTTTTTGTAAAAAGTTTTTTTCATTTTTTTCATCGGGTTGGTGGGAGTTCTGAAATCATCAGATCATGGTACGTATTGCTTTCTTTGTATTTTCAGTCACCGGAATTTTGTTCTCATTGTTCCGTGTGGTAAAGGTTTTAATATTGTTTTTTCTCTTCTAATTCCAGGGTGTTTGTTTTCAAGATCTTCAGTATACAAGATCTTCTTGTTTCCGAGTTTACCAGTTTTCGTGATTTACCAGCTGGCAGTGGTATGAACGCCGCGTGGTGTACGCCGTAAGCAGTTCCTTTTGCCTGCGTGGACGTGGATCGTTGACCTTGAAGGGGGCGGCGGACGGCGTGTCATTTTCCGTGGAGTGTAATGGAAAAATTCAAGTAGGTGTTGGAATTTATACTTTTATCCACACACAGTTAAGATACCGAGGACGGTATGTTTTCAGGATACATAGTTATGTGTCCTTGTAGTATCCAAGGTCAAATTTTCTTCCTGTTTCGCCGAATAACCCAAACTGTAAAATTTATTGTTCTGTATTATTTTTTTTTCTTTCCTGGTAGAACTGAATGGTGTACCAGACGATTTGGTTTTAAGAGTATGTTCGACAAATATTTATTGTTGTAGGATCTACGGCTCCCCTGAGCTAGATTTTATTTAGGGAATTGTTTCCCTTGTTTGTTTACAAGTTTTTGTTTCTTTAAAAGTGGTTTTTTTTTTTTAATGTAATTTTCACAAGATTCCAAGTAATTTAGTTACCAGTGGATAAGGTGGTAACAATTCCACCTAGTTGTCACTTAAATGTTTATTTATGTCTTGGCATTACTAATACCGATGTAATATTACTCCGGATGTTAAGGCGGCTCTTAACACAACAATTTTAAGGTACGGAAGGTCGTAGTAATGTCTTGGCAGGGAATTGCCAAATGAAGGTCTTGGCCAAACACTGGTAACAAAGATAATTTTTTCTGTTAACATCTTACCTTATCTTGTGAATGTTAGATTGTAGTTTTGATAAAGTTAAATAAACCTAATTGTATAGTACCTCGAAGTTTTCTTCAGAACCTTTTAACATCTATTAGGTTACAATTAGGTCACTGTTTAGTTTTATCTTGTTCAGTTGCATGACCGGTGGAAAGACCGGGTACCCGCCGGTCGTGCTATCTGACAACACCCGACATTCCATACATACAACACTACCACCCCAAACGACTCCTTCCAACTAAGCAACCATGTCAATGAGTCAGTGAGTGAGTTACCGTTTTGTAGCTTTATATATAGTCAACCAGGGTGCACAGATAGCGTCTCTATAAAAACAAAATGTTTTTTGATCTTTTTTTATTTTCTATTATTTTTGTTTAAAAGTAGGTCAGACTTCTGTACTGGTAGGTTCAAACGGTCTAAAAGCCGACTTCTGTACGGGTAGGTAAATAATATTCAAAAACCAACACATTGCACCCCGACTCTATACAGTCTTGCGGTTACTACCCCTAGAGTGTGTATATAAAAAGCCGGAGGCGTGGAGGGAGGGCAGCCCCCCCCCCCCCCCGCGCAGTAATAAAGTGCAGGCAACCGTGCGAGCCGCAACGCCGAAATAAGAACTAGCAAAAGGTAGCTAGTCATGCTGATGTCCGTAACACGCCATGTCTAGAAGTCACCAACAACGCCACCTCGGCCCTTTTTGTGTAGGTTTTTCCAAGCCTATAAACAATTTGAGAAACCAAACTATGCTAAGTTGTAGGTAACTTTGACTCACTCAACACAATAGGTCTACGCTTTCGGTAAATTTGATCGGAAAATATTACTCCGCCTTAGATCGTTATTGCCTACTTGCTTTAGGTAACAGTGTTAAGAATAAAATAAACTTTTAACAAAAAAATAGCAACCGACTTCAATAGTAACAGCAGTCATTCACTAAAAAGTTAATAATAATTCTATAAAGACCGATGGTACCGAAGCAACACTTTTGCCGACTTCTTTCTTCCTGAAACGTTATGTTATCTAGAAGTCGGCGTTCTTATATTGGTTTCTATGTTGCTATATCGTAGGAAATACGCCGACTTCTAGATAACATAATGTTTCAGGAAGAAAGAAGTCGGCAAAAGTGTTGCTTCGGTACCATCGGTCTTTATAGAATTATTATTAATTTTTTAGTGAATGACTGCTGTTACTATTGAGGTCGGTTGCTATTTTTTTGTTAAAAGTTTATTTTATTTCACATTTTTTAGTGTTGCTGGGTTAAATTGTGAGGTATAGGTAGTTCTTGCAAACGTGGTATTAATATGAAACGAAGTTCAAGTGAGTATAAGAAGCCATGTTTGAGTAGCTTCCTGCTATCAGCACCCTAACACAACATGATTACCGCAATCTCGAGTTATGTGCTGTCATCCGTTGAAGAGTTCTACGGTGATGAAGCCAAGATCGAAGGTCAGGTGGGTACGCTGGCAATTTTCAGCAATGCCCTGCAATGAGCACCCTAACACAAACTGGTTGCCGCAATCCAAAGTTATGTGCTGTCATCCGTTGAGGAGTTCTATGGTGATGAAGCCAGGATCGAAGGTCAGGTGGGTATTCTGATAATCTCCAAGTAATACCCTTGAATCAGCACCCTAACGCAGTGATTGCCGCAATCTCGAGTTATGTGCTCTGTTTCTTTGAAGAGTTCTATGGTGAATATTTTGATGAAGCCAGGATCGAAGGTCAGGTGGAAGAATGTCGATTTTCAAGTAATACCTTGTAATCAGCACCCAGGTACATAGCGATTGCCTCAATTTCGAGCGATATGCTGTCATTTTCTGAGGAGTTCCACTGCCTATCTCTGAAGACCTTCATCAGATCATGACCAAACCCAAAATGGGACCTACCTGGAAGTATACTCTTTCAAACAAAAAAAGAATTGTTCAAATCGGTTGGGAAATGACGGAGTCATGGAGTAACAACGCCAAAAAAAAAAAAAAAAAAAAACATACAGTCGAATTGAGAACCGCCTCCTTTTTGAAGTCGGTTAAAAAAACATACAGTCGAATTGAGAACCGCCTCCTTTTTGAAGTCGGTTAAAAAGTTGGTTGTTAACGTGTAACACTCTTGTAATGGGGGTGTGACTCGTTGGGACGAAAAATAAAAAAGCTATACCATCGAGATTCGAGTAACAGTGGGACTGGTTGGGACATTTTATTATTTTTTTTCCCAACGAGTTACACGGTGACTAGTTTTTTTTAGCTGACTTTGCAAATCTTTTCTATCGAGCGAAGTTAGTTAAATTACGTTTTGAGATTTAAGAGTACCTTAATTTAATCCTCTTTTCTAATATATTTTTATATTATATATTATATATTTATATTATATTTTTATATATTAATAATATATTTTTTGAATTAATAACGTAATTCTTGACGGTATGAATTAAACATAATATTCATTTTATAATTGAGAAGCCTTAACCCTTTTTAACCTTTGGCTGACGACGTGGTCTAAATGTAACTGTAACGCTGAGGTACCGTCTCACAGACGTAAAAATATTAATGTAAATTAAATTAATTTTACCAAACAATACCAACTGTATGAGTTTCACAAATAGATGGATATATATTTTGGTAATTGAATTACAAACAAAAATAAAACTGCCATCTTTATTTTAATAATTATTAACATTTATTTATGAAGTCACAAAATTAACTTAGTTGAATTTAGGAACTTAGTTCAGCCTTTATAAAAAAAAAACTTTTGTATAAATCGAAAAATTAACTCAAACAATCGTTACTTCTATAAATTATAATTGAAAAACAACAAAAACTAAAATCCTTACTCTAATAATAAAAATAATGACAAGGCACAAAATTGGTATTTTTTTACTGTCGTAGCTTACAGTCATTGCATACTTGAAGGCAGCAAGTAAGGCACATTGGCTTTTTGCAATGATAGCAACAGTACTTTGTCCTTCTTTTTAGGCGACTGGGACAAACCGCACATGTTTTCCGCGTTCCTGGACCTGGTCACGTCAATTAGACACTATGAGCATATCAACGTAAACACAGAGGTCACGACCAAGAGACGTGCAAAGATTTGTACATAAACACCGTACTAACGTCTGTCAGACGGCGATTGCTTCTGCGTGATAACGTGTTCACTCGACGCGCTCGAGGCCGTGACTGGCGGTAAGAAGATGGTAAGAGGGGAAGGTAGAGGGAGGGGTAGCGCCACGCGTCGTGTATTTAAAAAGATATTGTAATAACAATAGTAATCACGTCTGTGAGACGTATACCACGTCAGTTAAAGGTTAAGGTAGAGAAAATTATCTTTTTAACGTAATCATATTTTTAATTTTTTTATTTTAATTATTAAATTTATTTTTATTATTATTCTGTTTTTAGTCTTTTTTTTGTTGATGATCCTTTTTTCTGTAAATTTTGAACTGAAAGTGCAAATTGACTAATGATTTTTGATTGATTTTTTTTAACAATAATCTAAAAATGATGGTGTTACCACTGCCTTATAAAGGGTTAAGATGAGCGTGGCCAATGTTTCGGATCCATTCGGAGGGACCAAATGTAAATGCCCATCCAAAGACTGACCATGCCCAGCGTTGCTTAACCACAGATCGTATCAGATCACACGTCTGCACGCTGCTGCAGGCCCCTCTTTGGTACTTTAATTATTTAGTACAAACAAAGGTAAAGAAATGGTAATAAAACGACAGTATCTACTTCATGTAAGTTTTAATTTTATTTTTTCCTTATTTCACCATGTTTGCTTTATATATTTACGCCTACGTAATAATTGTAGCTAAAGCAGACATATAACTATGATAAACTCCATTATATGTATAATACTTTACACCATATGTCTTGTTACTGTTCAAGTCTACTTTATAATCCTTGCTATCCATTGTTAAATTCGACGTTAGAAATGTCAAAGTAATGGTACCATTAAGCTTACAAACTTTATTAAAAATTAATTTACCACGAGATGATTCCTTGCCTCCCTCCACTTCAAACACATGCAAATGGTGTTGATTACAAGGTTTGTTACCACAACGAGGTGAAAAATATTGCACTGTTATATTCCCGAGAGCTTTGTCAACAATTGGGTTATTGATAATCCTCGGTGTATCTGGCCAACCTGAAAATCAAGATAAATACACATCAGATAATAACAACACACAGAAAAATGAACCTGCAGATTAAAAATGTTCATTAATAAATATTTTGGAAAACATTCTCATTAAGGCGATTATCCCAGACAAAATGTGAAATTCGACATTTTAGAATTTCGAAGACGCTGCATCCTGTGGCTTTAGGAAATTGCAGCTCTGCATAAACATACGTTGATCATTATTCTAAGACCCCTTGGCATTAGTTTTTACATAATTTATCATTTAAAGCTATAGTAAGCTTCACGCGTTACTACAAAGTCATAAAAATAAGAAACTGTTTATCATCAGTTTCTCACCAAATACGGGCTAAAATGCAAAAGACATCACATATTCAGCTATGGTTCAAAGAAGTAAATATACCTATGAGATTCTTTTTTATTCAATTTGTTTTAGAAGGAAAAAGCTTGAAAAAATTTAATAGCGCCTGCAAAAAAAAATACCAAAACAAGATCTGACGATTTTGATTATTGCTTTTAAAATTAATCAGGCGCTTAGAGTCAAACGACACGCCACCGTCACGCAAAAATAAAAAATAAAATGTCTTTATTTCTGGCAATGAAAAACAATAGAAAATGAAAAGAAAATTTTGGCTAATATCAGGTGTTTTTGTGGTAGTATAGTGGATTTGACGATTCCGATTTTGTGTAATATTGTGAACTAGTGGTGTTGTGTATAATAATGTAAATATTCCCTTTTGTTTTGTTTTTGTGCAATAAGTGTAAGTGTTCTGGTAAAGCTAAGCGAGTTTACTAAAATAAAGGTCGATGACTTCTCGGTCTCAAGTAAGTAGGCACAGATCATAAAATATAATCTTTACGTCAATGATAATTTTTTTTATGAATTCGAGGTAAAAGAAATACAAATTGTTAAGTTTGATATTAATATATATGTACATATGTATGTATATTATTAAAATATAGCTTTCATAGAAATTTGGGTGTCAGTAATAAATGACCATTCTGACAAAGAATATATAAATGTCCTACTGAGAGGACAAGATAATTTAAATCAAGAAAGGGTAATGAGGGAGTACCTAAGTACCTAGCTGCTGAATCTTCATTCAGTAAAATATAAATCAATGCTTGATAACAGAACTATTGAAACGTTAGAGGCTTTAATGATTATTTAGGATAACTTGTTTGTTTTTTAGCTTTCAAAGAAAATTGAGTGTCAGTAACGACCATCCTGACAAAGAAAACATAAATGTCGTACAGAGTGGACAAGATAATCAAGATCAAGAAAGAGTAGTAGTAAGCAACACCTGCCTTTGTCATGGCACACGGGGCGACGTGTTTCGCCGTTGTGCCGTTCAGGATCAAGGTCATTGTACTGCCAGAAGGACAAGTCAATTTTTCATACAAAATACGTACTGCCAGCAAGACAACAGATTGATTTTGTCAGGACGTTTAGCACAAAAAAGCATCCTTCCATAAGAGCTACAAATAAATATCCAAGTACGCTACAAATAAAATTAAATATCTGCTCGTTCAATCAGTCTTACTAAACAACTAATCAACCCAAATTTTGGATTTATTTACGTATATAAAATGTTGCTATTTTACTCTCATTTGTGATTCTTTCTCTAAAGTCATAAACTAAACATGAAAATCTGATATGTTACAATTATATTACCAGAATACGGACGCCTCACAGAATAAGGTTGCGGGAAGCGCGCGGGGCGACTCGCTTGCAAGTGCGTCGCGCAGCGGGAATAAGACGGCCATAGTTTTTTTTAAATACAGACTGTTCACAGTTATTTTACCTCTGACAGCTGTTCTATGTCCAATACTTAAGAAACATTTTCGATCAGCCTAGAGGTAAAATAACTGTGAACGACAAAATATCATTGGTGAACGATCTGTACCTATCGCGGCCGTGGGCGCTATCTCAATGATTCCCTTAAGACGATCAACATTTAACTGTTCCATACAAAACTAATCGAACAAAATATGTGAAACAATTGTAATTTTTATTTTGGCTCCAAAGTTTAAATTATTAGTATAGAGATCATCACGACATGAATCCTCAGGGAAGGGGTCAGAAGTATTCTGGAGTGCGGACAGTAATATGCAAGTCACAGTCCACACTCGTGCCCCCAAGTTTCACCGATGATTATTACCTCCTATCGTGATGTGTGGTGAGCTCCATCGCCATACTTCGGACACAAATATGACATACAGCTTCCGAAGCATGTACATGTCTTGGACAAATATTGCGACGACGTGAAAGAGAAAAACCGGCCAAGTGCGAGTCGGACTCGCGCACGAAGGATTCCGTACCATTATCTATAAAAACGTTGAAAAAAAACCGTGTCTGTTGTATGGGAGCCCATTAATTAAATATGTATTATATTTGGTTTTTTGGTATTCGTTTTTATGCGGCAACAGAAATTAAAAATTCAAAATTCAAAAAGTTTATTTTGCAAAGTAGGTATATATAATACACGTTTCACAACTCAAATTTTAATCTTATAAAAATATATGTAATAAAATAATAAATGTACATGAACTAGATTAAAGGTTTATTTAATTTATGTAGCAATATATATACGATTTAAATTATAGGTAAAATATTATTATACAAGGTGGAATCCAATCAACCGCCCGAACCCATACCGGAGACCCGGCAGAAATACATCATCTGTGAAAATTTCAACTGTCTATCTATCACGGTTCATGAGATACAGCCTGGTGACAGACGGACAGTGGAGTCTTAGTAATAGGATCCCGTTGGTTACCCTTTGGATACGGAACCCTAAAAACTGAGTTCAAATTAAGATTCAGAGCACAAATATCTACAGGTGGGCCATTCCGCTCAGCTGCCATATAAACTCCTTAGGTTTTTGTAAAATTCTGATGGATTTTATCTGAATGAAACTTTGCACACATATTATGTTTCCCTCACTCCCCACACTTATTAATAATTACATTATAATCATAAATATATTCACACCACACTATCATACTATCACGTCACACCACACTAAAATATATACACATACCACACAAATTTTTGCTTTTATAATATTATATATATAAAAAATTCGTGTGTGTGTATGTGTTACTCTTTCACGCTGAAACGGCTAAACTGATTTGGATGAAATTTAGATGGATATATCTTATATCCTAAATTAATATATAGGCTACTTTTTATCCCGGAAAAATAAATAGTTCCTGTGGGATAGAACAGAACCAGTGAAAAAGCAGGTGTCTAATTAGCACGGTTGCTTTTCCTTCTACGGGGGTCTTCAAATCCCCCTAATCATCAGCGATTCAAATCACACATTGGTAAAAAAATGCGTGTACCCCATTCCGCCCGATCCCGTGGGAATTTACTAAAATCCATTCTTAGTTTATGTCTATACCTACAGTACAAATTTCATGTTCCTAGATCCAACCGTTTGGTTTGGTTGTTATTTTCCTTCAGTGAAATTCGTAATTTTTTTTTTCGTGATCCCTACAAATAGATTTTATTTTGAGAATAGCAATAAATGTAATCGTTTGTGGTGGAATAAGACATAGCTATGTTATTTTATACATATTAATAGTAAAACAAAATATCAAACCTAGATATATAAAAAAAAAACCGGCGAGTCAGACTCGTGTATCTAGTATTGTGGATGATAAATTTTATTTTTTATCATTTTTTTTTTCATGAATTTCTCAACCGCTTTATTTTTCCTGTAATCTTCACGTAAACACAAATTACCATGATTTTTATCATATTTTTTAGTTCACCAGTTTTGGAGATAAGGAGATAAGGGGGGGGGTGACTTACATATTTTTGGGATTTTTGAAGATTTCTCGAAACCAGTGCCAGTAAGTATAATAAAAGCATATATTTTTACAATCATCTTTTTAATACCTACAATTTGATACCCATATTGTATGTTATAATTTATTTTACTACTTTTTTTTGTATTTCTCATTCGTGCTGAATTTTTTTTAATCGCTATAGTTTTCCTGTAATTGTGCACTTATGATCTATAAAATTGACATTTTTTCATATTTTTCGGTCTACCAGTATCGGAGAGAAGGTGGGGGGACATACATATTTTTGGGTTTTTTAAAGATTTATCGAAACCAGTGTCAGTAAATATATTAAAAGAACATATTTTTAGAATCAACTTTTTAATACCTACAATTTGATACCCATATTTTATTTTTAGGCTAATATTTTTTATTTTTTTCATTTTTGTTTTGGAAATATTTTGAACAATTTCAAGTTTTTCATATTTTTTTACACCCAAATATGTGGAAAAATTAATGCTATTTTTGGGCCTAATTTCATGTATTTATCTTTAACGGTTCTAAAGTTATGAGGCTGTGACATACGGACGGACGGACGGACAACGGAGTCTCACCATAAGGTTCCTTTGGTACATTTTAGGTACTACGAAACCCAAAAAATGCAAAGTTGAATATCGGTTGCCCATAACTTCACTTTGACCCAGTCTCACGTCTACCTTCACTAGATGGCACTGCATGTATTTATATTGGGTTACCATATTTTTGGGTTGTAGGTAAATACGTATTTCTTGGATTAATTATATTATTATTGTGTTAGGGTTAGTTTAGTAAGTAAGGATGTTTAGGCAGGATATTTTTCGATATTTAAACTGATTTGGTAGCTAAAGCACAGAACTTCGCCTCGATGCTTGCTTTTGTATGCTTTGCACCGCTGTTTTGTTTTCCTATGCACGCTTTCTTTTCCACTCTTGCATGGCCCCAGCCTGAAAGGAGGAGGGCTAACCCGTGGGCATCCTAGTACCATACTGGAACTAGGATGTCTACTAAGAAGGGTCAAATCTAAACAATCAACTCTAAACAACACCACCCTCACAAGCACATACAGCCAGGAACACTATACACACACAATATCACCAACACTAACAGGTGCAGGGCCGCACCCTTCACATGGCCTGAAAGCCGAGACTCCTGCGCTACGTTGCAGACCCTACATCTTATTTTATTTTATTTTATTTAAATGGTACAGTAACAAATTACAAACAAAACATTCACATAACATTTTGACAATCGAATAACAAGTAATGTTCATAATTAGATAATAACCGTACACAACATTGGAAATAACAGATATAACAATTGACAATTTAGAACACAAAGAGCATGAATAAAATGACTATAAAAAAGATTAGGAAGATATACATAAATATATAATATAACTAAATACATATAATTATATAAATTTTAATATTTACAAAACATACAAGCTTAGTCTGATAACAAAAATAATTTATGTTTAAAGCAGCCAGGACTGTCAAAGAAAATATCACAATCCTCTGCAATGTTGTTGTACTCACGACACATTCGATACAGTGGGTTATTATGAGAAACATTGTTATTTGTATTAGGTATATGAAATGGCTTAGGATGTCTAACAGATCTTCTGTTACACTTAAAGGATAAGTGTGACAGCAGGTCTGTATCAGCGGTTGAGTTTACAATTTTATGCAACATGACAAGATCAGAAACCTTTCTTCGTTGATTGAGCGTAAGTAACTTAAAATAATCTAATCGTTCTTCATATGTACTTAATTTACGCCTTTTGCCAATTTTTGCACAGATGTAACGAAGCACACGGGCTTGAATTTTTTCTAATCTTAAATCATGTTTAGCATAAATTGGAGACCACACTGAACTACAATACTCCAAAGTACTTCGGACCAAAGAATTATACAAAATTAATATAGATTCAGTTTTTTTGAAAGGTTTTGTAGTGCGAAATATGAATCCGATCAATTTATTTGCTTTACTTATAATATGATCATAATGGGGAACGAATGTTAATTTACTGTCAAAATATACACCTAAATCCTTTACAATTTCGACTCTGTCAAGTCCGACGTTATTTATTTTATAAGAAAAATTAATAAAGTTTACTTTTTTAGTAAAAGAAGTAAAATTGACATTTACTTATGTTTAGGGACATATAATTTTGAATACACCATTGATGTAGGACATCGAGATCACTTTGAATAGCGACACAATCGTCAACTGTTTTAATTTTACAAAAGATTTTTAAGTCATCTACGTACGCAAGACATTCACAATTCAGATTACCCAACAAATCGTTAATAAATATTAAAAACAGTAAGGGTCCCAAATTCGATCCTTGCGGAACTCCAGTTGTTGGCTCAAAAGGAATTGATTCGTACCCATATATTGATACTATTTGACTACGACTGCGCAAATAGGAACTAAACCATCTGAACAAACTACCATGGATGCCTATGTGTTCTAGTTTGATCAGTAAGATGTGATGATTAACACGATCGAAGGCCTTCGCAAAATCAGTATACACTGAGTCAACTTGAGCCTTGTTATTAAAAGCTTTAGACAGATAGTTACTATATGTGAGAAGATTTGTGGTTGTGGATCTACCCTTAACGAAACCGTGTTGACTGTCATGTAATTTGTGACGAAATTGGATATTAACAGAATCATAAACTAAGGATTCAAGAATTTTACTAAAACACGATAATGAGCATACCGGGCGATACTTAGATACGTCACGTTTATTTCCAGATTTGTGGATAGGCAATGTTTTTGATATTTTCCATAAACAAGGTACAACACCTTCAGATAGTGATTTGGTATAGGCTATGTGTAAAGGTTTGACAAGAGCTGAGGCACAAAGTCGTATAAATATTGGAGGAAGACCATCAGGGCCAGCACCTTTGTTTATATCCAAAGACTTTAATTTATTAAGAACATCACTTTCAAGAATCTGGATGCGTGATATGCTATAATTTGAGGCAGGATAGTCAGGTACATAATCAGGCGTAGATGATGGTGCATATACAGACTGAAAGTATTCGGCAAACAGGTTAGTGATGTCTTGACCAGTATCAGCGGTTACGTTATTGTAAAAGACAGAGGCAGGAATGTTATTTGTAGTTTTCTTCATTTTGGTGTATCTCCAAAAGGCTTTAATATTATGAAGAAGATCACATTCGATATTGTATATAAATTTAGTAAAGCAATCTTTTAAAGAAGTTTTAGCTCTTGATCTTAGTAGGGAGAAGGTATCAAAATCTCTAGGATTACCGAACTTTTTATAACGATGGTGAAATTTATTTTTCTGCTTTAATAGCCTTATAAGAGGGGCGCTAAACCACGAAGGGTAGCATGACTGTTTAGGTTTGGATTTTGGTGTGTTTTTATCAATTATTTGCCAAATAACATTATACAATTCCAGTACAAAGTCATTACAATTCAATGAATCATAGGATTTCCAATCAATAGAATTGAGTTGAGACAAACATGCCTCATAATCAGTTTTATGAAATTGATATCTGGGAGTTGTTGTGTCTGGGGTAAGTGATTTAAGGTGAGGAAATTCAACGATAATTTGCAATGGTGGGTGATGAAGATCAATAGTACTAATAGGGTCAGACTCAAAGATTTCCAATTTAACATTGTGACTTGCTAAGATAAGATCAAGAATTCTGTTATTATTATTTGTTATGTGATTCATTTGATGAAGATTACAAGTGCTAATTAGTTCATGTAAGTTAATTTCTTTTGTGTTAGTAACTCCTATTGGAAATAAATGTTTATCAATTTGAGACCATGTGATGTCAGATAAGTTAAAATCCCCAATAATCAATTGATTATCAGCGTTATCTGCCAAGATGACTTCTTCACAGTTGGTTAGGAAATTTGAATATACTTCAACAGGTAAGTATGATGGTAAATATACAAGACACAAACTAAGCAATTTATTACCTATTTGAATTTGTATCCACAAGTCTTCAACAAATTTAGTTTGCCAATCTGATCTATGTGTAACTTTAAACTTTTTAGAAACACCTATTATAACTCCCCCACCCGACCCCTTATTATACTTCTCCATAAAGGCCAAATCACGATCTCTACGAATTACATTGTACCTATGATCTAAGTATTCATTAGAGTAGAACGTGTCATCCAGCCAAGTTTCACATATACAAATTATATCATAATTATTTCTAAGTATAGAGGTAAAAATATCTTGGGATTTTGTTTTCATCCCACGCACATTCTGATAATAAATATTTATAGACATATAGGACTTATTTGCAAGCAAAACAATAACCAACAACGAAATAGAGTAGACACAAATCTAAACTTATCAAATACAATGTAATATTATATTACAAAATTATTGAATATTTGCAAGGACGTCCATATTTTTGATGAGAATTTGCGGGGCTTGCTCATCTTTCCTCATATATATCCTGCCGTTCCGTACCCACACAAACTTGTAAGATTTTTCTTTGGATTTGAGTCGGGCGGCTGCGTGTAAGGATTTATTATGTGGGGAAAGATGTTCAGACACATAAACAGGTCGCTTTTCACCACCTATATCAAGCAAAGCTGTGTTAAATTTGTCTTCTGAATTCGCTTTGTTATATCTTGTGACAGCAGAGTAAAATTCATCCCTGCATCGAGTGCTACGCAGTTTAACAACAATGGAACGTGGTCTCTTGTCACCGTTTCGCATTTTAGCAACCCTGGTTGTGTGCAGAATATCCTTATCTTCGAGTTTCAATGATACGACGCTTGCAAATTGTTGCAAAAGATTGGGAATATTTTCTGCTCGATTTTCAGGTATTCCATTAATCTCCAGGTTTGAATCACGAAGATTTTGTTCCAGAGAATTCAGACGGTCAACGAGTTGTTCGGACGTGGTCCTCATGGTGCTACATTCAGCTTGCAGATCTTTGTTGGCAGTAGATAATGAAACAATCCTTTTAGTCAAATCTTCAAAATGGGCTGAATCATACTCAACTGACTTTTTTAGTGCGTCAATATCGTTCCTTATTCCAGAAAGTTCGGTCTTAAGGAGATCTCGAATGATAATCTTGATTTCTGTTTGCATAGTAGTTCTAATTTCAGCTCTAATAACATTCAGTAATGTACTATCAACTTCGCTGGATGGATTGAGAGTGGTAATAGTTGCTGCGGTGGCTGTGGTTGTAGTGTTTGGGCTGCCACCAGTCGCTGGTGTTCCTGTTCCCAAGTTGCGACGGGGCCTGGTTGTCGAACAGGTGGAGCAGATCCATGTAGAAAGCGAATCATTAATTATCTTTTTATAATGAGTACATGTCACACCAGCGCAGATAAAGTGCCATGCTTTTTCACAATATGCACACACAAGCTTTTCATTGGGCTTAACTGGACGAGTGCAGGTTTCGCAGTTGGTCATTGTTATTGCGTGCAGTATCTGTTATACTATTATAGAACTGGGTAGCTGATTCAAATAGAGGCAAATATTATAATGGTTATAGTGGTAGTTATAACAGTCTCGAATTAGGTAAATTGTTTATAATTTACTTCAAAAAGGCAATATTTGATGCCAATATTCACTCGCTGAGTTTCTGTAGGTAGAAGAGAGACGATAAGGCGCAGTTGTTACAGTTCGTAAAAGCCCAACGGTCTTGGTGGAATGCTATGTAAACTTGGGGGCCGGACAGCACAAAGCGAAGGAAAGTCGTTTCGCCACAACAACTATAAACACTGTATAGTGATTAAAGCTATCGAAGTCACAGCAGCGTCGGACGCCGCACGCAATAAAACCGGTCAGCCGGCTGGTTGCTTGAGATAGTCACCGGTTATGCTGAACCGCACAAACTATTCACTGCAGCGATATCAAAGCAAAATCTCTTGGGTATTTTTGATTATAACTATTGATACACTTAATCAATTTCAACAATAGTAACGTGACCACTAAGCTTTTACACAGGGCTACACGAATATATAAGGAAAAATGTTTACTTGAAACTTTAAACTCGATTTGGAATAAAAATTTACGGAGCGATTAATAACGTGACTTTACTGTTCAACTACCCGTCGGTAGACAATTACAAATTAAGAGGCGGCAATGTTCCATTCCGTGTGCAGAAGAACGCCGTAGGTGTGTAGTGTGCGTAGAGCACACCAATAAGTGTACTAATATTGTATGCGTTAGCCATGTAAGGATAGTGTAAGATCATATATAGGAACGATCACTGTAGATCAGATGAGCATTCTATTTCGAACAATATACGTAAATTACTGAATTACTTTTGTCTTTCAATTCATGGCGACCCATGCCAGGATTGTGAGAGTCATGTTAAGTGAACGTGCAAAAAGTCATGTAGTGTGGTTTTAGTGAAGTTTTTTTTTTTTATTTTTACCTAAAAATGGGTAAACCACAATCCAAAGAGGAGGTCATCATCGCACAAAATGCGGGAGCCGGAGGCTCCAATGGTGCAGCAGTGGAGCAAATGCAACTCCACCTCGGGATGACAACGATTTTTCTCGGGTTGATCACGTTTTGCTGCGGATGCTGTATGACGTTTTTAATTTTTTACCGGAAATGCCATACCCAGTGGATGCGTCGAGAGATAAACCACCACTCGATGAGGAAGTCTCTACGTCGACGTGAAGCCATACAGAAACCAGAAGACGTGTAGGAAGCTTCTATAAATCATCGTTATATAAAGAGGTTTGAACGTTCGTTAAAGTTTAACATTTTGGTGACAATTTTGAAACATTTTCGTGACAATTAATAAAGTGTGCTTCAAACAGTGTTTAAAAGTGTCGCGAGACCGAGCGAACACGATATGCGGTGACCGATTAGGTAAGCTTTGACATTCCGTACCATATACAGATGTGTTAGTTGTACGTCCTTATTCTGTTCATAGAAGTAGTTTCAGAATTGTTTTATTAGTGTAACTAAAACGAAAAATTATTTTTTCATTTCTTTTAATTAAGCTTTATGAATTAAGTAAAGAATCGTTATTTCAGGGTTCAGTAGTAATAATGGGTTTATATATTGTTTATTATGACGCAAGAACTTAATGAAATATTAAATAGGATAAAGAATCTTAAGGAAAATTTATTTAAATTAAATCAAACCAAGAGAACTGATAAGATTTTACAAGAAAAATTTGCTGAAGCGAATTTAATTTATAAAGACTATATTTCTTCTTCAGAGTTAATTAATCAACAAATTGAAAAAGAAGAAATTAAAGGGTCTGATATTTCAGTAATCAAGGAATTATGTGTAAAAATAGATACCTTGTACAGTCAAATTGAGGTTTTTTGTAGCAAAAGTGTGAGTGTTGTAACAAAAAGCAATATGGAGAAATTTGAGTTAAGAACAGCAGTTTCTTTATTACCTGTAATGAACGGAAATGAAAAGATAACAAAAAATTTAATTGATGGCATAGAGCTGTATAGTTCCATGATAGAGAAAGAAAGTCAAAATCTTTTAATAAATTTTGTGTTAAAAACACGTTTGTCGGAAAGTGCCAAATTGAGGATGGCTAAATCGTACACTTCGTGCCAAGCGCTTTTATTAGACATGAAAAATCATTTACTTACGAAAAAATCTAGTAATGCTCTACACGCAGAACTCAATAGAATTACCCAGACAAACATGTCATTAGAAGAATTTGGCAAGAAACTCGAGGATTTATTCGTTAATTTGACGATTTCCCAAGCCGACGGTGACGAAAATTCATACAGGGTTTTAAAACCGTTGAATGAAAAATTGGCGATAAAACGTTTCACGGACGGCTTGCGAAACCGTAATTTAAGTATTATTTTAGCAGCCCGTAACTACCTAGCCTTGAAGGATGTTATTCGAGCGGCAAAGGATGAAGAGTTGGAGCAGTCTTTTGCGTCCAATCCCCAGGTTTTTGAAATGAGACGAGGTAAGTTTAGTTTTAATAACAGAGGCAGATCATTCCATCAACGAGGAAATCAGAATTCCAACCGGGGAAATTTTACCGGAAATCGTGGAGTCAATCATGGATTCTATCGTGGATTCGATCGAGGATTTAACAGAGGTTTTAATCGAGGCCGAAACTTGGGAGGAGCAAGTTATCACGGTAGGTATCAAAACCGCGGGCGTGGTTTTTCCTCTAAAGAACAGGTCAACGTGGTATCAACAGACCACCCAGTAAATTCAAACCGAGACCACCCAGAAAGTGCAAGTATTAATCAGATGAATCATTTTTTTCGAGGCTAACTTTATAAACTATTGTGACAATGTCAACAAGATACATTTTAGTGTTGACGAACATCAATATAGCTGGTTACTTGACACCGGTGCGTCCATATGTGCCGTGAAGTATCAACAATTAAAAAACGCTAACATTACAATTCAATCAGAACAGATGAGCGTTAAAGGTATAGGTGGAAATATAATCTCGGATGGGTTCGTTTATCTAGAATTATCTTCTAAAGGTGAAACATTCAAACACAAGTTTTATGTTTTCAAAAATTTACCTTGCAAGTCGGATGGAATTTTAGGTTTAGACTTTATTCGGCGTTTTAATGGAATTTTGAATTTCGAACTGAATACTTTAAAACTACGTAGTGATTCAGGAAATGACATAATAGTTAATTTTGAGTTATCCAAAACAGGAAACCAGTCTTATTTGACAGTACCCCCCCGTAGTGAATCCATTCATTATATTCAAACGAATAGGACAGAAGATTGCGTAGTCAATTCTCAAGAATTAAGTGAGGGTGTGTTTATTGATAATATGGTATCGAGACCAAAAAATGGTAAGATTCCAATTAAGATTTTAAATACAAAAGATACAGAGGTTTGCCTAAGCTATTTTGTATTAATTACAACTCCCTTAAGGGATTATGAAGTTTGTAATTTTAATAGGCCTTTAATAAACGCAGAGCGCGTGAAGAAATTGTTTTCGGTTTTGAATTTTAATCAACTGACTTTAGAAGAGAAAATATCAATTGAAAATATTTGTGCTAAATTTCCAGACGTTTTCTTTTTAGAGGGGGATAAGTTGACAAGTACCAAAATATATCAACAGTCTATTCAACTAAAACCGCATAGCAGTCCCGTTTATACAAAACAATATCGACTCCCACATTCCCAAAAACAAGAAATAGAAAAGCAAATTAGTAAAATGTTAGAAGACAACATAATTGAAGAATCGCGTAGTGAATGGTCGAGTCCATTGTTATTAGTTCCAAAAAAAGTAGACGCCACAGGAGAAAAGAAATGGCGCATAGTTATTGATTATCGTAAACTTAATGACCAAATTCAAGACGACAAGTTTCCGTTGCCCAATATAG
Organism: Ypsolopha sequella; assembly: GCA_934047225.1. Classification (NCBI taxonomy): domain Eukaryota; kingdom Metazoa; phylum Arthropoda; class Insecta; order Lepidoptera; family Ypsolophidae; genus Ypsolopha; species Ypsolopha sequella. The sequence continues at coordinate 2,068,404 of OW204010.1, read as the reverse complement.
CAGATATTTTAGATTCTCTTTCTGGTGCCATGTACTATAGTCATTTAGACCTTTTTCAAGGATATTATCAAGTAGAACTTGATCCACAGAGTAGAAAGTACACAGCTTTTACAACAAGCACCAACCAATACCAGATGAAAAGATTACCAATGGGTTTAAAAACTAGCCCATCTGCATTTTCACGCATGATTACAGTAGCGATGTCAGGCCTTAACTACGAGAAGTGCCTGGTTTATCTTGACGATTTAGTGGTTTTTGGCAGAAATTTAGATCAACATAACAAAAATTTAATGGATATTTTGGGTAGACTTAGAAAAATCAATTTGAAATTAAATCCTGCCAAATGTGTGTTTTTAAAAAAGGAGATTCTGTACCTAGGACATATTGTGTCACAAGAAGGCATTTTACCTGACCCAGCAAAAATTGAAATTTTAAAAAAGTATCCTAGGCCTCAAAACTGTGATGATGTAAAAAGATTTGTAGCTTTTGCAAATTATTATCGTAAGTTTATTCCTCATTTTGCACAGAGAGCAGCACCGTTAAATAATTTTTGTAAAAAAGATTTAGAATTTATTTGGACCGAGGAATGTGAAAAATCATTTAAAGATTTCAAATGTGCTTTAGGCAGCCCCCCTATTCTTCAATATCCAATCTTTTCAAGTGATAATGAATTCATTTTGCAAACGGATGCTTCGAAGCTGGCAGTAGGATCCGTGCTTTGTAACACTGATGGACGGCCAGTAGCATATGCCAGTAGAGGACTTAATAAGGCTGAGAAAAATTATCCTACCATAGAGAAAGAACTTTTGGCTATAGTATGGAGTGTAAAGTACTTCCGACCTTACTTGTACGGAAGAAGATTTAAGATTCAAACGGATCACAAACCTCTCGTATATCTGTTTAATATGCGCGATCCATCAAGTAGGTTGCTGAAATTTAGATTATGTTTAGAGGAATACGATTTTATAGTAGAATATCTGAAAGGATGCAATAATGCAGCTGCAGATGCATTGTCGCGAATCGTTATTACATCGGAGCAATTAAAAGAGATGAATGAGGCAGTTATGCATGTTATGACAAGAGCACAAAAGAAAATAATACAAGATGAAGAGAATAGAAGAAATCAATGTACGAATTCTTCGATCTCCGATAATGTTCCCACTAATTCGAGGACTGATCACCCAAGAATTGTGGAAATTTTGAGGAAACCGAATAATTCTACCGATTTTAATTTAATATCTGAAATAAAACTCGATGAGTTAAAAGATAATAATATGATTTCGGAAGAAAATAATTATTTTTCGTTTGTACCATCCACGTCGACTATTTATTTAAATCCTTATTCTTCATCATTTGCAACGCGAGCCGTTCTTGTGAAAGAATTTGGATTATTTTGTCAAAAGATAAAAGTAAATGAAGTATGCATACTATTTAATGATGAAAATCAAAGATTTATGAAAGGGTTAACCCAAGAAATAAAAAAGACTCCCAATTGGTCCGGACCACGTATATGTATAATAAAGGGAGTACAGAAAATAAATAATGTCGACGATAGACGTGTCATTATTAATGATTTTCACTTATTGCCTACAAGTGGCCATGCAGGCATTAGGAGAACGGTCAATAATATTAAAAGGTACTATTATTGGCCCACAATAGAAAAGGATGTTAAGGAATTTGTGTTAAAATGTGACAAATGTCAAAAACAAAAATATTGTGTAAATACTAAACAGCCACTGGTAGTCACAACAACCGCTGAGTCTGCTTTTGATAAGGTTTATCTGGACATCGTTGGTCCTATAGGTAAAGACATAAATCAATTTGCCTACATTTTAACATTGCAGTGTGACCTGACAAAGTATGTTGAAGCCTACCCTCTTCAAACTAAGGACACAGTAAGTGTAGCAAGAGCCTTTGTTGAAAATTGTGTGCTAAGGTATGGTATTCCGAGGGAAATTGCAACCGATAGAGGATCAGAGTTTTTATCAAGTACAATGAAAGAGGTATGTAAACTTTTAAATATTACCCAAATTAGCTCAACAGCTTATCATCACGAGAGCATAGGGGCACTGGAGAACTCGCATAAAACAATGGGTGCGTACTTGCGGATAATGTCCAATAATAAGCCTGATCAATGGAGTAGTTGGTTACCATATTGGTGCTTTGCGTACAATAATACGGTTCACTCAGAAACTAAATATACACCACACGAATTAGTGTTTGGTAAAATTTGCAATATGCCATCAAATCTTACCAATAATATTGTAGAACCTTTATATAATCATAGTAGTTATCCGTTAGAACTTAAGTATAGGTTACAGCTTGCCCATAAAGATGCAAGAGAAAATTTATATAACAGTAAAATTATAAGAAAATCTAATTATGATAAGAATATTTACCCAGTTTATTATAAGAAAGATAGTTTAGTTCTTTTGCGAAACCCATCGGGTGACAAAACACAAAGCATATTTTTAGGCCCATATTTAGTAATTGAAGATTTGGATGTAAATGTAAAAATTTTAAAAGATGGTAAAGTTGAAACCGTTCATAAAAATAGAACTAAATTATATAACTCATAATCATTATTTAGTTATGTATAAAAAAAAAAACTTGTATTCGTTTTTTTTTCTTTTGCGATGGGAGGTGTAGTGTGCGTAGAGCACACCAATAAGTGTACTAATATTGTATGCGTTAGCCATGTAAGGATAGTGTAAGATCATATATAGGAACGATCACTGTAGATCAGATGAGCATTCTATTTCGAACAATATACGTAAATTACTGAATTACTTTTGTCTTTCAATTCAGGTGGTGCAAAGGTAGCCTGGAGGGTTGAGCCAATTATGTTCCGGGTCAGTGTCCGTTTGCGGCAACACGCCCTCTTTGGTCCAGCGTACCATCACAAATAGTGCCCATGGTGTAGCAAGCCGTGTGGTAATCTGAATACACCGGCCTCGGTGGACTAAGCTGAGACGGGCAAGGCTCTTGAGTGGAGGGGTATGCAGACGGCAGCGTCCGGGGTGTCTGGTGAGTGAGTGATCCTTGATTGCTGGCAGCCGCACACTTAGCCCAGCTAGCTGGTGCATCCTTATTCTAATCCATCTCGTATACAACTCCGTTACACTAAACCTGCAGGGCCTCTAGGTTCATCCCACCTAGGCAGTTTTAGCGTAACGGAATTACGCCCAAGGTCGGGTTCGCTGGGTCGGGACGGCTGCAAGGAGCCAAGGGGACACCGAAGCCATTTAGTGAGTAGGCTGCCCAGTCACAGGGTAACATGCAGGGCACCCCTGGTCCTGGTAAAGGCCAGAAGGGCAACCCGGTCTTCCATAACGCTCGGAATGGCGTCCCTGGAAGCGGCCGTGAGACGGCACCTGGAAGGCCTCAGACACCACTTTTGCCAAAGCGCCGTCACCAGGACCGTCTCGATGACACCGTCTCTCCGGTGAGTAACGCCAAGATAGTCAGGGTAGACTTGGGCAGAGATTCGACATCGTCCTATGCAGAAGCGATGCAATTGCATTTGTGTGTGGCGGTCAGGATCAGCCCAAGCCATGACCTTTCGGAAGCAGCAGCTCGGCAGCTTCAGGCAGAACTCCTTATAAAAGTAGGAGAAATCTGCGATGAGGCGGCCAGCTCCAACATTCTCGACATACCGTCGTTCCGAGGACGTCCTAGCTGGAATGCGGGAGTCCTTAGACTATGGTGTGAGGATGAGGGGTCTTTAGCCTGGCTGAAACGCACCGTAGCGACGCTGAAGCCGCCGTACCCAGATACAAGCTACGAAGTCGTCAGCCTCAAGGAGCTAACACCTTAGGTTAGATGTGGGTTGTTTATTCCCAAGGCGACGAACAAAACGCCTTCCGAAATACAGACCTGGCTGACCATGCAGAATGAGAAATGGCTGAAGGTAGACAGCTGGTCTATGTATGGTATGGAAGTGCACGAACTTTGGCCGAGAGACCTGGAATATTTTTAAACCTGGGTATACCTCGGTCAGAAATACCGGCTCTGATGGTGAGAGACCGCCGAGTCACCTATGGGTTAGGCTCGGTATACGTCAGATTTTTCGGTCCAAGAGGTTTGCAAGATATCGCTCCCGAAGACCCATCAGCGTCAGTGACTACGGAGGCAGACCCCATCCCCGACCCCAGCAAAGGGTCAGGTGAACTCGTGCGTCAGACCACCACCGTAGTCACTCAACTTTGTGGAGAACCGACGGAGGGGAGCAGCGGTGAGATGGAAGTGGAGCTGCAACCTTCCGGTGGAGACCCCTAGGACAAATATGGTGTGGTGGGAGAGACGGACGAGGACTCAGTGGATAGTGAAATTCTCTTATCCTCTCCCGCCCGTCCCTCCGACTAACGTTATTCAAACTAACCTCCAGCACAAACAGGTGGCAGTGGCCACGCTGCGCCGCGTGCTGGAGGTTAATAAACAAACTATCGCCTTGATCCAAGAGCCTTGGATCAGGGCGGATAGAGTATGCGGTCTGGGCAACATAGGAGGTAAGTTATTTTTAAATACCTGCGTGCAGAGTCCACACGGACATGTATTTACGTCTCACGCCACTTGAATGCCGTGCCTCTAACACAGTTTTGTTCCAGGGATCTGACGACAGTCAGGCTCGAAGTTAAGGCCTGCGGGGGAGGCGACGCTACTGTGGTGCTGCCGTATGCCTATCTTCCTGGTGATGAGGAGGTGCCCACTAGGGAGCTGGCGGACTTGATACAGCACTGCGAGCAAAGTGGCTTGGACCTAATCGTGTCAGCAGACTCCAACTGTCACCACCCCATTTGGGGCAGCGAGACTCCTAACAAGAGAGGTGAAGACCTTGTAACCGCGAGGTTACAGGAATGCAGAGCTGATGGGATTTGAGTAAAGGTATACGGGAGAATTGTGGGTGCACCAACCTTTGTTCTGGATTGTTTTGGATGGGCCGACGAATGCGCTGCGTGGCGTCTCTTCTCGTTGGGCTGATCTTGGGCAGGGATGAGCTGGATGTCTTGGTTCGTGGAGTAATGTGAACACAACACTGGTATATAATGTGAACACAACACTGTTAGGTACGCGATATTTGTTGTGTCAGCGGCGCGAGTGTGCACACGTGTGTTTTGGTAGACGTCCCGCGCGGAAGAGAGCGAACGAGCGGCGCCCAGCGCGCGAGTCGATTGTGTCGCGAGTTACTTCTGCGCATGCGCGAACGTCACGCTGGTGACGTGAACATCCTGGGGGGGCCGGGGCTGCGACTCCTCTTGAGCTGAATCCAGCGGCAGCCTGGCTAGCTTGAACACAGGTCGTCGCAGATTTCCATGGGCTGTGTCCAGATCCACAACTCGGATCACTCCATCCTTGCCAGGTATCGTGCGGAGAATTCTCCCCAACTTCCATTGGAGCGGAGGCAAGTCATCCTCTTTGATGAGGACCAGTTCACCCACTTGAGGAGGGGAAGAAGGGGAGAGCCATTTGGAGCGGGTTTGCAGGGTATGGAGGTAGGATCTGGACCAGAGAGTCCAAAAGCGCTGAGAGAGCGCTTGAATGAGCTGAAAGCGTTTAAGAGCAGATATGGGTCTGTCGTCAAAAGACTGCTCAGGAAGAGCGGTGAGCGGACGACCAATAATGAAATGTCCGGCCGTGAGAGGTTCAAAGTCCGTAGGGTCGGATGAAATTGGGCAGAGGGGTCTTGAGTTGAGTACAGCCTCAATTCGAGCCAAAAGGGTAGAGAATTCCTCAAAAGTGAGGTGCTGTTCACCTATCACGCGATAAAGTAGTTGCTTGGTGGATTTTACGTTTATTTCGTGCAGAGCGCCGAACCAAGGCCTTTTAGGCGGGTTCAGTAACCAAGTTATGTGCTGATTCGCGAGCTTGTGAGTGATTGCATCATTGTTTGACCTGAGGAAGTTCTGAACTTCAATGAGCTGATTCCTAGCACCTACATAGTTTGTGCCGCAGTCTGAGCGAATGAGAACCGGAGTACCGCGACGTGAGATAAAACGTTGCAATGCCGCAAAGAACGCTTCCGTTGAGAGTGCAGAGACTGGTTCCAAATGAACCGCCTTTGTTGCGAGGCAAACAAAAATACAAAAGTACGCCTTTATGAGTTTCGCGTTCCGCAACGTGCTGGATTTAACGAAGAAGTGGCCAGCAAAGTCCGTCGTGACGTGACTAAAAACTGGCTGAGGAGTAACTCTGTCTACTGGGAGATCAGCCATGAGCGGAGCCTTAGGCTGAGCGCGGCACCGGAAACATCTAATACATTTAAACACGCGGTGTCTAATAATACGACGAGTGGACAGAATCCAGTACTGCTGGCGTAATATGGCGTGTAATGTGTCAGCTCCAGGGTGGCAGTGTATTTTGTGATAGTGGTCTATAATGAGATCTACGAGCGGACTTGAGCTGGGTAGAATGAGTGGGTGTTGAGCGTCATACCTAATTGACGCGTGAGAGAGACGACCACCGACTCTCAAGAGGCCGTCCTTTATGAAGGGCGAGAGACGCTGGAGCCGAACGGGACAAACTTTATCAGTCTGGATACGATTAATGTCTTCAGCAAACTCATTGTGCTGAACAGAGCGGACCCAGTGCAACAGAGCGTCCCTGCGTTCATTAGCTGTCAACGGACCAGAGCGCCGTGCATCTGGGCTGTGCCGACAATTGAATATGAACCTTTGAATACAAGCCGTCACTCCGACGAGCTTGTCAAGTGAGCTGTAGCGAGTGAGCAAGTCCAGATCGATATCTGGGACTGCTATGTGTGCTGGTACCTTTTTGGGCTTAAGGCCTGGGAGAGCATGATGGCCTAGAGCGGGTGGCATCTTGGGCCAAGTGCAGGTAGGTTCTTTGAGCCAACTGGGTGACCACCAAAGGTCATGAAGTGAGAGAGACTGGGCAGACATGCCTCTGCTTGCACAGTCAGCAGGGTTGAGGTTCGTGGGCACATGCCTCCACGTATTGCTAGTTGAAGTAGCTGTGATCTTAGCCACTCGATTGGCCTCGAAAGTCTGTAATCGGTGAGGTGGGGTATTGAGCCATGCCAAAACTATTGTGCTATCTTACCAGCATGTGTGTGTTTGAATGGGTATATGAGCTGACAGTTGGGCTGACACTCGAGTCATGAGCTGAGATAAAAGAGTCGCGGCTGACAACTCCAATTTCGGGATTGAGAGGCGAGTCTTAATGGGTGCGACCTTGGACTTGCCAATGATTAGGTGTACATTCACATGTCCAGTGGTATTGCGCTCATGAAGATAGATAACGGCACCAAAGCCAGCCTCTGATGCGTCCGCGAACCCGTGAAGTGAGTAAGTAGACGTGGGCTTATACTTACAAATGTGTCGAGGTAAACGGAGGTTTGAGAGCTGAGGAAGATCCTCTGAAATGTGTTGCCACTCTGTGTGGACTTCTTCAGAGATAGGCTCATCCCATCCTATTTTCAGAAGCCAAAGCTTCTGGAGAAGAATCTTTGCGCGGAAGATGACTGGAGTAACCCAGCCATTGGGGTCATAGAGAGACGCTACTGTACTGAGAATGGAGCGCTTTGTGACTTGAGCATGAGTGGGCAGAGAAATGCGATAAGTGAACTCATCAGTTTGAGGAATCCACTGTATTCCCAGAACCTTAATGGAATTAGAGTCGGGACTGAAGTCAAAGTCCTTGGGCATGTCGCACTGGTCATCTGGGAACCGTTTAAGGAGCTGAGGCGAGTTGGAGGTCCATTTACTGAGCTGGAAGCCACCTAGGGCGAGTAACTCGATCAGATCGTTTTGGAGCGACTGAGCAGATTCTACAGAATCTGCACCTGAGAGAATGTCGTCCACAAATATTGATTTGCGGAGGACCTGAGCAGCGTGGGGGTAGCGATGACCTTCATCATCAGCCAATTGGAGTAAAGTGCGGATGGCATGGTATGGGCTGGACCTTAATCCATATGTGACGGTATTAAGGGCATACGTGAGCAGGGGCTGGTTGGGTGAAGACCGCCAGAGAATGAGTTGAAAAGGTCTTTGCTCTGGGTGAATGAGGATATTTCTGAACATCATTCGGATGTCAGTGCTGAAAACTTGTGAGTGGATCCTGAAGGACATGATAATGTCAACAATATCTTGTTGAAGAGCTGGACCTGTATGAAGACAATCATTTAAATTGACGCCGTTTGAGCTCTTACAACTTCCGTCAAAGACGCAGCGTATTTTTTCTGATCCTGGCTTGAATATGCCATGATGTGGGATATAGAAATGGGATTTATGAGCAAAGCTATTGGGGTGACACGGCGACATATGTCCCAATTTATGTTATCTGACATGAACTCTACGTATTTCGAGCGGAAGGGCGGGTTCGCTAGCAGCTTCTTCTCTAAATTGAGAAACCTGCGTAGCGCAATAGCATGAGTGGAACCTAATGTCGGCGCGTTGTGCAGAAAGGGCAGTGTAACCATATATTGACCTGATGGTTCACGAGTAGTTTTGGTGCGGAAAATGTCCTCACACTGTTCCTCTAATGGGCTGGTATGCTTGTAGGTTTGGGGTTCCTCGGATTCCCAAAACCTCTCAAGACTTTTGTGAATGTCATGAGTTGAATGCTCTGAGTCCGTGTGAGAGCCGACAATGTGAACTGAATTGACCTGATTCGTGGGTGAGGTATGTAAACTTTCGAAAGGTCCTATCAATGTAAAATCAAATATCGTGCCGAAGGCTATGGGCTTGCCAGGGCCGAGCGAAACCTTGGTTCCGTCTAACACTTGACCAAGAACGTCAGATCCTAGTATTAGATCAACCGGAGCTGGTGTGTGATATTCTCGATCAGCAAGAGGAATCGGTGGGTGACCTGTTAACTGAGCGAGATCTGGAACCTTTTCTAACGGTAGGTACCCAGTTACGTTCTTCAATATATGGGCTGTGGCCGTGATCGTAGGTGTGTCACGGTGTGTAGGTCGGCATACAATTGTGATTGATGCCTTTGAGTTTTGTGTGTGCTGATTTCCAACTCCTGCGATTTTTAGAGATGTATGTTTTAATGGTAAATTTAAAATTTTGGCCATGCGCTGAGAACAAAGAGTCAGCATACTTCCACAGTCTAACAGGGCTCGTGCTGAGTGAAATTGACCATGTACGTCTGCTATTTTAAGTGAGACGGTTGGCAACAAAATTGGTGTGTTAGTGACGTTCACCACACGTTGTGCGGAGTTACAGGAATTCTCTGTTGGAGTTGAAGTCATGGAGTGAAAATTAGCTGAGTGTGTATGTGATGAGTGTGCTGAGTGCTGGTCGTCCTCGCCTTCATAGTGCTCTGTTATTGTAGGTAGTCATTGTTGCCTACCTACCCGAGACCTACTTGGCGATCGCGATTGAGTGGGCGGGTTGGGACGGGACGTATGTGCCTGTGTTGCATGTGCCGAATGGTATTGAGGCTCATGCGCTGAGCGCTGTCTGAGCTGCTCACGTAGAGACGGAGGCAGCAAATGAGCAGATGAGCGTGTCGGAGACATGGCCCCATGGCGATGCAATGAAGTGTGGTGGTCAGTCCGCCCACACTCCTTGCATGCACGTGTAGACCTGCACTCGTTCTCATAGTAAGGACCCAAACAGCGTCGGCACCGGTTGCGTGAGTTCACAAAATCCCACCGACCTTGAACCGGTTGGTTATTAAATTGTGGGCAGGCGATGAGCTTATGTCCCCTATTCCTGCAGTATGGGCATGGCATACCACCAGTAGGGGAAGAAGGTTGAGCCGAATAATTTTGTTGGTGAGTGGGTGATGGGGATGATTGGGCCGAGTAAACTGGCGCTGTCGCAAATGCCAAAAATGGTTGACGAATAGGACGGGGGGAGCGATGGTCCTGCCGAGGAGCTATGGGGCGGAACTCTTGATGAGCCTGGTAGGGCTGACGTGGAGTACCTCGAGTGGGCTGAAGCAGCTGATTGAGCTGAGTGAGCCTTTCTGACGGGCCGAGCCGTGCTGAAGAAGGAGCATCCTGTGACGCAAGGGACGATGACTCATTCTCCTTGCAGCGTGCGTGCTCTTCCAAAAACTCAATGAGGTTCTTGAGCGTGGGCAGAGTTGCGCGAGATCCGTACTTCCGCTCGAAAAGAGTGCGGAGCTCGCCTTGTAGTTTTCGCACCACCATGGACACGAAAACATAGTCAGAATCCTTCATGGGCAGATCAAGATTGCGGAGAGCGCTTTGCGCTGAGATAAGTGGAATTAAGAACGATGTGCGGATATCCGAGCGCATGTGGATGTGCGGAAGGTTCATTATAATGTCCACAAATCGGTCAATGAGTACGCGACGATTGTCGTAACGCTTGGTGAGAATTTCCATGGCTATGGGATAATTCTCGTTGGTAGGGTAGAGGTGTTTCACCATTTCATGTGCCTCACCCTTTAGGGCACCTAACAAATAATGCAGCTTGACAGCATCCGAGACTGTAGCCATCTCACTGATGAGGCTCCTAAAAACGGCAATAAACGAGGGCCATTCTTCCACGTTCGAGTGAAACTCCGGAATGGGTATTTTTGGTAGAACACCAACGGGTGTACCTGAGCTGAGGGGTTGCATCTTGTCCGGAAGAGCTGATTTTTCTTTCAATGTTTCGAATGCCACTATGATAGCATCATAGTCGCTAAGTGCCGACTGAAAAATTTCCGTGTAGGTTGCCTCAGTTTCGTTGGACAGATCCTCATCGTCAAGGATTTCATAATATACATTCTCTAACTTAGCTTTAACGTGTTGTATGTTTGCGTAACGAGCGGTGAAGTCCGCCACAGAATATGTTTTTCTGTCACCAGCCTCGACCGCCGCACCAATCTCCTTTAACAGAACTATCGCCTTTATGGCTTCACGAAAAATCGCGGCTTGTGATTTCGAAGGCATCTTAATCTTGTTAAACTAGATGGTTGTTTACTAAGATAAAATACGCAACGAGTTTGAGCTGAACTATAAGAGCGAGCGTACAACTGAAATAATTGATGAGATAGATGAATAGAGCTGAGATACTTGCGCGGATGAAGTAACAATGACTATGTTCAAACGGAACACGGAACTCTTAATTAAAAACGACAGAGAAAAAAAAAAAAATTTTTTTTAAACAACCTATGATGATATGAGCGTATGAGTATATGAGCTGATAAACCAACGTGGAACACCCTATATGTGTACCATAAACAATAAGATCAGAAATGAGAAGAAAAAAAAAATTGTTTACTATATTTGTGCTATATGCACCCGGTTAAAGAGCAGGCAATAACACGAAAAAACTGTCCGGCAATCTATTACTGCGACACGAGATTACCGTAACACAAATTATCGAAAAGGGCTGATGAACTTGTTCACTAAAATGTTATTTGCCTTGAAATCATGTGCGGACAATACGCGTTAGTTCTTGCTTACACGATAGTACATTTACAACAAAAACAACTGCAACCGTTTTAGAGCAGTGTCGTGGTAAATTCTATTTATAGAACAAAATATCAACCTACTTCTTTGAGTGCGTAAACAACACAATGAATGTATTTACCTGGCCGAAATCGGTTCTAAATGAGTGGACAATCTAATGTTGCAAATCAAGCTTTGGTAATACGTAACGTAATAACGTATGTATACGTATGTATGTACACGAAATAAAGCAAATTTATACTCGCACAAAAAAAATATCTCGCAAAATACGAAAACTATCTTTGACAGTGGGTAGATTTACACCTCTCCGCGCGATACAAAACAAAGTGAAGTGTACGTACTCAAAACGTTGTAACACGATATGAAACTTAAAATGTGAACTATTTACGAGCAGAGTTGAATCACTTCGAGAACATTTGAAAAGATTGGGTCGGGAGTTACATGTAAAAAATGGTACCTAACAGTGTTGAGCAAAATGCTGACTTTGAGTTTAATTAATTTTACGTATGGGGTTTATAAGGGCTGATAATTAATCCCGGGGAGTGACGGGGGGGGGTTTAATAAAGATATATAGTTGCCTCAGTTTCGTCGGACAAATCCTCATCGTCAAGGATTTCATAATACACACCCTCTAACTTAGCTTTAACGCTTTGTATGTTTGCGTAACGAGCGGTGAAGTCCGCCACAGAATATGTCTTTCTGTCGCCTGCCTCGACCGCCGCACCGATCTCCTTTAACAGAACTATCGCCTTTACGGCCTCACGAAACATCGCGGCTTGTGATTTCGAAGGCATCTTAATCTTGTTAAACTAGGTGGTTGTTTACTAAGACAAAATACGCAACGAGTTTGAGCTGAACTATAAAAGCGAGCGTACAACTGAAATAATTGATGAGATAGATGAATAGAGCTGAGATACTTGCGCGGATGAAGTAACAATGACTATGTTCAAACGGAACACGGAACTCTTAAATACACAATAGAGAAAAAAAAAAAAAAAATTTTTTTTTTTAAACAACCTGTATATGAGCTGATAAACCAACGTGGAACACCCTATATGTGTACCATAAATAATAAGATCAGAAATGAGAAGAGAAAAAAATTGTTTACTATATTTGTGCTATATGTACCCGGTTAAAAAGCAGGCAATAACACGAAAAAACTGTCCGGCAATCTATTACTGCGACACGAGATTACCGTAACAAAAAATATCGAAAAGGGCTGATGAACTTGTACACTTTTATGTTATTTGCCTTGAAATCATGTGCCAACAATACGCGTTAGTTCTTGCTTACACGACAGTATATTTACAACAAAAACATCAGTCGTCGAAAATTCTATTTATAGAACAAAATACCTACCTACTTCTTTTAGTGCGTAAACAAACAAAGAATGTATTTACCTAGCCGAAATCGGATCTAAATGAGTGGACAATCCAATGTTGCAAACCAAGCTTAGGTAATACGTAACGTAATAATGTATGTATACGTATGTAACGTAGATACGTAAGTACACGAAACAAAGGCAAATTTATACTCGCACCAAAAAAAATATCTCGCAAAATACGAAAACTATCTTAGACAGTGGGCAGATTCACACCTCTCCGCGGGTAAAAATTGGGTAAAAATTGGTAAATTGGGTCGGGTCGGGTCGGGGTGTTTAATAAAGAAATATAGTGGACTGTAACAAACAATTGGGCTGAATGGATAACCAATTCCAGAACACAAGATAAGGTGTCAAATTAATACCCGGTACGGTTTCTATAAAATTTTGTTATTTGTTTAAACAGAATGGGTGATCCAAAAGGATATAATTATATTATCTGAGCTGAATAATAATAACAAACGGGATGAAAGTGAGTTTATTCTGTGCCGGTGGCGGGGGGGGCCGGTTCCATACAGATAAATGGAATGTTCTAGGCGGCGCGGACGCAGTAATTACCTACCCGAAATAGGTATTCTCAAGATCACAAAATGTTTTTTGCCGGACAAAGAGCCGGGAAAGGGGCCAAAATATGCAACCGGGTGAAAATGGACTGTAGTAAATCGACGGGGGCTGGTTCAGTAACGAAATTATGGGCCGGCGGGGGGGAGGCGGGGGGTGGTTCAAACCAAAATGTTTTCGAAAACGGATTCACTAACGGCTCGAAGGTCCAAAATGTAACCGCGAGGTTACAGGAATGCAGAGCTGATGGGATTTGAGTAAAGGTATACGGGAGAATTGTGGGTGCACCAACCTTTGTTCTGGATTGTTTTGGATGGGCCGACGAATGCGCTGCGTGGCGTCTCTTCTTGTTGGGCTGATCTTGGGCAGGGATGAGCTGGATGTCTTGGTTAGTGGAGTAATGTGAACACAACACTGGTATATAATGTGAACACAACACTGTTAGGTACGCGATATTTGTTGTGTCAGCGGCGCGAGTGTGCACACGTGTGTTTTGGTAGACGTCCCGCGCGGAAGAGAGCGAACGAGCGGCGCCCAGCGCGCGAGTCGATTGTGTCGCGAGTTACTTCTGCACATGCGCGAACGTCACGCTGGTGGCGTGAACAGACCTAGTATCATATCTTTTCTCAACGAACCTCACAGTCCTCAACAAGGGCTCTAAACACACTGCCTTGACTGTGTAGATGCCCTTTATATGTTGATAAATAAGTATTTAATCATATGCACAGCTTAGAATTACCCTATAGAGTAAATAAACAGATACTTATACACTTTTAAATATTTTATCCGAAAACCTTTGTCCTCGACTGCCCTTTATATTTTGATAAATATGTTTTTAGATATAAATTGAAATTGAAATTGAAAAATAGTTTAATTATCTCATAAAAATTCACAAATACAGCACAGGAAAAAGAAAAACATTAAAATCATACTGATTAATTAAAAAAAAACACAAATATTCATATGTGATAAAAAGGGGCAGACTCAGCATCTGTTGTGTGAGCTGAAGATCAGCAATACAACGCTGGTTTTCGGCCTGTCCCTTTTCAGACCTCAATTTAATTTTCAAATTGCAGGTAGGTGTCTAGCTTACATCTTGCTACATTTTAATAGTTAGATAATAGTTTTAAAATTAAACAAAAACAGGTCAGTTAATAAATAAATAATTTCTATGTAAAATTTAAATTTTAAAATGTTACAATAAAATAAGTAGTGTCACAGAATAAAAAAAAATTTCAAATACGTTAGATTAATAGGCTTATTTAAACTATCATTAATGGAATGTCACGGAAAAAAAAGAAAAAAGATTACTTTCATAATGGTTTCTGTGAGGGTTTCACTTTAAGTTTGTAATTATAAATAAAGATATCTCACTTGTAATTTTAAATAAAGATTTCTCACATGTTTTTTACATACTACTGGTGACATTTTCTCATACATATGCATAGCTTAAAATTACGTTTTAGAGTAAATAAAATACACTTTTACACTTTCAAATGTTTTTTCATAGATTTTGAAAAATAAGTATTTATACTTATGCATAGCTTAGAATTACACTGTAGAGTAAATAAACACACACTTGTTCGCTTTTAAATATTTTCTCATACATTTTATATGAAAACTTTTCTCCTTGATTGCACAGTTACCCGGTCGATTTTAGAGTAACTGTTAACGGTTTCTCGAATGTTATTATAAGACCTATCTTATGTCACCTAACACAAGTGTATTGGTTGTTTGGACCAAAACGCCCATACTCTTTTAAAATGAGATTTTCCATAACGGTGATTATGAAAAATCCAATTATTTTGAAGTTACCACAATATCATTTAAAATACGTTAAATCTTAATATATTCGTCAGTGAAACGCGGGTGTACCGAGTGTGTACTGTAACTTGCATTTCACAGTTCACACTCGGAATATCACTGATACCCCCTCGGGGATTCATGTCGTGACAATATATTATCATTTATTTTATATTGATCACTTACAAAGTTTTAAGTATGAATTTGGCTATATCAATGAAAGTCACCTTATATACACTTAATAAACGTTAAAACAATTGTACTAAAATAAGTAAAACAAGATAATAAAAATAGAAAAAAACAACACACAAAGTGTCTCAGAGAAAATTGGTTTCTCGATTGATTATAAAAAAGTTAGGTCGAAGTGAAAATATATCTGTTCCCATCCCTAGCAATAAATCACACGTCAAATAATCAGATTGTGTGTAATATTAAGTTCGAAATACCGCTCCGGTCAAGTAATCAACCACCTAAAGCCGGTAGGTTTATAATGGTCACATGGAATTTATCTATATCAGAACTAAAACGTCGTAAATGAAATCGTTTGTTTGAAAAATATACCGTTTTACACAGAGATACGGTAGTTTTTTCATTTGATTAGATTTCGATAAAAGTCATTTGTTGTGTGTACAAAGAACAACCATTTGGATTGAAGTTTTGATAGTATTTCAATTACGACAAGGTGTGTGCCTGTGGGTGTGAGGCGACAAAGGTTCTGGTAAGCATACAGCTCCAAGGCCTTTTTAAATGTTCTGAGGATCCGACATTAATTTAATTTAGGTTTTCTTTTATTTTAAGTAAGTGGTTTAAGTTATAGTTAGTAGTAATTTATAAAATTTTGCATGTTTATATTTTTATTTAAGGTTTTTTTTTCTGTTTGTTAACATCGTAACATTATGCGAGAGCTGGGTGCTCCTATAATTTGTATAACTCTGCAGGACTAATGTATAGTCAATAAGTAGATGTTTGTAATCGGAGTATGCAGTTGGAGCTCCTTAATAAATAAATAAATAATAAATATCATTTATGTCTTTAGATTTTTTACTTTTAAGTTTCTTAAGGCTTTGACTAATTCTTAGAGTATGATTGGTTTAAGTTCAAAGGTTGGGATTTGTATTGTGCTCAAATACGAGCTTGTAGCATAGCAAATTTTATAAGGTGCGATTATCTCAGCGTTTTTGTACATCGTTGCTCAGCGTTTTCGCATCGTTGTTAGCTTGTTGGGTGTGTTCATGTCAAAATGTTGAGTTGATATAGTTGAATTTCGTTCGCTGGGTTGGTACGAGTTTCAAGTTGAGTGGATTGACATGTAGTTCGTTCGCTTGGCTTGTGCAAGTTCCGTTTCCGGAATCAATGCTCGGCCAGTGTTTTAGCTGTCGAGTCGTGTCTTGTTTTTTTTACCTTTTTGTTCTTTGTCTGGAAAATTGATAATGGCGGGTTTGCCAAAACGAGTTGTTTAAAGTTTTAAAGGTTTGTTTCGAGTTTCAATTGGTGTGTGTATTTTGCGTGGAATAGTTTCTGTAATTTTGTTTTGTATTTCAGAAGAATTATTGGAGGTGAAATGATGGATTAAAAAGAAATTTTCGGCTGGGTTGGAGGGAGATCTGATCTATTGTCGGGTCATGGTACGTATTCATTCTTAGTAATCGAGTCACCGGTTTTCTTTTTTCCTCGTTTCCGTGTTGTAAAGGTTTTAATATGTTTTTATTTTCTCCTAATTCCAGGGTGTTTTTGCTTCTTTCGTGTTTCTTTTGTCTTGCTGGCTGAGTGATGGCAGCCGCGTGGTGAAACACGGTCAATCTGCCCTTTGTGAGCGAGGTTGGAGTTCATTCACCTCTAAGTTGAACAGCGGACTGCGGGGCAGTTCTGGTGAAAATGTTGGCGATTTACAAGTATGTGACGTAGATTTTATTTTTAACCTCACATTATAAAAGGTGGCTTGGACGGAATGTTTCCAGGAGACTTAGTTTTATAACTTTTCTAAATGAAGTGTTAATTCTACTTTCTGTTTCATTTGGATAACCTAAAAATTTAAAATTTCATTATTCCGTAATTTTTCCTGGTAAAACTGGATGGTGTACCAGACGACTTAGTCAAAAGAGTGTGTTGACAAATATTATTAAGATGGATTCACGGCTCCACTGAGCTAGATTTGTTTGGAATTTATTTTCCTTGTTTTTCAAGTTTTCTTTCTCTTAAAGATTTTCTTTTCTTTTTTTAATGTAGATTCACAAGATTCAATGTAATATAGTTACCTGTGGTTAAGGCGGTACCTGACACAACTATTTGATGTCCAAAAGGTTTTAGTAATGACTTGGTAGAATTTGTTCCAATGTAATATTGCTACCTGAAGTTAAGGCGGTACCTGACACAACTATTTGATGTTCTAAAAGTTTTAGTAATGACTTGGATGAATTTTGTTCTAGTGTAATATTGATACCTGAAGTTAAGGTGGTACCTAACTCAACTATTTACATCTTAAAAGTTTTAGTAATGATTTGGTAGAATTTTGTTACAATAAAATATTGTCAATTACATCTTCAGTCTTGTGAAATTATACATATTTTTGATTAAGTAAATACACTTAATTGTAAAGTACCTCGAAGTTTTCTTCAGAACCTTTTTCCAACTATTAGGTTACAATTAGGGAATTTATAACTTTATTTGTTAAGCAGCACGACTGGTGGAAAAGACCGGGTACCAGCCGGTCGTGCCACTTTACAAGCTAACATAGGTCATCGCTAAGTCTCGATCCGGTTGTGCGTTCGCGGTATTGTTGGCGTCTATGTAGAACCGGTTAAGGGTCGCGGCGGCAGAGTGCGCGCGTTCACTGTCATTGTCTCCGGCCGACCTGCTGACGAGGACATCGAGAGCACTAGGGTCAGAGAATATAAAGTATCTAGGGTTGTTCTCACTTCATCCAAGAATGTCGAAAAATTATTCTCAAAGTCCTCCACAAATAAAAATATTATAAACTTATTTATTAAAATTGGTTTCACTTACATCCAAGAAATATATTAAGATACAGTCGGTGAAAGAAGCTTAAGGCTCCAGTCTCCTAAAAATCAGTATTCTTGCAGAATTATCAGAAAAGAAAGATTTTATTTTAGTTAGTAAGAAAGCAATAAATAAAATACATTTTACGTTAATTTATAGTGTGGAATTTGAAGATTTCAAAACTTATTTTTTCATTTACTTTAATGCTACTTTTAATAGGTTTTTTAGGCTTTAAACATACCTTTATTTATGTCCTACGCGTTGAGAGTCTCATTCATGCACACGTCACGTAAAAATTATGTCAAAAACAAGAAATTTACTCAGGTAACATTTGTTCCCATATCTTCAACAATAATCTTACCTGGTTACTTTTTTGGATAATACTTGAGTTTTCTTATTTCGAGTGCTTTAAGTAGTTGTGATTTTATGAATTCAACCACTGATAAAAAAATTTTTTTCTACAAGAAAACTATCGTTTAGTGTAGTCAAATTTAAAACACGTAGAATAGAACTACTAATAAGTGAAATAACAAAAAACGGTATTTAAAAAATTATTTTAAGAACATTTATCAAATCGAAACTTATCGAGAGTTTAAAACACAAAACGCGTTGATATTTCCCTTAGTTTCGCTGGGACATCGCAGCGTTCAGACGTGTGTTATGTAGCTCGACGTCATTTTACCTCCCGCTCGCACGGTTGCTCCATTTCCCTCGCGTAGATTCTTATGGAGAGGCGAACTGTATCATGAAAGTTGCTCTACTTGAATATTGCACTTGTCATTTAATAAGTAAACAACTATGGATAAAATATTTTTTTAATATCTTAAGAAATCCCTGTTTCGATAAAATAAAGTCTAATCTATGTCCGTCCGTATTTCACAGCATCATAACTTTAGCACCGTAAAGATAAAGACATGAAATTTGGCACAAAAATAGCATTAATTTGCCTACATATTACTTGTAAAAAAAAAATATGAAAAATTTGAAATTGTTTAAAATATTTTCAAAACAAAAGTGAGAAAAATAAAAAATATCCTAAAATACAATATGGGTATCAAACTGTAGACACTAAAAAGGTGATTGTAAAAATATATACTTTTACTATATTTACTGGCACTGGTTTTGTGTAATCTTTAAAAAAACTACAATAATGTGTATGTCCGAAACTGGTAGACCGAAAAATATGAAAAAAATGTCCATTATAGATCATAACTGATCAATAACCGGAAAAACTATAGTGATTTAAAAATATAAAAAAAGTACAAAAAATAAAAAAAATTATAAAAATACAATATTGGTATCACATTGTAGGTATTAAAAAGCTTATTGTAATTATATATAGTTTGGCTATATTTAATTGCATCTATTTCGAGAAATCCTTGAAAATCTATAAAAAATGTATGTCCCCCCCTCTTATCTCCAAAACTGGTGGACCGAAAAATATGAAAAAAATTATGGTAATATGCGTTTAAGTAAGAATTACAGAAACAATAAAGCGGTTGAGAAATTCACGAAAAAAAATGATAAAACTAAATTTATCATCCACAATACGGAACCCTAGGTTCTGACTAGAGTCTGACTCGCACTTGGCCGGTTTTTTTTCAAGATGTTTGCGGTAGGCCGTTTTTTTGGGCAGTTTTAATTTAGTTTTCGGAGCTTTTATTATTACCCTTAATTTTACCATAAGTATCCGGTTATCCGGATAATACATTATTATTAAAAATCTGCAAATAATTGCATGCCTTAATTCGCTTAGATTAAGTTATGTTAAGGCGATTGCCATCGCCAAATTAGCAGCTCGATATTTGTCACTACAAATATCAACGGAAACGACATTGAAATAACTTTCATATCAGCGCGCAATGCATAGTGGCTGTTACGACGCTCGCTGCGTCCTTGAGAGGGCGAAATAGGAGAAAATTATACTTTTCACTTGGACGTGATTACTCGATTGAATAATCTTATGTTATGTATATAGCTATAAAGTTTATCTATTTATCAAAGCATAAATGAATTCAATCGGCTAAGCCACTCAGGAGCAGTAGGGAATTTGAGGTCAAGAAACACCATTCAGTAAAAAAAAAAAATCATGTAGAAGTTTTGGTGGTATGAAAAAGAAAAATGTTGCATATGTTGTCTAAGAGTTGATTATTCATAATACATTCAAATTCAAATTCAAATTCAAAATTATTTATTTACCAAATACGAACAAAGATTCTTACAATAAAGAACTTAATTACTAAGAAAAAAACCTAAATATAAAGTATTTTACCTATTTTACAATTGAAGTATTCTTGTGGCCCCAGACTAAGCGAGCTTGACTCGTGGGTACCGACAGTAATTTTTTCCAAGATTTATGGTTTTCGCAAAAAGTTAGGCAGTATTAGTGTTAGTCAGTCAGTCAGTTTAGAATTTAAGATAAAAATTAAAAACAGGTTATTTACAATTATGCTAACTACATTCTAACTAAAAATAAAAGCAAAACAAAAAGAACATTTTTTCATTATTTTTGGTTTGGCCACAAACGAGGAGTAGGCTTTAGAAAGTACCCATTTGGCAATAGTAAGGCCCTTAATGTGTGTTAATTCGAAAACCCGTAAAGCCATATTTTAGAAGTTGTGGTCTAAAAATCCCACGGTGATGGCGTGACACAAATTTTATACCAGCACCGCTGTCGCCACTTTTTGGAATAACTAAAGCCGAAGCTACATCCTTTTTATTACTTTATAGCACACCGTGCGTAAAATGACCACTTTACGCACGCTGCGCATGCGTAAAGTCGGCATTTTCCGCACTTGTACTATAAAAAATTATACGAAACTCGTGCGAGAAACTTTTTCTCGACTCGTGTGAAACTTTTTCTCGACTCGTGTGAAACTCACACTCGTCAGAAAACGTTTCATCGCTCTCGTATCGTAATGTACTATTACTTACTTTTATTTAAAATATCTTAAAAAGCTATCGAAGTCACTAAAACCGACCGAGATAACAACGTGCTAGACAATAATGCATCAAAACAAAAGAACGTACGCAGCTGCGGTTCTTATCATTAAAACATCACATTTCTAAAACTAAATTTTTTACCTTTTTTATTGCACCTTAGTCATAATCATGGACACACAAACTGACAGACACTTAATTACCGTAAGAGTTTCTATTTTTGATATTATATTAGTTAAAGAACTGATTGTAAAATATGTGTATTAGTGTATGTGTAGTATTAGGAATACATAATTTTAAATGTTTTCATTGTTACGATTTGATTATTAATTTTCTACATTTCCAAATTTTATAAAGGTATTTATTTTGTCAGGCATTAGTTAAATGAAAAACTTGATGAATAAAGAAATTTTCGGGCACAACTACACGCTTTTTAGGGCATGCAGGTTTCCTTAGAGCGATAGGGCTCATCACGTTAAGACGTAATAATCGTCAGAGAAACGCGGGTGTACTTATAGGTACACGTATGGGTGGACTTATGACTTGCATCTCACAATTCACACTCGGAACACCTCTTGACACCCCTTCGGTAAAAATCTGCAAATAATTGCATGACCTATAAAATGTATTGTGTCTAAATACTAATCACTCTTACTGCTACCAATAAGCCATCTATTCCAGGTAGATTTACTTTTGTTTATTTTGCTTTTGCAAATTCATTTTGTTTGTTCCGATAAACAAACCAAACTTTGTAAATTACCGTTACTTGAATAATTAAAAATCTTCACATGTCAAATTTTAAGTAATCGTACACTTATTTAACGAAGTAGAGCAACATTCAGGTGCGGTCTCTAACATCTTAATGCAGCGGGGGGAGCGCCACTTCTAAAGCCTCAGGTAAGATGAAAGCGAAATGTTGCAAAGAGAGTCTGGGGCCTTAATCGTCAAGTATTTTACGTTTGAAACTTATGATCGATAACTAGTTATGATACTCATATCCATATTTCTAATTTCACTTCTTACTAATTTCTTTCTTCTAAGTTTGTTAAGTTTTGTTGTGAATCGGTTGTTTGTTCAGATAGTCAAGATCCTCAGAGTTTCATCAAGGTTCTTGGAATTCAGTGGGACCCAATCTCGGATACATTTTCATATAAACTTAACATACTAATTGGAAAATCAGTTGCAAAACGAACATTACTCAGTACTAAAGCAAGGCTATACGACCCTTGTGGATATTGCAACCCAGTAATTCTACGTTTCGAGAATTTACTTCAGTCACTCTTTATGAATGTGTAGCAGCAGTTTATTTATTTAGGAAAGGAAGATTTGAAGTCTTGTTTTTCAATAACGACAAACGAGAAGAAGAATTTTTTTTAGTCAGATGTCACATAAATAGCAAGTTATTATTTATGAAATTACCTATGTTATCCGATGTATATACCACCTATATTACTCCCCTTTAAGCGAAGCGTACATTTGGCTTAATGATTCTTCCGGATCGAGTGGTTCACATAGTACTACTTTCAGGTACAGTTGAAGTTGCAGTTGCAGTAGTAATTTCAGAGGTTTCAGCTTCATCATTGTACAAGTAGGCAGGCTTAAGTCTGTCCAGAGACACTACTGCAGTCTGCAGTGGTAATTTTAGCTTGACGTGTTGGTCGTTACGTTCTAAAACTTCATATGGGCCATCGTAGGGAGGTATAAGGGGTGCCCGAACTGTGTCATTACGCACAAAGACATGATTGCACGTCTATAAATCTTTGTAGATAAATGGCCGCTCATTGGTTTTGTGTGATTTCTGTACTGGTGCTACTGATGCCAATGTTTCCATAAGCTGGCGAACGTAGTCTGCATCTTCAATTTTTGACGGTGCAGGTACGAAAAAGGCTGATGGCATTCGCAGTGCTGCTCCATAAATCATGAGTGCGGGACTTAGATTGTTATCACGTATTGCAGTGCGTAGTCCCAATAGTACAGTGGGCAGTTCTTCGCTCCATGTTACAGTGGCGCCTCTGGCCATCAGCGCTGCTTTGAAAGTGCGGTGCCATCGTTATATCATGCCATTAGATTGCGGATGAAATGCTGTAGTGTGAATTCAACCACAGGGAGGTCAACCACAGATGCAGGAGTTGCTTTAGTTAAGCACATTTTTGATGCATGCTAATTACACGATTGTCAGCATACATGTTGGAGTCAATGAAAACGAGCTGCTAAAGAAGTTTTGGGAGCTGGAATCAGATCTTTCCCCACTGCACTGCAAAAAAACTGCTTACTCAGGAAGAACAATCGTGTGAAGAGTTTTTTGCACAACTACAAAACGAGATGATTCAGGTCGTTACATCGTCAAGTTGCCTTTTCGAACGAATGATTCGGATTGCCAGTACGGCGAATCTTTGAAAATTGCCACTCGACGCTTTATTATGTCGGAGAAACGACTTCTGAAGAATCCAGTACTCATGACTCAATACCACGATGCTATTAAAGAATTTGTAGACTCGGGACACATGGAACTTGTGCCCCTAAAATAAATAAGTAACAAAAAAGCAGTATATTTGCCTCAAGTAATCTTGGTTCGTGAAGACAAGACCACTACAAAAGTCAGAGTGTGTTTTGATGCTTCTTGTCCAAGTACAAATGGCGTATCTTTGAACAATGATTTAATGATTGGTCCAACACTTCAATTGGACTTAAGACACATTATCATGAGGTAGCGTTTCCACGACTCACCTTTGGAACCTCATCAGCGCCATATTTTGCTGTTAAGGTGCTTTAAAAGATTGCACAGGATGAAGGTCGTGATTTTCCACTTGTAGTTGAAAGAGTTTTGAAAAACTTCTACATGGATGACCTGATGACAGGTTGCCAAACAGTAGAAGAAGGAGCCCAGATATATTATGAAATGAAAGAAATGCTTGAACGAGGGGGTTTCCAACTTCAAAAGTAGTCCTGTAACAGTGAAGACTTGCTGGTCTCAGTAAATGAAGGAAAAAATCACGAGGCAGAGAAACTGGAACTGAAAATTGATGAAATCATAAAAATATTAGGCCTGTCTTGGAATAGAAAAACAGACGAATTTGAATATTCCGTTCAGCTTCCTCCTTTAAGAATTCATGTCACAAAGCGAAAGATACTTTCGGATATTTCAAGACTGTTTGACCCGTTGGGGTGGTTAGCACCAACCGTCATAGTAGCGAAAATATTCATCCAAAAAGTTTGGATAGCGGGAACAGATTGGGACAAAGAATTACCTGCCGAGTTATTACAAGAATGGCTTACCTTTCGATAGAGTCTTTCACAGCTGCAGAAGTTTCGTATTCCTCCGTGGATGAATTGTCGCCAGGAGGATGTTTGCAGAGAGTTGCAAGAATTCTCTGACGCTTCAGTTGATGCATATGCTGCTGTCGTGTACTTTCGTACGATTGATTCAACTGGACATGTTCAATGCACAATGGTAGCTTCTAAAACGAAAGTTTCTTCAATAAAGCAAGTTTTTGTCGCGCTTTTGGAATTATGTGGTGCAGTTTTGTTAGCCAAATTATTGTTGGAAGTGTCAGAAGTTTTGGACATTCTAAAGACTCACATTCATGCGTGGACAATTTGACTGAAGTGCTTTGTTGGTTAAGTAGTCGTCCAAAGAGATGGAAAACTTTTGTTGCAAACAGGGTTTCAGAAATTTTAACGATAACTGATTCTCAGCAGTGGTCACACGTACGATCAAAAGACAATCCTGCAGCTTGTGCATCAAGAGGTATTACACCTTTAGATCTTCTAGAATCTCAGTTATGGAGAGAAAGGCCTTCATGGCTCAAAGAGAAAACAATCATCTATGACAGACCTAACATAGAAGATACGATATTGGAAGAGAAAACGCAGAAGGCTAGCTGTTTGAACATTAGCCTAACTGATGAGATGTGGACAAGGTTTTCTTCTTTAAGGAAACTTGTTAGAATTTTGGCACTTTGCAAGAGGTTCATAATCGCAATAAATGGACTAGACCTCAAACCATAGGTGTTAACCGTCAATTCGTACACCATCATGGGATCGTCAGGATTTTCTCTCCACAAAATCAACTGATAACGCCTGTCATCACGATGAATCACCGTCTGCCGAAACATCTGTCGTATGTCGGCAACAAACACGATTGCGTGTCGACGGAACCCTGTGAGGATATCTCCCATATCCCGATGCAATTTTGGTCCGGTATGGAGACACTGGTTCAAGGACACACCTGAAGTGGTGGGCGCCGATCCGTCAAAAACGACCCTTATCTTTCCACCCGGACTCTTCAAGACAGCGTGATGAGGAAGAAAGTAATGCTCCACTGAGCGATAATCCAAGTTGGACACGGACATGTGACCCAAATCCTCATACTCACACATGAACTCGATATACTTCTTCCGAAGTTCGGGATCCCGTTTCATACGGCGTTCCATGGATATCAATCTTCGTTCTGCCATTTGCCGAGAATCGCCAAGTGGAAGACGATTCGCCAAAAAGGGAAGTCGAGTCACAAATTGACCGGAAGACAAACGACAAGTATTGTTCCGATAGAACCTTTCGCACTCGTCGTCCTGTGGATTCGATCGAGGCGTCGAAGGAACCTCTTCAACTTCCCAAAACTTCTGAATGGCATCTGAAAGCGTAGATCCAATACGCAGTCCATCCTCCTCAATAGAGGTATACGGTCGAAACCGGAAGGATAGGACCCAAGAACGATGCACCAAAAATAGTGGGAACCATTACTAGACCACCAGTGGGATTGCCCTCAAGGCAGTAGTAGCATCGCCGCGCGTCCCGCGCTATATGACGGCGCAAGCTCACATTCAGGGCACCAAACTTCGGGTAATTGATCATTCGATGCCCGGAGCGCTTGCAGTGGTGGCACGGTAAGGGCTCCTCTTGCATGGCTCCATAGCTGGGTCGTGGCTGTCGAGTCACAGGCGGACCCTGTGGCCTGGTCAATGGCCGCTCATGCCGATTAGTAACTTGAGGGTCCTGGGGGGCATATTCTCCAACTGTGTCGACACGGCGACACTCATCCTCCAAAAATGTTTGGAGATCCGAGTACAACGGCAGATAAGTTGAGCTGTCTCCCCCATACTGTCGCTCGAAGCGCAACCTCATATCCGCGGGCAGCTTTGCCAGCACAATGTGAAGAAGCAGGAACGACCATTGGTCGACCGGCAAATCCAAACGCCGCAAGGCGTTTAAAAACTGGTGTCTTTACACCGGGTTTACGATCTCGGTCCGGAGTGCAGACTCCCTAGAAACCCGGGGTAAACTCAAAATGTTTCCAACATGGGCGTCTGCCAAGCGTCGCACGTTGTGGTATCAACGCTTTAACAATTCTTTGGCAGTTTCATAACTGCCACCATCTACAGCCAAATGCTGCACAATCCCCAATGCTTCTCCCCTCAGTGAACCCAGAAGATAGGCCATCTTCTGGGCTGGCAACAAGTCCGGGTGGTTATCTACAAGGCTTTCAAAAAGGCCATAATAACTCAGCCAACAATTCAATTGGCCATCAAAACTTGGGATATCTAAAGTGGGGAGACGACTCATAACGGTGTGGGCACGAGAACCCGCATTCTCAGCAACGGGAATGGGCGGCTCAGCGACAGCCTCCTTAATAGTATCCGCGAAGTCATATATCTGAGCATAGTCAGCGTCCAATCGCTCTCTCTGCTCCTCCATGGTGTCAGCATCAGAGGAGTTGAGGAATTCTAACCCCGCAACGTAAACCGCGTCTACAGTTTTCAAACGACCAGCCATCTCGCTCGCCCGGGCAAACAATGCCTTGGTCCGGTCCGGTCGAGTGCTCAAAGCGACAGCGGAGGAGAACCATCGAAGTTCGGCGGTCAGCGCTGCAGAAAAAGCCGCAAAACTCTCACCCTTGGGAGGCATGTCTGCAAACCACAGAACCTAATCTACAAAAATAATTACAAAAATGGAACAAATACAAACAAAATGAGGTAAAACGGCAACGCTTATTTGTTTCTGGGAGGGAAATTCCAAAACCAAGCTACGATCTACGAAACCTCAATATAAGCGTACGCCGATCGTACCTCCGTTCCGTAACTTAAATCTAATTAATAAAGTGGGTTTGATTATTTAATCAAATTAACCACGCTCTGCTACCATAAAATGTGCGCGCAGCAACCCCGTTGATCGTCGCGCGCGGTTTCACGATTCGCAAAACCGTTCACAGTAGTCCGTGAACCCAAATTGGAATCAAGATCACAAAAAAGATTTAATGGAACTCCAATCCGAATCGAGTTGAGTTGAACCGATTCGACTCGGTCCAAACCGCAGTGTGTGGGTGCTTCGCACTTTTCGAGTAAAATACAGATAGACTCACCCGTAGATACGTTCCAGGAGATGTGAGCCGGTAAAAGTGTGTATATATGTGTATCCCTAGCTAAATTTGTTTATAGATAATAAAAATACATAAACTCAAATAAATTTTATATGTCGTACGGCTCCCAATGAGTAGGTATCCGACTCTCTTCCCGGTGCACTCCCCAAACAAATGGTCCCGTCCGAGCGACGACGCCACTATTCTTCCTTTAATATGGCCGGCCCAACAAAGTCAAATATAAGTAGGTACGTAGCCGTTCTTCCGACACCGGAACAGCCAAAACCACACAAAACACTCACGGGAAAACGCAATACGTGGTAGGTACACAAGACTTGTACAGATTGTGATTAGTACACAAGAATTATCCCAATTTCAAAATAATTCTTTCAAAACAAAATATTGAACACCGATCGCGGTCAAGACACCAAAACGTTCTGATCTTACCGTAATACCCGACCGAGACGCCAGCCGTCCACATCTCGTCATCTACCCCCAGGTCAGGTATAATTTCGCACGCAAACATAATCTCGCTGGTCAATAATATTCGAGCTATTTCAAACACTGTATTTATCTGTGTTTTTGTGTGCAATAAAGTGTTTATTATTATTATTATTATCAATACACGCAACCACTGAAGAACTCTGTTTGTTGTTTTATTTATTCTATACGGTTTCGGGACTTGTTCAACTATTGCTTTGGAGGATAAGAAAAGGATAGTTTTCTTAACGTCATTCGTAGTAACAGTTTTAAAAGAGAATGGAACGCAGTTGGGTTTAGGTTTGGCGGCTAAGTTATGGAGAGTAGTATTTTTGAATATTATTAAATTAAAGTATTATGAAATTAAAGTATGGTAAATTTATTGTCTCACACAAAAGACATTTTAAATTGCGCATATTATTATTTTCTGCGCTTGGCAATTCGAAGGTAACTCACAGTTATCCTCGTTATCAAATAATACTCGCCGTCGCTTCCTATTTAAGTAACTCGCAGTCACTAGCGTGGTCGTGATTAATTTGCAGTCGATCACTTTGGCCTTTTTGAATAAAAAACGTGTATCTTTTTTCGAGGTATAACTTGCAGTTATCCCAGTTATCGAAATTGACGCGGTGTCTATTCCGATTTAAGTTTAAACGTCAGTCGCTTAGCAAAAAGTGCATAACTTAACTTTGTATTTCTTGTCAACAAGTTAAAAATTGATAAACATTTTGATATGTGGCAGTTAACACCGATAGTTCAGTATTAATGAGGTTTCAAAAGCATGAGTTTGAAATTTTTCATGATCTGGTCCAAACAAAGTTAAAACAGTATTTTAAGTTGGTTTGGACTACATCATGACTAACTGGGGATTAAATTTCAAGGGGGCGTCATGGTATAAAGGCCATGGGGGGAGGGAGTGTGACGGGAGGGTGGCCAGCGCCAACGCGGTTATTTTTATTGGTTGATCAGTCGCCTTCGTCACGTCTTGTGCCGTGCACACGTCTCGCGTTCTCTGGGTACAGTCGCGCAAATTACTATATGCGGATATGTCGAGTACGAATAATTTAATACGAGTAATTTCATTGTCTTGTAAAACAAAGTTGAATTTATCAAAAACACAACTCTTTTATACTCATTGTTTTTGTTTTGTAGTGGAAAAAATAAAAAAAAAAGTGTGGCAACATTACGCCTTTGTGGTAATTATTCTATATATGGCAACGCTGTTCCCCCCCTCGCCCCTGGGTATTCAGCGCTGGTGTCAGACAGATGTCTTATTTATAAAATATTAAATAAATAATTGTGAAGCCTACCCAAGTGCTATTAATTATTTAGCACCATCCCTGGGCATCTTACTTTTGCTGTGTTATAAAGGATACAACAAATTGGCGACGAGAATCGAAGTACTTTTCGAGCGAATCCTCGGCGTGGCGTGTTTGGAAATTGACATTCCGCCATTATCGATCATTTCACGCAACAGCGTCAACAACGTTGTGTTACGGAACGCAATTCGGAACATCGATTTAATTTTGACGTATGGCTAAAATTAGTGAAACAATCAAAGACGCAATTGCAGAGAGAAAAACTTCGTGGATCCAAGAACTTAGTAAAAGCGACTTAGTGAATGTCGCGAAGCAGTTGGGAATAGTTGTCGGAAGTGAAGAAACTCTCGACTCCCTGCGAAAATTAGTTAGGGAGTACGTACAAGGATTGAAGATCACGCCTACGTCATCATCAACAAATATGAGTGCAATTGGTGAATTGGAAACTTTTGGCGGAGGAAACTGGGAAGCATATAAACAACAATTAGATTCCTATATTAGCCTCAACGACATTATCGACGTTAAACGTGTGGATTTACTAATCACCAAACTGAAACCCCATGTGTACGACATTTTAACGTCGTTGTGTGCTCCGAAGGTACCCAAAAGTATCCAATATGAAGAATTGTGTAAAAAACTTGAAGTTCATTTTCATCCGCGTGAACATGTCTTGATTCACAAAACAGAATTCAGACAGAGGAAACAAAAACCTGGGGAAAAATTTGAAGAATATGTAATGGCACTGAGACAGCTGGCCAAGAAATGTAACTTCAAAGACGTGGAAGAACAAATTAAGGAAAAAGTAATAGATGGTGTTGAAGACAACCTTTTAAGATTTGAACTATTGAAAATTAGTGAAAAGCCTTTGAATGAAATGGTACAAACAGCTAAGCTGATGGGAATGGCTTGGAAGGACAAACCTCAAGTGTCTGAAACAAAGACAGTCAGAGCCAATGATAGAACCAGAGTTATCAAAAAAGGTAATCAGTGGAAAAGTTGGAAAAACAATAACAATGAAAAGGCAAAAATTTGTATTTGTTGCGGCAAGGCAGGCCATTTCAAAAATGACTGCAGCTTGAAAGAAAAATTTTGTAGTGAATGTGGACAACGTGGTCACATTTTCAAAACGTGCCGAAATAAGAAGCAATTTGCTTCAACAAAGAATCTTGAACTGCAGGAACCAACAAATGAAAGTGATAATGAAAGTGATTTTTCTGTCACATAGGGATAAAACTGGTGTACTAAAACCAATTGCATTTGCTAGTAAGTTATTAAATGAAGCTCAAAAAAAATATCCAGTTATAGAGAAAGAAGGGTTTGGCCCTTATTTGGCCGTCACTTTGAACTGGAAACAGATAATGAGGCTTTATCAAAAATATTTGGTCCTAAAAAA
Source organism: Ypsolopha sequella (assembly GCA_934047225.1). NCBI lineage: Eukaryota > Metazoa > Arthropoda > Insecta > Lepidoptera > Ypsolophidae > Ypsolopha > Ypsolopha sequella. The sequence continues at coordinate 2,037,780 of OW204010.1, read as the reverse complement.
AGTATTCCAAAATTAGCAGCGAAAAGATTACAACATTGGAGCATATTTTTGTCAGCTTTTGACTACAGTATTAGGCATATAAGCAGCAGTAAAAATCCAGCAGATGTTTTGTCCAGGTATCCTTCAGATCCTAAACCAATTTCAGAGTGCCACCCCATTTGTGAAAGTGGCCATATTAGTTACATGCATTATATTGTTAACTCTGATGTTAAGACTTTAGACTGGAAATTAATTCAAAAAGAGACAAAAAAAGATTCAATTTTAAATACAATAATTAGATTTTGTATGGATGGTTGGCCTTCTAATAATGACTATGGTAGTGACTTGACTCCTTATTTTAAAAAGAAAAACGAATTATCTGTTGATAGAGATTGCATTTTATGGGGATATCGTGTGGTGATTCCAGGATCCTTAAGGAAATCAGTTCTTAAGGATTTACATGCGAGTCATTTTGGAGCAACACGCATGAAAGAAATTAGCAGGTCATATTTCTGGTGGCCTAATGTAGATAGTGACATTTTAGATCTCATAAATAATTGCATAATTTGCCTACAAAACCGCAAAAACCCACCACAAATACCCCTGCACACATGGAATCAACCATCTAATGTTTGGGAAAGATTACATGCCGATTTCCTTGGACCCTTTTATGGTAAAATGTTCATTGTGATTATAGATGCCTACTCGAAATGGCCAGAGGCATTTTTAATGAATAGTACAACGTCTGCTAAAACAATTTCTATTTTTCATAATCTATACATTCGTTTTGGTTTTCCACTTCACTTAGTCACCGACAACGGATCAGCTTTTACAAGCTTCGAATTCAGAGAATTTTGCATATCCACAGGAGTTCGTCAGAGTTTCACAGCTCCCCATTACCCGGCCACGAATGGAGCTGCGGAACGATTTGTTGAAACTTTCAAATCTCATGTAAAGAAAATCATGCAGGGAGGTGTTAGTATAACAAAGGCCTTAGATCTATTCTTATTTGATTATAGATGTAGCCCACATAAAACTACCGGTATGAGCCCTGCTAAACTACTTCTGGGTAGAGAGATGTGTACCAGGTTCTCTCTCTTAAGACCTCAACCAATTACCTCAAAAATTGCAATAGAGCAAGAAAAACAAAGAAAACACCATAAAGGTTCTAGGTTATGCTCTTTTAATGTTGGGGAAGAAGTCATGGCTAAAGATTTTAGGAAAAATTGTAAAAACTGGTCTCTGGAAATTATAACCGAAGTCTTAACAGAAGGTGTTACTTATCGAGTCAAAGTAGATGGGCAAGTCTGGAAGAGGCATGCAAACCAATTAATCAGAACCCATAGATCTGAATAAAAAAATATATATTGTTTAGGATAAGTTTAATTTAGTTAGTATAAGTATCTTATGTAAGAAAATAAAATAAAAACAACTTTATTGTTTTAAATTGTAACAGGGGAGAGTGTGGCAACATTACGCCTTTGTGGTAATTATTCTATATATGGCAACGCTGTTCCCCCCCTCGCCCCTGGGTATTCAGCGCTGGTGTCAGACAGATGTCTTATTTATAAAATATTAAATAAATAATTGTGAAGCCTACCCAAGTGCTATTAATTATTTAGCACCATCCCTGGGCATCTTACTTTTGCTGTGTTATAAAGGATACAACAAAGTGTTTACTAGGCAAGCAAGAAAAATTATGTACAACCCGGGCGGACTAACTTGGCACCTGGCTTGAAACTCGACTCCCCTCCCACTTCCCCGCGCCGGGCCCCGCTCTCGCCTTGCATGGCCAGTAGCGTTAGCATACCTGTTACCACTGCACGTATCCTTGAGTTTGCGTTTCGGAATTATTCTAGAATTTGCGTTTAGGAGTCAATTGTTATTGTTTTTAAATTTTTGTTGAGTTTTTGTTATTTTCGTTACGTTTGGACATTTCATTTGTTATTTTTGTTGAGTTTTTGCTATCACAATTACGTTTGGACATTTCCGTGAATCTGTGGTGGTTGTTTTTTGCAAATATGGGTAAAACTATTCATAGCAAAGAAAGAGCCTTAATAGTCAAGGTATTGGCTTTTTTTGAACGAGAGAAAGAATTTAGCAAATTTGTGATTCCCGTAGACCCTACCAAAAGTGCTCAAGAAGTTTGTGAGCATCTTAAAATTAATAAAAAGTTTATTTTTCCGGTGGATCAACTAATAAATAGAACCTGCGCTGCAACTGGAATATCAAAAAAGACATTGTTATAAATTGACCAGTCAGAAAGACAAATAGAAAAATTGACAAAAGAAGCAAATAAATCAATAACAGTTGCAGACTGGAAAAAAGAGGTGAACCATGTTCAAAGATTGGAGGAAGAATATTGGCTAAAAGATCGACTCCAAGAGATCCAAGTAAGACAATTTATTATTTCTCGAAGACAGCTCTTCGGACAGCGAAATGAAGGAAAACGACAATGACAGTGAGAATAGTGAGGTGTCTGGTATAGAAGAATTAAGTGATGATTACTCGTAACATTCTTCGTTTTATTTTCCAAAACTAGTTCAATCTATTTAAAGTATTAATATACCGTAAGATGTATCACTTGAAATAATAAAATTAGGTATGAATTTAATTTATAGACGCCAATAATATGCTTATGAGTTATGAACTTATGACGATCGTAACTACGCAAAAAAAGGTATAATAGGTATTTAATCTAAAGCACAAACTTACCTACTACTAGACGCCAATATGCTTGATATGATCTTTCGTAAATATTGATATTCTTTATAAAAATGAAAAAAAAAAAAACTTTTTTGCACTCAGTATTTTAAACAAACGTCAGTCAAACCAGGTGCCAAGTTAATCCGCCCCGGTTGTACGACGTAAATTCTTTTATTCTATGTTTCTATATTCTATATTATTCTATATTATATAAAGTTACAAAACGATAACTGACTGACTCACTGATTGACATGGTAGTTTAGTTTGAAGGGGTAGTTTGACAGGGTGGTGTTGTATGTATGGAATGTGAAGCATCTAATTGTCACAAGACTTCAGGAAAACTTTGACATTTGACATTTTTTGTCATTTTTTATGAGTTTTTGACGTTTTCCCGGGACGTGTCGTTGTATGGGATTTCGTATGGCATTGCGACTGAGTAGGCGAGCCGACGATCGAGTCGGAACAGGTCGGAATCACTCGGATGTTGTACTCGGGAAAAAACCGTCATTTTGTTCAGAAAAACCACGCAAGCGCGACGCGCGAGCGGGCGAAGTTCGTGGTGATTTTATTTATTTATTTATTTATTCAACTAACATCTATCCTTACAGGACTAACCTATGATGTACTTGGACACTAGGGATGGGAAAAAGTGATGTACTTTGATGTCCCGTAAAAATGTTTTTCGACCCTAGGGATGGGAAAAATCGACAATAAAGATTAACTGGGACACTAGGGATGGGAAAAAGTTTCTAGGGATGTTCTTGGACATTTTTTTACTTTGACACTAGGGATGGGAAAAATTGACATTTTCAGAACGAGTACGCGAGTTAACTTTAGCAAGACACTGATGCACTTTTTAAAAAAGAGAAGACTGTATTTAATATTAGATAAGTTCTATATATATATATATATATATATATATACACTTCAAGAGCTTTCATACTAGAGATGGCGTCGGTTGCCATCGAGTTTCCGTGGAAAGGTATTTTTATGAAAACGCATTTAAACAATTAAGATTTTGGGGGAAGTGCATTTGGTAATAGAATGCATCTAAATGTACATTTAAAGTATCATATATTACTAACGTCCATTATCTTAAGTGCACTGTCTTGTCGTCCTGGTAATGGTGTAGGCGTCTATGGTGTGGGTGGTTGCTATTAACTCGCGTGCGCGAAGTTCGTAGTAATAATAATAATAATAATCTTTATTGATAATTACACACAGAGATAAAACAATGACACACAAGAAAATACAACAAAATTATAAAATGTTGCTTATTGCTAAATACAGTGCTTGTCTTATCTAAATTACGCTTGACTGGCGGTCCTCACAACTAAGCCGAGCTTGTCTCGGGAGGGCCTTTGTTAGTGTACACACATGTTAATTTGTACAGAATTACGTCGATGGATTGGTTATTTGTTGTTTAGTGCGCTTTTGGGATGTTACTATTACACTTCATCAGTTTATTAACAAATAAGAAGTTATATTTATGAGAATATGTACACACACTGAGATATTATATAAAAAAAAAAAAGTGTGCAAATTATAAATCTAAGATTGCTTATTGCATGCTAAACTACAAACTTTAAAAGAAAATAAAATATATAATATAAAAATATATATCAGGTAAAAAAAAAAAAAAAATACATAAAATACATAAAGTAAAATAGTGACAATATACATAATTCGATAAAGTTACATACTACGTTGGTATATGGAGTAAATTTTCAGTATTATCATAATTTAACGAAAGAAGATACTTTGTTACAATTTTTTTAACATGAAAGCGAGTCAACCCAGAAAATTTAAAAAGAGTATTAATTTGATTGTACAAATAAGGAAAGATGAAATGGGGGAAACGTTGTGCAAATTTAGTTTTACATGTCCGTGTCGGGATTCTTGGCTCACGTCTCGAAGGTGCCAAATTCTGGTAAAGGGACAGTGTTTTATGCGCTGTAAGAACAGCTTTAAGTATAAAGAGTTGTCTTACGCGAAGGACGTCACTTTCTTCATATAGCTTGTTGGTAGAATATTGGAAAGGTTTTTTAAACATTACCTTAAGAACCGATCGCTGTGCCCTTTCGACCTCAATTAGGTAAGTTTTGGCAGCGCTGCCCCAGACTGCGATGCAATAGTTAAGTAAAGATTGACTAAGAGCCCGGTAAACATTAATTAGGAGTGGTTTGGAAACTGAATTTCTTAAAAGTTTCATAATATAGGCTGTTTTACGTACACGGCTAGTGAGTGCGGATATATGAGGAGAGAAAGACAGATTGTCGTCTAAGAGTAGTCCCAAGTATTTAATGTTTGCTACCTTTTCAATTGATGGACAGGTGCAAGCTTCATCATTGCAGCATCCGTAGTGAACTATGATCGGCGAAGACAACGGTGGCCGAGTTGCTTTGGTAATATGAAAGTTGAGATACTTGGACTTTGCCACATTGAGGGTAAGCAAATTGTTGTCAAGCCAGTTGGCAACAGTCGCAAGGCCGGACCTGGCCAGAGAGAACGCATCATCCCACGTGGCCCCATAAAACAGGAGAGCGGTATCATCTGCATAACAAATGGTGTCGGAGTTTGTGAAAGAGAGGTTCAGCAAGCCATTTATGTATATGGTGAACAATGTAGGACCTAAAATGCTACCTTGTGGGACTCCAAATTTGATAGCAAGTGGTTCACTACTATGAGAATCAATTTTTACACACTGTCTCCGTCCTGAGAGGTAACTTTTAAACCAGTCGAGAGATATTCCTCTCACCCCAATGGCTTCAAGTTTTTTTAGCATGATAGGAACGGAGACAGTGTCAAACGCCTTTGCTAGGTCCAAAAATACACCGATACATTTGTTACCACTATCTAGTTGCGAGGAAACAAGGTTGACTAGGAGTGTTGCAGCGTCCTCTGTTGACTTGTTATGCCGAAAGCCGAATTGTTTGTCCGATAGCAGTTCGTGGGTTTCTAAGTACTTGACCAGACGCGTGTTAACCAGTCGCTCCAAAAGCTTAGAAAATACACAAAGTAGAGAAATGGGTCTATAATTACCTGGTACATTTTTAGGTCCACCTTTATGTATAGGCGAAACGAATGATAATTTCCAGGACTCTGGAAAGACACCTGATGAAAGACTTAAGTTAAAGATGTGTGTAAGTGGATCAACGAGAACATGAATAAGATACTTGATAAAAGAGTTTTTGATGCCATCAGGACCTGGTGCGCACTCGTTTTTGAGTAGTTTGATATTATTTCCTACCTCCAAGTGGTCTGTAGGGTAAAGAAAAAACGAGTGCACACAGTCCGAGGTAATACCTATTCTTGACGCTAGTTCCTCTTCTGAAACACCGAGCCTATTCAAAATGTTAGAAGCTAGTTCATTACCAACATTCGAAAAGAATTTATTAGCATCATTTAATCCTCGAAGAGTGTCCGTCGATGAGTATAACAATTCTTCGGCTGAGTTAAGTTTGGGTGACGTGTGGGTTATACTTCGGATACTTTGCCAAAGTTTTTTTGGGTTATTCATGTTGCTGTCAAGTAAATTGTTCTCGTATGCTATTTTTAGCCTGTGTAATAGATCATTGCAGAAATTACGGTACCGTCTATATGTTATTTTTAGCACTGCATCGTTGGGTTTTTTACGAGATTCGGAATGGAGTTTGTCTCTCTGTTTCATGCAACGAATCAATCCCGGAGTAATCCAAGGCTTGATAGCATACTTGGATCGACTCAAGCGAACATAAGAGCTGTTTTTAGAAATGACAGGGTTGATTATTGACTCTAGAGCGACAACAGCTGAAGAAACATCCATCTGTTCAGTAACCAGAGACCAGTCAGATTTTTCAAGTTCATTGGCAACACTTGAAAAATCGATTTTCAACTTTACACGGTCATGTCTTTTAGGTAAAGTTGAGTTTAGTCCTAAACCTGTCATTGCAATATCATGATCCGTCAGTGAAGTTTCACAGACTATAGATTTAATTTTTGATTTGGATCTGACAAATATATGATCAAGACAAGTGTTGATACGCGTTGGCTTAGTAATGGTTGGTACAAGACCGTATTCAGACATCATACACAAGTACTCGGCACTATTTCGATCGGAGCTATCAGGCATAATATTAATGTTTAAATCCCCGGCGGCAAGAATAATAAAAGAATGAGTACCGAGGGAATCAAGTAGAGAATCTAATGATTGAAGGAAGATTGCAGCATTATTAAAGGAGGGGGATCTATATACACCTATTATAGTTGGACCATTATGTACGTCCACGACTATGCAGTCAGCTTCATTGACTTGTGGTTCGTAAGCGGCCGCTGACCAATTATCCCTGACATACACCACCACACCACTATTTTGGTTAATATGAGATCGGGACTGAAATACGTTATATCCAGTTATTTGAGCTACAATTGAATTTTCGTTTAACCTACATTCAGTAAGGACAATGAAATCGAAGGACAAGTCCAAGCGGGTGAGCATCACTGTAAAATCATCAATGTTTTTTTGCATGCTTCTCAGGTTAAAGGTTACTATTTTGATATTGAATTCGGGTGTTAAAATATCTTTGCAGCTTTCAAGTTTTATGAGCTTGTGGCAGTCAACGACTTGGTAGCGATCGATTTCGTCTGCGATATCAAAGAAGAGAAGTTTTAACAATGAAAAAGTGAGGAAAATTGGATATGACCACCAATGTCGACAACATATTATTTTTGGTTGCTGCATAATACAGATTAACGGAGAGTGTAAAATGATAGTTTGAAGAATGTTTTGAAATACCGGTTGATATCAAATGGCAATTGTTTGATATAATATACATAATAGGATATGGGTTAATAAGATATACATCAAAGCAAATTAAAATTAAAACATGCAGATAAAATCTAACAATGACATACTCAGACAAGTTAAAAATCAAGAGACTACTTATTTTAGATTTGGCTAGTGTGGTTTTCGGGAGTCGGGTCTGCTGAGCCGAGGATTCGATCAAGATCGTCCGCTGATCGAATGGTAATTGCTGGTCTTTGGTCGGCTTTTCTAATGAGTATTGTACCATTTCGGACCCAGCAAAACCTAAAACCAGCGCCTCTCGATCGGACTCTGGCATCACGAAATAAATGGCGGTAACGTTTAGTCAGACGCTCGTTAAGGTAAACCTTATTTATAGGTCCGTTTGCAATTCCTTCGGACGTGAGGTTTTTCCTTACTTTAGCCGATTTCAAAAGATCCTCACGCTTCTTACGGCGCAGCAACCTAACTACAACTGGTCTTGATAGATTGCTTATCAAGTCTGATGTCTTTGCTCCTTGGTGATTTCGCGGGCCTACTCGTGCAGCCCAATCAATATCGGTGTCTTCCAAAGCCACCCCAATCTTCTTAGCAGCCTGAAGAATAATGTGTTCTAAATTTTCGTTCTCTGTTTCAGGGATTCCGGTTATTTCGATTTCGTTTCGGATAGCAGCTTGTTCTTGGGCATGGAGACGTTCTTGCAGTTCAGTCACCGTTGCTTTAAGCAGAATGGTTTCTTGTTCGTTAGCCGTGATACTTTTGTCGAATGCATCAAGTCTTTCAGTAAGTGTAGCCGTGGTGGATTGTAACTCCTTCTTTAGACTGACAAATTCTTCTCGTAGACAACGTATTTCCATGGTCAGCGCCGCAAAATCAAAGGTTTCCTGACGACCTCTTCTGACAGTTACATTTACATTGCTGTCTTCGGGTAATTCGTGATCTGTAAGCGCCGGCTTATCGGTAGAAGTGTTAGATGGATACTTCAAAGGAGTGTTAACGTTCCCACTCTTGGGTTTGTTACAGATGCATTGTTGACAAATCCAGGCGGTCTTTTGCCTAACATCCATTGACTCAAAGCTCTCTCGGTTAATGTTGGCGCAAAGAAGGTCATATTTTAGAGAGCACGTTGAGCAGACCAAGACAATTTTTTTATCTCTAAAAGCAGCCTTGCAACCCGCGCAGTTGTTTGGAGGATTGATTGGTACGTTTTTTCCAGTTTTCGATGCCATTATTTATAACAATCCTTTGGACAATACAGTGCTAAGTGAGCTAAGTGAGTAATAATGGGATAGTTTACTCACTCACTAATAAAGGCCCCCGGCACTAGTAGCACTCTTGTTGTCGCTGGGTGGTAGCGCGGTGATGGCACGGACGCTTGCTGCTCAAGACCGGTTTAGACGAATAGGCCAGTACCGATAAACAGTGAATCACGCTGCGGCGGCAGCGGTTAGAGACGCGTAGCTTGCTTGAGCAGTTCAAAATTATAAAGAAAAAATCTAATTTCTTCTATTGTGACTTAATCGGGCAACAATTTTGAAATCTGTTTTTAGCACTGTGATTAGAAGACTTAATACTTAATTTTTATGCTATATTCAAAATCAAAAGCAACTTTTAACAAGTGTTTGGATTTAAATTAGTGTGGACGAAAAAAAAAGTGCGTGTTGCGCGTTCGAGAGACGACGGCCGAAAAAAAACTTGGACATTAAGGATGTGAAAAAGTTTCTAGGGATGTACTTTGACATTTTTTGACTTTGACACTAGGGATGCGAAAAGTTTACAGTTTCAGAACGAGCACGCGAGCGTGAAGTTCGTAGTGATAAACTTGGACACTAGGGATGGGAAAAGTTCCTAGGGATGGGAAAAGTTCCTAGGGATGGGAAAAGTTCCTAGGGATGTACTTTGACATTTCGAGATGCGCAACTGTGCACGTTCCTAGGGATGTCTTCCGCCACTAGGGATGTACTTTGACATTTTTTGTCTTTGACACTAGGGATGTCCCGAAAAAAGAAAACAAAAATTGTTCCGTCCATATCTTCAGAACGGAAGATACAGCACTAGGGTTTGAGCCATAGGGTGCCAAAATTATTATTTTTTTTTTATTTTTTGGGTACGTGCCGAAAAAAAAATATTTCGTCTATACCTTCGGGACGGAACATGGTACAACCCTAGGGTTTGGACTATAGGCTGTCAAAAAAGGTTGTTTGTGCCAAATTAAGTGGCAAATTTAAGTAGGTTAGATTTTCTGAATTTGTCAGGATAACACAGAGACTATCCTTTGTCCTTTGCACACTAGTGCGTTCCACATATCCTCGTCCCTTTTCCCCCCAACCTTTAGACTCGTAAATCGCGCGTTGCTGACCAATAGCAGCGCGAGCCTCAGTTGAAAATTGAAGAAAAATGGACATTACTTCCGATGTGTCCTGCGTGAGAGCATCATTTATCTATGTGAAGAAAATTAAACTAATTGACTTGAAAGTTTGTGAAAGCTGTGCTTAAAGCTTTGTGTTTATTTATTTATTTTAGTTATTTATTTACTTTAATTAAAACGGACAAACCAATTACAATAATTAAAGATAGTAACACAAACATAAAACGGTACAATCAAGTAAAATAAATAAGAATAACACATAAAGTCAGAAACAGTCCCTCTCACAAAAACACTAACTCTCTGACAATATTGTCTGCCATCCATCAGCAAACAGATCACAGTCCTGATTGGCGTTTAGAAGAGCGTTGAGGGAGAGAAGTGTACGCGGTATGGGTGAGTTAGATCGCGCCTTTGTGCGACACGACGGCACAGCGAAAAACCTGTGCTTACGGCTGCGAAGATAATTATTGGAAGTGAAAAATCAACACAGCTTACCACGCAGATCCAGAGCATCAATATCTCCCCGAATAATTCTACACATGACCGCAAGCTGGTGCTTTCCTCGTCTGGTTTCCAATGAGTTGTACCCAAGACAACCTAATAAAAATTTCGTGGGATACATGAAGGGATAATATCCTTTAACACGTTTGTAAAGGTATCTTAAGAAGGCTTTTTGCACCTTCTCAAGCAAAAAGATTCCACACACACATTGCACTTTCTAATTTGCACCGTACTAAAGCCCCAAAATTTAGCCGTATTACTTGCTGATTCCTAAAGTCATGGGAATTTATTAGGATAAAACCCAACAGCCTGAAACACTCTTTTGCTAACGCAATTATGTGGTCGGGAAATGTCAACTTTCGATCAAATATGACTCCCAAATCCTTCATAGTTGTTGTACGGGTTATGCTAACCCCATTTATTTCGTAGCCATAACTTATTGGGTGCCACATTCGACCAAAGGTCATTGCGTAGCATTTAGAGGCATTGAATTCCATCCCGTTGTCATTACTCCATTGGTATACAGCATCAACTTCCTGCTGCAGGGCTATGCAATCTGCGTCATACCTCACTTCTATAAAAAGTTTGAGGTCGTTAGCGTAACGCAAACAGTGGGAGTGCTCTAGAACGGTAGGAAGGTCGTTTACCATAAATAAAAATAATAGAGGCCCAATTATTGAGCCCTGACTCACGCCGGAACGCGTATGACAAGGGCTAGACTCGTATATTCCAAGTCTAACATACTGCTGGCGATCACGAAGGTAGTCCGCAAGTAGCCGAAGAAGTCCTGGGGCAAAGCCAATGGTGCTAAGTTTTGTCAGCAGGATGTCGTTATTGACCCTATCAAACGCCTTCCGGAAGTCGAAGTAAAGAACATCTACTTGGGAGCCTCGGTCCATCTTAGCTGAAACAAACTCTACTAGGGTCAAAAGGTTGGTATCAAGAGATCGCTTTCGTCTGAAGCCGTACTGCTCGTTGCAAAGGTTTTAATTCTATTTAATCCACCTGCGCATATATACAAGGTGAATTTTTGATCATCGTCCAAATTCATACTGGTGGCTTGGTAAGTGATCAGTATCATGCATCAATAACAATTTTGGTGAAATTCGTAAAATGAAATTTCGACTCCCCATAGTGATTCACTCGGGACTGGAACTGAATTATATGTGAAGCCAAAATTTCATTTTATGAATTTCACAAAAATTGTTACTGATCCAAGATACTGATCACTTATCAAGCCTCCAGTATGAATTTGGACGATGATCAAAAAGTCACCTTGTATATTCATGGATTATGCTCTCAAACACCATTACAGGAGACGACAATATTGCAATCGGTCTGTAATCCTCTACCTTCGACTTGTTGGAGCTTTTAGGTATCGGACAGACTCTTGACAATTTCCACTGAGGCGGGTACTTTCCAGTTTTCAATGCGAGGTTAAAAATATGGCATAGAGGAAGGGACATACATTTTTTAATCTTTTTGAGTATTGTAGATGGAATACTGTTAGGCCCCATGGAACTACTTAGTTTCAGCTTGTTTATTGCACTTATCACATCTTTAGGTGTAATGTGGAAAATATTTACATTAAATATAGTGTTAAATCAAGAAAGGTGCAACTGTGTTTTATAGGTAAGGGTGGCCACCCTCGCCTAGGATTTGGCGATATTTTGCCAAAAAACGGATCACCTGTGAGTCTCCTTTTCAATTGTATATCCTTACTCTGTTTCTGTGTTATTTTGGGGTATAATCAATAAAATCAATTATTATACTTGTGTAGTAAATAATCTAAACATCCCGGAATTATATTGGGTTTATTAAACTAAAAACTCCACATTACAATGGCTAAACCAAACAGACATATGACAATGACATTCATAACTTTAAATATCATAGAGTCCACAAAAGAGATCCACTATCTCAAATAGTTTCTAAAACCCAGCGCTCAATCAAAGGTTTTTTTTCTTTTAATTTTTTTTTTAATGTCATATCAATGACATTCATAACTTTAAATATTATAGAGTCCATAAAAGAGATCCAATACATATAATATTATTAAAACTCGCGTGAGCTGACATACTAAATTATTATTACAAACGGCTTGAACACTCACGTGTGATTGTTGTTGACTATATGCCAACCGTTTCACCGATACAATTTCGGCATTATCAAGGCGAGTGTCGTTCTTAGGACGACGACGCGGCGTTCACCGTCATTGTCAAACGGGCACTGGCAGCCGCCGATCGGCGAGCCGCACGCATTGCTCGTGCGCTGAGCGTTGGCTGCGTCGTCGATAGGGGTGGGATGGGGGATGCACTTGATTTCTTTGATTGTTCCAATTGTTTGTTATTAGGAGCGGTTATTAAACAAAACGAACTCACAACATCGTCACTGTCACTGGGCACTGTCCTAAAGTTGCTCGATCCATCGAGAACCGGTTTCCAAGACGGAGCCAGCTGCCAACCATGATCCCTGTTGAAGTTGGGATTACGACTTATCTCGATGGCTTCGTGTATTTTGCGAGGAATGGTATATTTCTCCTTCACTAATACTGTAGCCTTGTCGAAACGGATGAAGTGGGTCGTATCCGAACTAAGTGCATGTTCTGCTACTGCTGACCCGTTAATGTCCAGTTTCTTCATGGATCGAATATGTTCAGTCAGTCTTGTGGACACGTTGCGCTTGGTTTCTCCTATGTAGCTTTTTCCACAATCGCACGGGACCTTATAAACTCCAGGTGTGTTGAGAGGGTCTCGGTCCTTTGGGGATCTCAGCCAGTTCCGTAGTTTGGTGGGGGCTCGGAAGACGGTTATGCGTTATGACGGTTGCGGTTATGTGACCCACAGTATGTGGATGCTGAATTGACCCACGTAAGACACGTACTGGAGGCCAATGGGTATAATTGGAGACACAGTAACCGGCTTGCGACTCCATCAACCCACCATCGTCCATCCGTTGTTGAGAGGGCTCCGATCTACTTGCCCTTTGTGAGAGGCGTAACAGATAGGATTGGACACCTGCTTCGCCGGAAGTACAGTGTGAAGACTATCTTCCGAGCCCCCACCAAACTACGGAACTGGCTGAGATCCCCAAAGGACCGAGACCCTCTCAACACACCTGGAGTTTATAAGGTCCCGTGCGATTGTGGAAAAAGCTACATAGGAGAAACCAAGCGCAACGTGTCCACAAGACTGACTGAACATATTCGATCCATGAAGAAACTGGACATTAACGGGTCAGCAGTAGCAGAACATGCACTTAGTTCGGATACGACCCACTTCATCCGTTTCGACAAGGCTACAGTATTAGTGAAGGAGAAATATACCATTCCTCGCAAAATACACGAAGCCATCGAGATAAGTCGTAATCCCAACTTCAACAGGGATCATGGTTGGCAGCTGGCTCCGTCTTGGAAACCGGTTCTCGATGGATCGAGCAACTTTAGGACAGTGCCCAGTGACAGTGACGATGTTGTGAGTTCGTTTTGTTTAATAACCGCTCCTAATAACAAACAATTGGAACAATCAAAGAAATCAAGTGCATCCCCCATCCCACCCCTATCGACGACGCAGCCAACGCTCAGCGCACGAGCAATGCGTGCGGCTCGCCGATCGGCGGCTGCCAGTGCCCGTTTGACAACGACGGTGAACGCCGCGTCGTCGTCCTAAGAACGACACTCGCCTTGATAATGCCGAAATTGTATCGGTGAAACGGTTGGCATATAGTCAACAACAATCACACGTGAGTGTTCAAGCCGTTTGTAATAATAATTGAGATCCAATACATTCTCCCTGGCTTCAGTTTTGGACATAATCTTCCAAGTAGCGAGGAGTACGATGTTCCCTGGTTGACCGACGTAGTGGGGCTTGTAGCATTGCAAATTTTGTAGTTGCGGTTATCACAAAAAAGTTACGCGTCGTAGTTTGGCTTGATGGTAAATTACGGTTTACCCTCTTTTCTAGACATGAAGATAATCGCGTGTCTGCTGCAATTCCGAGGAGTTTTTCTCGTTCATTTGTCGGCCGGAGTTTTTGCTGATAGCTCGTGTTGAGTTTATTTTTTATTTTTAATGGCGGTTGTGCCAACAGGAGTTGTGTTTTTAATAATATAGGTGGGTTTTCGTATTCAATTTGGTTAATTATTCATTTGTGTGGAATAGTTCTATAATATTGTTTTTGTATTTCAGGAATATTATACATATTCTATTGGATGATGTAAAAAAAAAGGAATTTTTTCGTCGGGTTGGTGGGAGTTCTGACTATCGTCAGATCATGGTATGTATTGCTTTCTTTGTATTTTGAGTCACCGGAATTTTGTTCTCATTGTTCCGTGTGGTAAAGGTTTTAATATTGTTTTTTCTCTTCTAATTCCAGGGTTTTGTTTTCAAGATGTTTTCAAGATGTTTTCAAGATCTTCATGTTTTCGAGATTTACCAGATTTTTCAAGTTTGAAGTTGTATTGCCTCGTTGGTGATTTATTCGGCTGGCAGAGGAATGATCGCCGCGTGGTGTACGCAGTAAGAAGTTCCTTTGTCTGCGTGGACGAGGATCGTTGACCTTGAAGGGGGCAGCGGACGGCGTGTCATTTCCGTGGTGTTTATTGGAAAAATTAAAGTAGGTGTTGGAATTTTTACTTTTATCCACACACTATTAAGATACCTAGGACGGTATGTTTTCAGGACACTTAGTTATGTGTCCTATTTGTAACCAAGGGTAAATTCTTCTTCCTGTTTCACCGAATAACCCAAACTGTAAAATTTAATGTTCCGTAATATTTTTTTCCCTGGTAGAACTGAATGGTGTACCAGACGATTTGGTTTAAAGAGTATGTACGACAAATATTTATTGTTTGTAGGATCTACGGCTCCCCTGAGCTAGATTTATTTTTGGAAATTAATTCCCTTGTATGTTTTCGAGTTTTGTTACCCTTAAAGTTTTTTTATGTAATTCCACAAGTTTCCATGTAATCTAACTACCTGATGTTAAGGCGGTCCCTGACACAACTATTTAAAGGTATTTAAGGTTTAGTAATGTCTTGGCAAGATATATGTCAAATGAAGGTCTTGGCCAAAAGCTTGTAACTAAGTATAATTTTTCTGTAACACCTTTGGCTTGTGGAATTGACGTTTTGTTTTGTGATAAAGTTAAATACACTTAATTGTAAAGTACCACGTAGTTTTCTTCAGAACCTTTTACCAACGATTAGGTTACAATTAGGTCCCTGTTTAATTTTATCTTGTTCAGAGGCATGACCGGTGGAAAAGACCGGGTACCCGCCGGTCGTGCACCTGACAGGCTCCTGACTCATGCGTTTCAGACATGACTGAGTGACTACGTACTGATTCTGGTGTTGATGCACTTGGTCCTGTCTGTGGTTCAGTTGAAGCCCGATATTTTGCCTCTCGTTCAAAATATTGAGTCCCAGGTTCAGTGCTCAGATCAGTTTCTCCACACGGTGCAAGCTGTCTGTTTGAAACCGTTATGTCCCTCCCACTCTGTAGTCTAACATGAGAGTGAAGTGGATTCACTTCTAGTAATTCCACATCTTCTGCTATCGGATCGTACTTGCTAGATCTGACATTATTTTTCAAGAGAGCTTTTTTGCCTTCTGTGAGCCAGGTTGGCATTGACTGGCCATTGGAAGAACGTCTAGAATGAGTAAACATTCTTTCATAAGGGGTACAACCTGTTGAGGTACATAACAGTGATCGGATGGAATGAAGAGCTCGGGTAAGTACATTCTCCCAACCTGTTATGGGCAAATTTTGCGTCTTTAAAGCGAGTTGTAAATTATTTGCTTTCCAAATTATTCCATTGTACCTCTCTGTCTGCCCATTTCCTTGCGGTTTATACGGGGTTGTATAACTAGTAGCAATACCAAGACCATGTAAGTAATCTTTAAGCTCTGTTGATAAAAAGCTAGTTCCTCTATCAGAATGTATGTATGTTGGCATGCCAAATATCGCAAACAGGGTTGTCAGTTTCCTTTTGATTGTAGTGACACTTAAGTCTGGACAAGGAAATGCAAATGGAAATCTGGAAAATTCATCCACTACTGTAAGAATATATTTGTTTTGCGTCGAACTAGGTAGTGGTCCTTTAAAATCCATTGAAAGTCTTTAAAATGGTGTAGTCGCTTTAATCAAAGTGCCAAATTATTGCATAAATCTAGGCTTTATTTCTGCGCAGGCTTGACACCCAGCTGTAATACGTCTTACATCTTCAACAGAGAATGGTAAACTTTTTGAGTGCGCCCAGTGCATCATTCGTATAACGCCCGGGTGACAGAGGTTGTCATGGAACTTTGATAAGTTAATTAAAGACGTGGAAGCAATCATATTGTTAACACGGGAAAATGTATCCACTACAACATTTTCTTTTCCTGGACGATAAACAATGTCAAAACTATAGTTGGATAACTCCAGTCTCCAACGCTGTATTTTGTCATTCTTAATTTTAGAGTGTTTTTGCTTTTGATCGAACATAAAAGCAACAGATTTCTGATCAGTAAAAAGTTTAAAGGTACGCCCAATCAAAAATTGTCTCCATTTTATTAAGCTTTCTACTATAGCGGCTGCTTCTTTTTCTACAGCCGATTGATCTTTTTCACTAATTGATAAAGTTCTTGAAAAAAATGCAACTGGTCTTCCTTCTTGTGATAGAGTTGCTGTTATAGCATAGTCTGACGCGTCAGTTTCTACCGTTAGCGGTATTTTAGTATCCATTGCATTGATAACAGCCTTTGCTATTTCCAGCTTCATTGATTTAAATGTATTTACGGCTTTATGTGTCATAGGGTAGCATTCATTGGCTACAAGAGGATGTATTTTTGACGAAAAATTGGCAATCCATCGAGCGTAATGTGCGAACATGCCCATAGCTCTGCGCAGAGATGCAGAGTTTTGCGGAATCGGCAGTTCTAGAAGAGTAATCGTAATCGTTCTGGATCGGGCTTGAGAACACCGTTGCAAATATTGTAGCCCAGTAGATTGATTTCTGTTTTTGAGAATTCACTCTTACTCATATTTAATGTTAAGTTGTATTTTGCCGCCACCTCTTTGAATCTGCGCAACTTGCTGTCGTGGTCGGTTTGATCAGTGCCAGATATCGTGATATCATCTAAATAAGTGTAAACACCTTCAAGTTCCTCTTTTTCAATAATATTATTGATTGCTCTCTGGAAAGCTGCTACTCCATTCGTCACACCGAAATTGATACAAGTTTCCACACGCTTCAAACGCTGTGTACTATTTGTCTCGTTCTTTAATCGGAATTTGGTGATATGCACTCTTCAAGTCAATTTTGCTAAATACTTTATACTTTACAACTTTATTGACAATATCTTCAATTAGAGGAAGAGGATACGCATCCAATTGCGTGAATCTGTTAATTGTTAAGGCAAAGTCTATTACCAATCTCTTTATGTGATGTTCACTTGAAGTGACAAGAACTTGCGCTCTCCATGGTGATTGACTCGGTTCGATAATACCTTCTGAAAACAACTTCTGAATCTCTTCGTTTATAAATTTCGCATTTTCCTCTGAATGTCTCCTCGAATTGATTGCGACAGGTTAGTTGAAGTCTAAAAGGTTATTAAATAGACATACAGATTCAATATTAGCCTGTGATAGGGCACATATTTTCAGAGATGGTTTTTGTCCTCCAAAGTTCATTTCTAAATCCGTATGTTTACTGAGTATGTCGTGCCCTAGGATCACGTCTGAGCAAAGTCCTTCCATAATCATCAAATTCACATTTAGTTTCTGATTTTGTAATTCTAGAGTTAGAGGACATAATTCTTCTACGCGAGAGACTAGACTGGATTTTGCCATTGTAATCTTTTGGTCACAGGGTAGCTTTAGTAAACCATAATGATCAACAAGTCTTTTGTCAATAAAACTTGCCGTACTGCCTGTGTCGACGAGTGCTCGTGCCATTATTTTATTTATTTATTTATTTATTTTATTGATTGGGAAACAAACAGTTTTCTTAACACATAATACAAATAACAATAAATTCATCTTAAAACCAAACAAGTTTCCACATAAATCTTGCAAGTAAATAAATTTATGTGCACGGCATTATAACAACGCAACATGTACTTACGTTATAAGTTACTCAGTAAATTTACACGAAACAAAGCAAATTGAAAAGGGAAAAAATATATACAAATTACCAAATTAACACAGCAAATTGAAGAGAGAAAAATGTACATAAATTAAAAATTAACACTAACACAAAGTTAAGTATCACTAAGAAAACATTTAGTACTTTTTTAAAAACGTTTTAAATAATGAAGATTTAAATAGACCCAGCGAAAGATGCAATATATCAAGATCAAGAAAATCTTTATTATAACAATCACAAGCACGAACCAAAAATCTATTTTTTGAATAATTTGTACCCGTATGTGGTAAACTAAATTAAGACTTATTCCTAGTAGTAAAAGTTCGACATTTGAATCCAATTTTATTCAAAAGGTAAGGGGAATCCAAAATATTATTGACTATTTTAAAAAGAAATAATAAGTAATGGCAGATACGCCTTTCCTCCAAAGCAGCTATCGTATCTGGTTGAAATCGGAAATCCGAGCTACGGCTTTGACGATAATTTAGATATCTCAAAAATTTATTCATTAGTACTTGAATAGTAGCTTTGCTCAAGTCACAAGCAGCTGCAGATGTTATACTTGACAACGTTTCATTAGAACCGCCGTTAGTCAAGATTGCGGCATTTTGTTGACATTTATTTCTGCAGACTTTGGCAAAATGTCCTTGTTTACCAAAAGCTAGGCATGTACTTCCTACAGCAGGACAGTTTCGCCGTAGATGTCTTTTTTTCCGCAAAAATAACACATTTCTTTTGAACTGTAAGCAGTAGACGTAGTGGCTGCAGTAATATTTTCTGTATTTGCTGTATTATTCACTGTCTCAGCATGTGTCGTTTTAAAAGAGTTGATCAAAGGAACGTTTTCTCGTTGATATGTCTCATTATGTATTTGAGCCAGTTCTAGAGTTCGAGCTTGTTCATAAGCTGTATCTAAGGAAAGATTGCGGTTCTCGAGAAGTCTTTGACGTATTACAGGAGACGAGAGGCCACCTATGAATGTATCTCTTACATAATCATTTTCGTTTTGTTCGGCTGTTACATACACTTTTGAAATCACAATCTTTAGATAAAACTTTTAACGCTTGTAAGTACTGGTGTACGGATTCTCCAGTTTGTTAGAATCTTTTCATTAATTTGTGTCTTGAAAATATTTCATTTGGTGGTTTAATAAAGAGTTCGTTCAGTTTTTTATTGCAGTCTCGTAACTGGTTGTTTTTTAATGTGTGTGTATAACGCTGGGGATAAACGGTTTACGAGCAGTTGATACTTCGTAGCAGTACTCACTGATTTTTCTGCACTCGTGATTGCAGTGAGAAAATTCTCGAATGTTTGTTTCCAATGTGTCCACTGAGGGGACAAATCCCCTTCGGAGGAGGGGTCTTCTTCGAATCTTTCTGGACGTCGATATTTTTCCATGTTTATTTTAGTTTAATAAATTGTAGTAAATAATCTAAACATCCCGGAATTATATTGGGTTTATTAAACTAAAAACTCCACATTACAATGGCTAAACTAAACAGACATATGACAATGACATTAATAACTTTAAATATCATAGAGTCCACAAAAGAGATCCACTATCTCAAATAGTTTCTAAAACCCAGCGCTCAATCAAAGGTTTTTTTCTTTTAATTTTTTTTTAAGCGAGGGTCGAAAATATTTTGTTTCAGCCATATCTTCGGAACGGAACGTGGTAAAATCCTAGGGTTTGGACCATAGGGTGTCAAAAAAGTTTCTTTTTCTTTTAATTTTTTTCTAAGCAAGGGCCGAAAAAAATGTTGTTACGGCTATATTATTTTTGGAATGGAACGTGGTTAAACTCTATTGTTCGGACCATAGGGTGTCAAAAACTTTTTTTTTTAAATGTCAAAACCTTAAATTTGACACATATTTTTCGTTTCGGCCATGTTCCGATATCTTCGGAACAGAAGGTGGTACAGCCCTAGGATTTTCACCGTAGGGTGTCAAAAAACTTCCTTTTTTTTAATTTTTTTTCTAAGCGAGGGCCGTAAAAATTTTTGTTTCAGCCATATCTTTGGAACGGAAGGTGTGCCACACAGGTGGGTTGGTTTTTATATCGTGCGCCCTTTATTTGATTGGAATGAGGTGTGGAATCGACAGAAGGCAGTCATTTTTCCTAACGAAGTTGTTTTCTTTTTCCGAGGAAATGCGTAGTTTTCGTGAAAACCGATCTGTAATTCGAGAAGGTTCATTAACTATTCGCGTGAGTGAATATTCCTTAATAGTTTTTTAAGGAAAGTGGTTGTTCTTTATGACAAGGGATCTGAAGATCAACATTTAAATCTCCTACAATAAGAACATGTTCATATTGGGAAGTAAAAATGGATGTGGAGTCACTTAATTGTTCAATAAAGTCACTGAAGTTACTTTAAGGTTGTCTATAGAATGTACCGATTACAAATTTAGTTTTATTAAGTTTAACTTCGAACCTGTTGTATTAATTATTTCTTCTATAATGCTATTGAAATAGAAAAAAGGAAATCAACAGGTAAATAAATGATTGCCACACTACAGAACAATTTCGGTAAAAACACGAGTACGAGACACGAAATTTTATCAATTGCGACTATAAAAATCTCTATAACTCACAAGAAGTTATCGATATAGATCTGAAGTTCAAAGACAAACGAAATTTTCCTCTATTTCTGAAATAAGAAATAAGGTATGCGCTGGGAAAATTAAAGAACAAAAAAGCTTCCGGAAAGGATGAGATTACAAATGAAATTTTAAAATGTTACACCGAAGATCTAATCAAACCAATCCAGACTATATTTAACGCAATTATTGAATCCGGTCACTTTCCTAAACAATGGCACCTTTCAACTTTAAACTTACTACATAAGAAAGGATGTCACAAGGACATAAATAATTATACACCTATCATAAATAATTATACACCACGGCAGCCACAGGGTGACGCCGGGGCCGCTCCCCCCCAGCCACGACCCATTGTCGTCAGACTGGCGCGTCGCTTGCTGAAGGATGATTAGATGAAAAATGCCCGAGTAAGACGTGGCGTCACTACAGTGGACCTGGGCCTACCTGCTCACTCACCACAGACATTCTACCTAAATGAAAGGTTAACAAAGCAGAATCGTATTTTATTTGGCAAAGCTCGAGAGATGAAGCGCATTAAGCACTGGAGATTCACCTGGGCGCATGAAGGCCAAATTCTGGCTGAGCGTGATGAATCCTCTGCAGTTTTCCAGATTAGGTGTGAAAAAGACATTAACCGTGTTTTTTGTTAGGTTTCATATTTGTCTGATCAATTGTCTAATTATGCTAAAACTGTTACTATTTTCAATTATTCGTAATGTAAATACCGTTATGTGTCTGAGTGTGATTTTAAATGAAGATGACTTAAATGTAATAACCAGAATCATCTATAGCTGCTATGATAATTTTTCAACGACTCATCAAGCCTACATAATTATTATTTACCATATACCTCAATACAGTACTATCTATATGACTTCAAATACACCCGTATTGATTAATATAAGTAGTTTATTATTATTTAATACTCATCGTTTTACCAAAGTTTTCTTTTTTATATTATCGTAAGAGTAAATCCAAATTTATTAAATTGGGACTATATAATGCGGGTTCTTAAGGTTCTAATCATGACGAGATAATAGTTGCAATAGGGCACCAATCACCAGATATCTTGGCGATAAACGAGACCTGGCTCGCAGATAAGCAGGATGCCAAGGCTCCAGTTATACCAGGGTACAAATTGAGACATTTGCCACGTCCGCCGGGACCGCGGCGGGGCGGCGGTGGGGTCGGTTTCTACGTGCGGCACGGTATTATTGCACGCACGGTGCCACACCCGCCCGCTACCGTCGGCTCCTGCGTGGAGCAGACGTGGGTATCGTGGAACACTCGTTCGAAAAGAATTCTTATCGGCATGGCCTACCACCCTCGCTGGGTAAATGTAGACACATTTTTTGACTCGATCACCGAATCTATTGCTACTTTCTCTCGTTTTGACCATATCGTGCTGCTTGGGGATTTTAAAATTAATGTTCTTGATATTAACGATGCCAAAACTAAAAAACTTAATGACTTTCTAAGGTATTCAAATCTTAATAACTACATCTTACAGCCTACACATTTTACGGCTAATAGCGCAACATTAATTGACCTTGTTATTTTGGACATGTCTTTTTCATCTACTGATGTGAACTATATCCCTCAGCTTAAGGGACATGCTTTAATTACAGTTGAATTTAAATTTAAAAATCATAAAATTCTTCCAAAACATGTAACATATAGGCCCTTAAAAGATATACAAAGGGACGATTTTAATAGGAATCTATCATATGTTGATTGGAGTAGTATTGCTGAATTAAGAAATGTTGATCAGATGGTTTTAAGGTTCACAAATCAGTTGTTGCAATTGATTGAAAGACATGCCCCACTTAAAAATATTATAATCCGTAACTGTCCTAAGCCTTGGTTTACTAATAACATTAAATATATGATGCAATTAAGAAATGAAACGCATGTTAAATATTGCAAAACTAAATCTGAACAAAATAAAGAATGTTACAAATCTCTCAAGCGACTAGTTAACACGAGTTTGTATTATGAAAAAAAGACCTTCTTCGAACAAAAAATAAATAATAATGTTTGAGACCCTCAGAACTTGTGGAAAGAGTTAAAACGATCCATTTTACCAAGTTTTAAAAATTCTTAGGAACTTCCTGATAACTTTAATGATCCTGATGAGATTTGTGATCATTTTAGTGATGTTCCGGGTAAGAAAAAAGTTTCCATTTCCCAGCTAACTTACTTTGAACATCACTTTAATAATGCTGATATCACATTTCACTTTGAACCTGTAGATGAAATTGCCGTTGGAAGGATCATCTTGTCCTTGACTACTAATGCTATCGGCTCAGACTACCTCTCACGAGATATGATCTTGCTTACCCTTCCCCAGTCGCTTGGTGTAATAACAAATATAATAAATTGATCTATTCAAACCCACGCTGGGGAAGACGGCAACAACGGCGGCGACGGTTACTGACCTCAGACCTATTAGCCATTTACCCTTTTTATCAAAAGTACTAGAAAAAGTGGTTTATAATCAGATTTCTAATTATGTTGAGAAAAATAACATCTTGCCTCGTATTCAATCAGGTTTCAGAAAACAGCGAAGCACTAATACCGCATTGATTGATGTTGTAGATAATATGTTAGCGTCACAAGACAAGGGCGAAGGAACTATCCTAGTCCTCTTGGATTTTTTAGAGCCTTTGATTGTATTAATACATCTATTCTCCTATCAAAACTGTCGTACTATGGTTTTGATGCCCAGGCAATTAAGTGGTTGATTGTTACCTCAGCCATCGTCAACAACAAATTCAGCTCGAAAAACTGGATGGATCATCCATATTATTTAGATTAAGTCCTTTAAATAGAGGTGTCCAACAAGGTTCGATTTTGGGTCCACTTTTGTTCATTTTATACAGTGCTGATATAGGCAATTGTATTTTAAACTGCAAATATCACACATATGCTGATGATTTACAAATATATATTTCTTTTTTTCAAAAAGACACGGCTCAAGCCGTTGAATACCTTAATAACGATCTCAACCGTATTTCAGCATGGGCTTCTAAAAACTCACTGGTCTTAAATCCAATAAAGTCAAAATTCATGATCTTAGGTCCTCGATTACAAGTAGTACGAATTTCTGATCAAATTTCAATGATTCAAATTGCAGGAGTGAAAATAGATAAGGTTCAGGAAGCTCGTAATCTTGGATTGCTGATGAACAGCAACCTAAAATTCAAGAACCATGTACTGGAGTTAGCTCGAAACTGTTTTTACAGACTGAAGGTTCTACATGGTATTCGCAACTTTATAAATGTGGATATACGTATCAAGCTGTGTGAGTCATTACTCCTATCAAAGCTAAACTATTGTATAACCGTATATGGTCCTTGTTTATTTGAACGCTGTCAGAGACTTATTCAGCGTGTTCAGAATGCCTGTGCTCGTTACTGTTTCCGGATACCTCCTCGTACCCATGTTACACCTTACTTGAATGATGCAGGGATTTTGAAAATGAAGGGACGTCAGAACCTCCATCTCGCCACTTTATTATTCGGTGTAATATACGAGAAGTGTCCCGAATACCTTTATGAGAAACTTACTTGGTGCGGTTCAAGGCACAATTATTATACTAAAGCTTCCAGATATCGCCTTTCAGTACCTAGACATACTTCGGCTGCCTTTCGTGGGAGTTTCAGATACCAGGCCACTAAATGCTCGAATAATATACCACCACCAATCCGCAATTTAAAAACAATAGCAACATTCAAGTTTCATTACTGTTATGTATGCATTAGAGGGTAAGTGGAAATATTGTACGGCCGCGGCCGCCTCCGCGGGTCAGTAACCGAACTGTTGTCTTTTGTCTACGATTACAAGTTGAGTTGTTAACAGCTGCCGTTTATTTGTCTATTTCCTGGCTAGACTAGAAAACCTATTAGTGCTCATATTTAACAATTACAAACGGTATCTTATAGACCGAGAAAAACAGCATGCTTAGTGGCAAATCCTAAAAATTGTGATAAATAAGCATCTTCTCCCTCCCCTCTTCTCATTATATGTGTCTATTTTATTTTTGTTATTGTCAAATTTATTACATGTTATTTAAGTATATTTACCATTCCAATTTTATAAGGTCATTGTCTTAATTTGATCAACCGACATAGATCTTTTTAATGCATGGTACTGGCAGAATATCAGTGTCACAGATTATTCTGTGGCGTATGCTGAGCGAGCGCCCTTTCAGCCTCTATGTCAAAAATTGTGATCTTTTTGTATTTGTTATTTGTTAAGGTCTAAAAGTGTACTTTTTGTGTTTTTTTGTAAGAGGCTTTGAATAAAGTTTTTATCTGTCTATCTATCTATCTATCACTCTATCAAGCAGTCTCTACAAGTTATTCATGACCATCCTAAAAATCGGATCTATAAAACTATTGACGAAAACCAACCCGTGGACCAAGCAGGATTTCGTAAAGGCTTTTCTACGACTGATCATTTACATTCGCTAAACATGATAATAGAAAAATACACGGAATGGAGCAAACCACTCTACATATGTTTTAAAGACTTTACTAAAGCTTTCGAAAGTATTAGCCATAACATTTTACTTAAAGCTCTCCTCCAACAAGGCGTAGACAAAGAATGTGTTGAAGTAATAAAAGAAGCTTATAGATACAACTCAGCAAAAATTAAGTTAGAGTCAGAGGGACCCATGTTTCCGATTAGGAAAGGAGTCAAACAGGGAGACCCGATTTCCCCTATATTGTTCAACTCATTACTTGAACAAGTATTCAGAAGTATCGACTTGAGTGGTAAGGGTATATCTATTAATAGATATAAAATGTCTGCGCTAAAATTTGCAGATGAGATTATTTTAGTAGCCGAATCTTCTGATGAAATACAAAGAACGAAAGAACGAAGAACTTGAAAGCACAGGCCTCCAACTAAATGAGAAGAAAACCAAAATTAAAACTAATACAACAAAAACGCCTGTTCAAGTAAATGACAAAGAATTAGATTATGTGGTAATTATATATACTTGGGACAACTATTATTCTCCTTGATAAAAGATTAGATAAAGAAATAGACCGAAGAATCAACATTGGATGGAGAATGTATTGGGGACACTAGTACATATTCAAATCCGATCTAAATATTGCCATAAAGAGAAAAGTGTTTAATATGTGTGTACTACCCGCAATGACTTACGGTGCTCAAACCTGGGCTACTACAGGTAACCAAAGAGCTAAATTTGAATAAATCAGCGAGCAATAGAACGCAGCATGCTCTACATCAAGAAACAAGATCGAGTAAACAATGAAATTCTCAGAAAGCAGACAGAAGTGAAGGACATCATCACCACGATTAAAACAATGAAATGGCAATGGGCAGGCCACATGATGCGGACTCAAGACAATAGATGGACGCGTCTTACTTCCGAGTGGATACCGAGAGACGGTCGGCGAAGAGTTGGAAGACCATACATGAGATGGACAGACGAACTGAGACGTTACAACCCATTATGGTGGCGACACGCCGCAGACAGACCTACGTGGAACGAGATGGCAAAAGGATTCATTGCTCAGAACAACGATGAGGAACAAGATAAATAGTCACCCAGATAAGCCTGGTCAGCTAGGCTGACCAAGACCAAACCTCACTGGCAACAATGAGAGGCCTACCATGTCCTAACTAGGACCTAAATGAATTTGACAAATGATCAATGGAAATGTATGTTTGTGGAATTTGTTTTTTTAAATCAATTCAATAAATAATATAATTTTATTTTGTTAATTATCATATATGATTAGTGTTTTTTTAGACAAGTTTATAATTATTCGTCAAATAAAGGCTTTATTATTATTGTTACGAGAATTTTGGATCTCGTTTCTCCCTCTTGGCCAAAAGAATTTAAAGAGAGAGAGACGGTACTTCCCTCGGCAGAAGCACAGTCGGCCGAGGTTCAGAGCCCCAGGGAAAGAAACTGGCGTACGATGCGAGCAGTATCGAGCAGAACCGCCTTCTGCATCTGCACTGGAAGCGAACTGCCGCGGAACCCCAACCGTCTCAGGTTGGTTTCGAGACTGGTTGGTATTAACCCGTTCACGGATAAAATAACTGGGATTATTTCGGTGGATGCCACGCCCCACATGTCGGTAACCTCGTGAGCCAGGTCGAGATACTTCCTCCTCTTCTCGGTTTCAGCTTTCACGAGGTTCTCCTCGTGTGGAATTGTGATATCCACCAAAAACACCTGAGACTGCGCCCGGTCCATCAACACGTTTATTCATGAGAATAGTCCTATCTGTGATGACAGACCGATCCCAGTGGAGCTAAGCGCGGCCGTTTTCTAGTACTGGCGCTGGTGAGTACTTGTAATATGGCACCTTCTGATTTACGAGGTCGTACTTGTGGGCGAGTTCTTGATGAAGGATTTTGGCCACTTGGTTGTGTCTGTGCAGATACTCAGTGTTGGCAAGAGCGGAACAACCGGAAATAATGTGTCAAAGAGATTCTCCAGTATGGGCACATGCCCAGCAGATGTCCTGGGTCCCATCCTTGATAATGTATTTCCGCTAGTTACGCGTCTTGATCACCTGATCTTGTATTGCACAGACAAAGCCCTCGGTTTCCCCGAAGAGGTCGCCGAAGCGCAGCCAATGCAGGGAGGTTTTTTGTCAACGTGAGGCTCGTGAAGGGCCTTGTGAAACCAAAAAAGGACAAAAAGCTTCAGGTTATCCATGTAGAGAAGGTGCGATATCCGCATTCCTCCCCTCCGAAACTGAAAGCCCGCCGCTGATTTCTTCAAAAACCAAAGCGGGCTCAGACAATCACCCTGGAAAATACCCCTTTTTATCCGTATTTGGTCATCGGCATCCGTCATTGTCTCGCCTGCGAGACTAAGGATAGTACTCCATTGCCCCATACATGCTTCAAGGAAGTGTCGAACTGTATTGTCGACTTTGTACAGCTCAAGGACCCTTAGGAGCCATGAGTGGGGGACCGAGTCGAAAGCCTTTTTGTAGTCCATCCAGGTGGCGGAGAAGTTCCGACGGTTGCGTCTGACCAGTTTGCCAGCGACCGCGTCAATGAGGAGCAGCTCCTTGCTACCGCGGCTACCACCCCTACACCGGTTCTGAGCATCCGAGATGATGTGATTTTCAACAATGTGTTGAGAAATCTTGGAGTTCAGAACGGAAGTAAGCGTCTTGTATAGAGTACAAAGACACGTGACGGGGCGGTATTTCGATGGATCCGCGGTATCTTCGCTTTTTGGAGCTAAGTGAGTGACTCCGGTAGTTAAGAAGTTTGGGAGCGTACCATCGTCAAGGGCCTGTTGGAACTGCCTTGCGAGGGTAGCATGGGAACGCCAGAATCCTTTCAGCCAGTAATGCTGCATTCCGTCTGGTCCTGGACTTTTCCAGTTCGGGGCTTTACGGACCGCAGCAGTTATGTCCTCCTTCGAGATTCTGACTTTTTATTTTTATTATTATTATTATTATTATAAGTTTAACTTCTATCCAGATTTGTTGCAAATTTGATTGCGCATGTTTCAGTTTTTAACTGTCGAACCTGTTTTTGTATAAACACCAACTCCACCTCCCTTTTTCTTTTTACCACTATTTAATCTGGGTCTTGGCATGTATACGAACTTGTTACCGGGAATTTGAAGATTATTGATATCTGAGTTATCATCCAACCATGTTTCTGTAATACAAGCAACATGTACGTCGAACTTTTTTACAGTTATATCTAATTTGTCCTTACCTGTGTTCAAAGACTGACCATTTAGAAGACCAAATTTTTTTTTTTTTTTTCTACTGAATTTTAAGCAGATTATGGGGTGCATCAAAGAGTGGTTTATATTGCATAAAAATAAGTGCATAAATAGCAAATAATGATACTGTATTATTTTCGCTTAAGTGTGAGTTAATCATAATTAAAAATAAATGTTCTTGGACTGATATAAATATTGCATATATTGTATGTATGAAGGAATAAATAATGAGGTCACATACGATATTATTACAATTAAACTTAAAGATAAGACTGATAGTCTTGGCACTTTTATAACTAAGTTATCCATGAAAGGATCAACACAATTATGCATAATGCTCATATAAATTGAGAACTTTAGCACCTACTTCATAACGTCCAAGTCACAAAGATGCTTGCATGGCAAACCATCGTTTTTACGGATGAATATTTTTCCATTTTTGGCCCAGATGTATTTGTATCCGAGCGGTTTAGCTTTTGCCCTAGTATTCGATGATAACAGGAACTTGGATCTTTGTGATAAACGTTGTGATATATAAATCAGTTGCAGTATTTGAGAAGCTATCCCCATATCACTGCATATTGCACTGCATATTGTAGACCTTAGCTTTATTCAGGAACATATCTCTATCTAATGAAGACTTGAGCGATAAGACTATTGGACTGCTTTTCGAATTTACACTTTTCCTACCTCTGGATACGTTCAAAGTTTTTTCGGCCACAGTCGTTTCATCCAATCCAATTATGTTACCTAGTTGGGAGATCAAAATATGTACGTTTTCTCCTTTGTATTCAGGTATCCCTCGTATTTCCACGTCACGGCAGAGATTTTGGTTGTATATCTCATCTAGTCGTGCTTCCAGCATCTCACACTTAGTTGTAAGTTGGAGGTTGGAGTCTTCTAGGTGTTTCACTCTCACCTCTACCTTTTTTAGCTCTCTTACCTCTTCCATTAACTCGTTGTAAATTGCGCTGTATTTTGGATACTATCAATCATCGTATTGTATTGTGCTGTTATATCTTCTTGTTTTTTTTTTTAATTGGAGGTTATTCTCAATTAATTTCTTATCAATAATTGTTCCAACTCAATTAATAGGTGCTTATTGTTCTCAGTAATTATTTTCATAATTTTCTCATTATTTATAGCAGTCATTGTTATATGACTGGATGATGATGGTTGTATCTGTTTTGCGGATGGTTTTGTGGCTTCTTTCTTCTTGGGTTCAGAACTATTTGGAGTTACGGCACCCAGTGTTTTATGTGGGGTGTTATCATTTGTGCGTTCTCGTTTTGTAACGTTTGAACACGCTAAACATTCCCAAGACTTTTGTAGGGAAGCCAGATGACCCATGTTATATGCTGTAGTTATGTTAGCGCATTGGTATATTAACGATTGCCCATTTGAAAAGAGAATTAAAGAAAAGAAACCTGTTGATATTTGGTATTGCTGAAGAAGAAAAATCTTACCAAGAGCTAGAAAAAATAAAAATTGATATTTTGAGTAGAACACTAGATGTAGAATGCTCAAAAGAAAATATTCAACATGTGAAACGCATTGGCTTAAAGAGAACAGGAGCTAAACCGAGGCCAATTCTACTCACCACTACCACTATGGGCAAAAAAAGTTAAATATGTCGAAACAAACATAAATTGCAACATACTGGGTCTTACATAAAAGAAGATTATCCAAAAAAAGTACTAGAGATAAGGAAGTCTCTACATCAAGAATTGAAACAAGAAATCGAAACAAGGAAACAGAGCTTACTTGAAATATGATAAGTTAATTGTTTTACAAAAATCAAATAAAAGAGTTTTATCCATAAGTCCAAGGAAACATGATAACAGCAAAAGAAGTTCTAGTACATAAATATCACCTCGAAACACTTCAAATGAGCAATTAGCGAAGAAAAATAAAACGTCGACTGCTCAAAGCTCAAGAACAGAAAACTCCATTGTAAATTTCATGAACCGAAGTAACTCTCTACAGAGACCGGCTACTTCCGGCCCAAATCTCAAAAAAAAGAAGGAGACAAATCTAGCAACAAATGGGCTGCCTCCTCCTCCTCTGTAACAAAAAATCGCTAAACAAAAATGAAAATAATAATAAAGAAAAATCCTTTCCCAATACGGCTGGTCCCCGTGGGAGTAGTGGACCCAAACCCTCAATAGAAATCGAGGAAAACATTGTAGAAAATAAATTTGAAAACAAATCGAAGATATGCACACATAATTTTAGATCACTGAAAGGACCTAGATAAATAATAGAACTGGAACATGTATTAGAGAAATTAAACTGGGATATCTGAAGTCAAAGTTAAAGGCCACTGCATACAAAAAAAAAGAAAAGTATGTCATAATGTACAAAGGCACTAAAAGGGGCAGAAACGGAATTGGATTTCTAGTCAAATCTTATCACAAAAATAATATTGTAAACTTCAAGGCATTGTCAGACAGAGTTGCGAGGTTGGATTTAAAGATTGAAAATTGCACTGTAAAGTTGATACAAGTATACGCTCCAACCGAAAAAGCGTCAGATAAGGACGTCGATGAATTTTATATAAATATAGAACAGGATCTACAGGGCACCAGTAAAGAAGCTATATTGATGGGCGACTTTGATGCTAAGATTGGACGGCCAACAAAAGAAGAAAACGCCACCTGTGGCCCATTTGGATACGGAGAGAGAAATGAGAGAGGCAGTCTGCTCGTAAACTTTTGTCTACAACATCAACTCCATGTAACAAACACTCTCTTTAAAAAGAATCAAAAGCAAAAATGGACCTGGTTGTCATCAGATGGAAGAACTAAAAACGAAATTGACTTTATCTTGGTAAAAAACCGATAAAGATTTCAAAACAACGAGGTCATATCTACAACGTTCCCAACTGATCATAGACTTGTAAGAATAACCTACAATTTAAATATACATATAAAGAAAAAGAGAACTAAATATGAGTTAAAACGCAAAAATTTTTCGCCGATTGAAGCAGACTCTCTACAAAATATGATTCATGGGAGACTAAAAAAAGTTGACGAAGTTAATATCAATCATATTTAAGCAAAAACTATTCAAGCAATCGATGGGTGCGGGAAAAATCTTCCTAGCACAAAAGATAACTCTAAATTGATGGACTTTATTAAAAAAGACATTGAATCTTTGATTGATGAAAGAGCAAAATTAAAGCAGATAATAAAAAGAAATCCTGAAGAAAGAAAACGGTTGAAAAAGTTATATAAGGATATACCAAAGAAAACCAAGGAAAGTAAACTAAAAAAGAAACTTGAGAGTCTTGAAAAAGAAATAGAAACTAGAAGTTCTACCAAACGTACAACAAAATCATTTAATAACTCTAAAGAATGGATTAAATCCTTGAATAACACAATGGGTAAGAAAGTGACTAAAAGAGAAGAAATTGTATAGGTAGCAACACAATTTTACAAACAGCTGTACTCCAACCAAGACACAAATCTAGCGGCGATAACCAATTCTGAAAACGAAGAACCTCAAGAATCAGTGCCAGCTATACTAAATAGAGAAACAGAACATGCCATTACACAGCTTAAGAAAGGCAAAAGTTCTGGTGAAGATGGAATAACAAATGACACAATTATAGCGATGATTGAACCGCTTACCCCGTATCTTACCGAGCTGTTCAATAATATACTAGAATTTGAACAGATACCTGAAGACTGGAACAATGCACTTATCAGACTGCTCAATGACAGAGGAGATCCTAACTTAATAGATAATTATCGTTTGTTACGTTTCGTATCGTTTGTATCAGTTTGTTACCAACTATCTACAAACTATTCTCAAAAATTATCCTTTACAGAATAACCCTTCAATTAGACGAACAACAGTCAAAAGAGCAAGCTGGTTTCAGAAAAGGATTCTCTACCACGGGTCACATATTCACGCTTACTCAAGTGATTGAAAAATATAGAGAATACAAACAAATCCCTCTACCTTGCCTTTGTGGACTACACAAAGGCCTTTGATTCTGTCTCTCACTCGTGTCTTTGAAAAAGTCTGATAGAACAAGAAGTCCACACGAAATACATAAACCTTCTCAAGGCTATATACAAGGAAACTAGTGCAAAAATAAAACTTGAAAAAGTCGGTACGTCTATCCCAATAAAACGTGGTGTTAAGCAAGGTGATCCTATCTCACCTTTACTCTTCACAGCCCTCCTTGAGTCAGTCTTCAGAAAAATGGATTTGAATAATCACAATTACGGAATTAACATAAACGGAGAAAAACTGTCACGCTTAAGGTTTGCCGATGACATTGTCCTACTAGCAGATGGTCACCAAGATCTACAAACAATGCTCGCAGCGCTAGACATAGAAAACAAAAAGGTAGGCCTTTTGATGAACTCATTGAAAACAAAAGCAATGACAAACGGAGAAGAAAAACGTATCCAGTTACCTAGCGGAAACATAGAATACGTAAAAGAATACATATATTTGGGACAAATTATATCTTTTGAAGATGCCATAACCAAAGAGATTGATCATCTTGGAAGAAATACTGGGCGAATAAAGATGTTTTCAAAAGCAATCTGCCAGTACATCTAAAAAAGAAAGTAATGGACAATACCATATATTACCAACATTATTATATGGCTGTCAAATCTGGTCACTCACAAAAATCGTAATACGAAAAATAACATCCTTCCAAAGGGCAACTGAAAGATCAATGTTGGGACTAAAACTAAGAGACAGAGTTAGGAGCTCCGACATTAGAGAAATGACCAAAGTAACAGACGCTGTGGGCTTGCTTTGCAAGATCAAATGGAAGTGGGCAGGTCACGTAGCTAGAGCAACCGACGGTAGATGGAGCGAACGAGTCCTCCACTGGTTTCCGAGGGAAGGACGCCGATTGCCTGGTCATCCGAAGAAGCGCTGGTCTGACGACATAAAACAAGTAGCAGGCAATACCTGGACACGATATACATAAGATAGACGAGCATGGAAAATATGGAGGAGGCCTATATCCAATTATGGGTGCCCAAATAATGCTGTTTATAGATTAAATTACATTTCATACAAATTCAAATCATTATAACATTGAATTTTTTGACATGATATTATTATTGAGTTTAATTTTGCAATGCATGATTTCTATTTATGATTTTATGAAGTTTATTTATAAGTATATGTTTAATTGAATTCTATATAATTTTATATTTAGTTTTAATTTTAATCATGATTATTTTGATATTTTGCAGAGAAATCGTACCATTAAATGTTAGCATAGTGTAATGAATTTGTCCATTTATACTTAATTTCTCAATAAAGGCTTTTTACTTTACTTTACTTTTACTATTGGTAATGATAACATTTTTTGCAGGCTACGCATTTAATAATTTCGTTTGACTTGATAGACTTGGTATCTTTGCATTCATTGTATCTTTTCGACATTGTTAAAGCGTGTGAGTAAAAGTTCTAATAAATGGTAACTCACGTTCGGAAATAGAATCCAGTAACAGAAAAAGCGCGCGTAAATTTGTTGATATGCGTCACGGTGGGAGGTGTAGGACTGCAGGTGTCAATATGACAATGGCAAAAATGTTATTGTAATTACTTAAATTCAAGGGCCCTGGAGGGGAGCTACCTTAAATCCTTTAGTTAGCTCATTTTACTAAAAGGAAACATTCCTTTATTTTTTAAAAGAAACAAAACTGCATTCAAAGATCTCCTAAAATTTGCTTGTCTCACCGGGGAACCAAAAATTAAAAAAATAAACCCTCGCTATTTTATTATACATATCGGTAGGATTATTGTTCAGAATAAAATTTGTCTAATAAACATTTGGTCTTACACTCTTCTGTTCTACGAGATACCCATGAAATTGAATACCGATACGTATAATAAAAAAGCGAGGATTTATTTTTTTAATTTTTAGTTGATTCAGTTCCCCGGTGAGACAAGAAAATTTTAGGAGATCTTGGAATGCAGTTTTGTTTCTTTTAAAAAATAAAGGAATGTTTCCTTTTAGTAAAATGAGCTAACTAAAGGATTTAAGGTAGCTCCCCTCCAGGGCCCTTGAATTTTTTCCACTCTGTATATAAAGCTACAAAATGGTAACTGACTGACTGACTGACATAGAATAGAATAGAATAGAATATGATTTTATTCATCTAAAAATTACACAATAACAGAATAGGATTACCTTGACGCCTACAAGGGTGTATGTACCGGTGCTATAGGCGCCAAGCTCTTCCCTTACAGAGTATTACATTAAAAATTAGAAGTAATATAAAATAAACGAGAATACAAAAAAAACAACAGAGCATGCAGCTTAACTTATAATAAAATAAAAACAAAAAATACAAAAAATCAAGGGCATATGAGAGGGTGGGTCTGTGTGAAGAGTGTGGATGAGAATGAGAGTGTGTGTGTAGGAAGAGGGTGTATGTTAGTGTATGTGTTTCCCCAGCCCTACGACCAAGGTCTTGTGATCCGTATATTTACTACTAGGGAGGGAGTGTGGGTGAGTTTGTGAATGTGTGGGTGAGTGTGTCAAAAATTTGATGAAAAATATTAAACAACAAGTAAATTTACATTTAGCATTTGAAACGAGAGACAAGAAGATTCTCTGTTTCCTCATAATTTAGGGACTTAAGCCAGGGTATTAGTTTATTTTTAACTTCATACGCATTTAGAGAGTAGATAGCGTGAAGGTTATTTACTAGGTTATAGAGAAACCGACCAAGATAGTTCTCAAATCTTTCCACGAAACACGTCCGTGAACGTGATATTTTGAAGATGGGGAGTACTCGTCGAGAAGACATGTCCTGTGGGGGAGTGTATGGAGCATTTGAATGTTGTTTCAGAATCACATTAAGAACAAATAGTTGCCTCACTGTAAGAACATCACATTCCTTATATAAGTCAGCTGTTGGGTATTTGAAGGGACGTAACGTACTAACTTTCAAAACTGCTCTTTGAGCTCCTTCAAGAGGAAGAAGAAAAGTCTTACAGGTGCCACCCCATGATCCTATGCAGTAAGTAGTAATTGATTGGCACAAAGTGAAATAGAGCATTCTTATTATCCCCGCATCTGCTACATGGCGTATAGTTTTAAAAATGGCCATGAGTCTTCTCACTCTAACTGTGATGTTCGTAATATGTTGCCTAAAAGTAAGGTGAGAGTCTATTATCACACCCAAATATTTGATATGCGATACTAATTCAAGTTTAGGGCAGTTACAGAGAGGGTTTGGACTGTAGGGAAATAATGTGTCAACCAGGCTTGACGATCTACAACAGAAAGAATGAGCCAGAACTTTGTGAGCAGATGGCGATAATGGCGGCCTTCTTGTTGAAAACGGTACACATTTGGTTTTATCAGCATTAAGTGTTAGTTTATGACACAACAGCCATCCATGAACCTTATCTAACTAAAAGTAATTAACTGGTAGGGTAGGATGACTTACCTGCCTGTCGATTAAAATCTTTGACATTCATTCAATATATAATTAATTTAATTATTTTGTATGGCTGTACTTAGGTACATATTTTTTAATATTGTATTTTTTTTTTAATATGTGATTGTGCAAATTTTTGACATCTAATGTATCTAATTATATTGACATGTAATGAAAGTTATGAATAAAATGATTATGATTATGATTATGATTATCAAAGCCAAGTTGTGCTCGCTTAAATGTGTCGGTCCAGCCCTCTCCCCGGAACAAAAGGACTGTGTCATCTGCAAAGGTGATAATTTTACCATTTTCGAGTGAAAGATTACGCAGGTCATTAATGTACATCAGGAAAAGGGTCGGACCCCAACCCGGAACCCCAAAAGTGACAGGCAGTGGAAGGCTTGTAAACTCCCCAACCCTAACACATTGGGAACGAATGGTTGTTTAGTTTGAAGGAGTCGTTTGACAGGGTAGTGATGTATGTATGGAATGTTGGGTGTCTAATTGTTAGTGGGGAAACCCTTGACATTTGACATTTTTTTGACATGTGATATGGTTTTTTGACATTTTCGTGAGACGTGTCGTTGTATGGGAGTTTTGAGAATTATCGGGAGTGAGTAGGCGAGCCCGAAGGGATGGGAAAAGTCGACATCCTAGCGGGCTCGCGACGTTCGTCGGAACAAGCATGCGAACAAGTACGCGAAGCGAGAGCGTGCGTAGTTCTTAGGGATGTTTCCGGTCACGAGGGATAAGAAAAGTCGACATCCTAGCGTGCGCAGTTCCAAGAGATGTTCCCGGTCACTAGGGATGGGAAAAGTTGACATCCTAGCGGGCACGCCTTGCTTGCAGCCCGCGCACCACGCAAAACACTAGTGTCGATTTATAAAAATAAACTGAGATGGGGTGAAAAAAACGTGTGCGCGTCACGGAAGCGCGTGGATGGACGGACATCGTTCTATTCCGAACAATGTTTATCAAGAAACATTATTTCAGTTTTGACATTCATTTTATTATTTACTTACCAATATAATCCGTTGGACAGTTATCACTCACGCCTGCAATATTTTCAGCTACAACCATAAACAACAGATCTGCTAAATATCCACTGTAAGTTATATTAGCTTCTAGTTGATCAGATGATACGTTCCGAGCGATTTGCCACTGTTGGGGGCAAGTGTTCCGAATTCTGTACTTTATTATGTACTGAGTTATAGTAGAACTGCCCGTATCGTCGGGTTGATTCCATTTAATTGTTGCATTATTTTGAGTCCACATCGAATCAAAAATGTATGGATTTTTTGGGCACGATGGTTTCACTGTAATGTAACGTGACACAATTACATAATTATCTGTGACATTGAAATGAAGCGAATTTGAAATCCACTGAAGACGACCACAAGTAAATAGAAATATATTTCGTAATAACTTTTACTTTTTTATATTATACAGGGCGTAAAAGCAAAGTAAAGACAAGAATCCTTTAAGGGTAGGTATGTTCGTAACACTCATAAACTGTTAGAAAAATAGCAGCAATTTTAAATAATGTACCTGTACCACACAATATTACGATTTGTTGAACTTAAAATACACTAATCTCTGATACCTTTGATATTCTGAGTTGACCTCTGATAGCGTCAATAGCTCAGAACACAATTACTCAATTTAATTGTGTGATCGATCGAGACCGCGCTACGATGTGACTAAACTGCGTTTGTAAGAGTGCGTAGCCATAGCTTAGAAAAATAATATAATTTTAAATTTAAGGTGTACTTTTTATCAAAATTGTACCAGTATCGTGTATACTTTCATACCCTTAAGGGATTGTTGGGCTTTGCATTTACAGCTTGTTTATATCATAACTTATTTCTAAAAATAATAAGTTTAGTTAAAAGCATACATATGGATGTCACCGCCAGACGGTTAAGTTACCCTCCCAATGAGCGTTTTTCTCGTTGTTTTTTTTTCTTAGTTCTTAGCTTTCCTCCAGGTGTCGCTGTCCATGTCACCATAGATAAAACATTTCGTAGCAATCAATGTCAAAGTAGTTTTTAGTTTGTTTGGAATCGGTGCAAATTTTGTCTTTGATTCTGTTGCTAAAGTATACGGCAGTGCCATCTAGGAATCTTATTTCACACTAAATTTGACACAAGGAAAAACGCTCATTAGATGGCTAGGTAGTTAATTAAGGATCAACTTGACTCTAGAACTCAGAACAACGCCAAATTTACAATTTTTTGGAAAAATTAGGTCTCTCCCTATATTGAAAAAAAAAATACATTTGTTTTGTTGGTCTTTTATTAAGTTATTCTACTTATAAGCAATGTCTTAAGATATATATAATATATCTTATATAATATATCGTTGTGCTTGCAGCGACTCCTGCTGGTCGTCGCGCGCGGTATCGCGATTCGCGAATACCGTTCACAATCAACCGTGAACTTAAATCAAAATTAACTCTAGTCGAGTCGAGTTGAACCGATTTGACTCGGTCCAAACCCGCAGTGTGTGGGTGCTTGGCAATTACCTGCAATTGACCTCACCCCAACCTCACTAGCAATAACGTCAGCAGTTTGACGGCACCCTTCAGACGGTGAAGGGCAAATCACCATTTCATGTTTCTCAGCACAATACAAAATAGACTCACCGGTAGATACGTTCCGGAAACGGTGTTTAAATATTCATAAACTACCAAATCTTATAATTATATTATGCTTCTGAGCAAACCGATGCGAGGTGACGCCACTCTTAACCATGAATAAGGCCGGCCACAAAGTCAATTATACGTAGCCGTTTTCCCAACACCAGCACAGGAAAAACAACACACAACACATTCACGGGAAACGTTACTGTAATCGCGGGATTACAGAACTGCAGAGCTGATGATAAAGGGGAAATGGATGAATTGACACGGGAGAATTAAAGATTGTGGGTGAACTAACCTGTTTTGGATGGGCTGGTATGTGCTGCGTGGCGCCTCTTCTTGGTGGGCTAGTTGAGCTGGCGTCTGTGCAGGAATGTGCAGGATTGTCTTGGTTGTAGTGATGTACACAGCACTTGTAATTACACTACACTTTAGGTACGCGATAATTGTTTGTGCTGACGCGAATGTCTATTGTTTAGAGCTGTCGGCTGCGCGGGCGCGCGCGCGTGCGCCTTGAGAGGCTTGTCGATCCGAACAGACCGAACGAGTGCCGGTCAGCGCGGGACTCGATCCCGTCGCGAGTCACCCTTTCTGCGCATGCGCTGACGTCACGCTGTTTAGCGTGAACATCCTGGGGGGGCCGGGGCTGCGGCTCCATGGGCTGTGTCCAGATCCACAACTTGGATCACTCCATCCTTGCCAGGCATTGTGCGGAGAATTCTCCCCAACTTCCATTGGAGCGGAGGCAGGTCATCCTCTTTGATGAGGACCAGTTCACCCACTTGAGGAGGGGAGGAAGGGGAGAGCTGATTGGAGCGGGTTTGCAGGGTATGGAGGTAGGATCTGGACCAGAGAATCCAAAAGCGCTGAGAGAGCGCTTGAATGAGCTGAAAGCGTTTAAGAACAGATATGGGTCTGTCGTAAAAAGACTGCTCAGGTAGAGCGGTGAGCGGACGACCAATAATGAAATGTCCGGCCGTGAGAGGTTCAAAGTCCGTAGGGTCGGATGAAATCGGGCAGAGGGGTCTTGAGTTGAGTATTATTTCGTGCAGAGCGCCGAACCAAGTTATGTGCTGATTCGCGAGCTTGTGAGTGATTGCATCATTGTTTGTGCCGCAGTCTGAGCGAATGAGAACTGGAGTACCGCGACGTGAGATAAAACCTAACAGGGCTCGTGCTGAGTGAAATTGAGTGTGATTGAGTGAATGTACGTCTGCTATTTCAAGTGATACGGTTGGCAACAAAATTGGTGTGTTAGTGGCGTTCACTACACGTTGTGCGGGGTTACAAGAATTCTCTGTTGGAATTGAAGTCATTGAGTGAAAATGAAATGAGTGTGTATGTGATGAGTGTGTGTGTGATAAGTGTGCTGAGTGCGTTGAGTGCTGGTTTCATTGAGTGAAAATGAGCTGAATGTGTATGTGATGAGTGAATGTATGAGTGAAAATGAGCTGAGTGTGTATGTGCTGATTGAATGTGTGAGTGAAAATGAGCTGAGTGTGTATGTGCTGATTGAATGTGTGATGAGTGTGACTATATGTGAAAATGAGTTATTAAAACTTGAGCGCTACCAACTCCAACGTGCGGATAGCTTGTAACTTGCGCGGGCCGAAAAAAAAAAACAAAGACTATGTTCAAACGGAACACGGAAAATAAACACGACAGAGAAAAAAAAATTTTTTTTTTTTTTAAACAACCTGTATATGAGCCGATACACCAACTTGGAACACCCTATATGTGTACCACAAACAACAAGATCAGAGATGAGAAGAGAAAAAAAAAAAAAAAAAATTGTTTACTATATTTGTGCTATACCCGGGTAAAAAAAGCAGACAATAACACAAATAAACGGTCCGGCAATATATTACTGCGACGTGAGATTACCGCAACACAAAAATATCGAAAAGGGCTGATGAACCTGTTCACTTTTATGTTATTTGCCTTGAAATCACGTGCCGACAATACGCGTTGGCTCTTGTTTACACGAATGTACCTTTACAACAACAACATCAGTCGTCGAAAATTCTATTTATAGAATAAAATATCTACCTACTGCTTTGAGAGCGAAAACAAACAAAGAATGTGTTTACCTGGCAGAAATCGGATCTAAATGAGCGGACAATCAAATGATGCAGATCAAGCTTTGGTAACGTAATAATTCGTAAACGTAAACGTTCGTTACGTAATAACTTATGTATACGTGGGTTTTACGTATGTGCACGAAATAAAGCAAATACTCGCACCGAAAAAATATCTCGCAAAATCTCGTAAAATTTGGGTTTAATAAAGAAGTATAGTGGACTGTAATAAACAATTGGACTGAATGAATATACTTATGTTATCTGAGCTGAATAATAATTACAACCGTGATGAAAATGAGTTATTCTGTAAAGGGGCGTGGGGGGGTCGGTTCTAACCGATAAATGGAATGTTCCAGGCGGCGGTTCTAATTATCTACCCGCGATAGGTATTCGAAACCACAAAATATTTTTTGCCGGGAAAGGGGGCAAAATATGTAACCGGGTGAAAATGGACTGTAGTAAATCGACGGGGGCTGGTTCAAAACAAAGTTATGGGCCGGCGGGGGATAGTCGGGGGGTGATATAAACCAAAAATTTTCCTGGATTGAAAATGGACTGTAATAAATCGACGGGGGCTGGTTCAGTAGCGGTTTGAAGGGCCAAAATTGTGAAAATGGACTGTAAGGACCAGAATTCGATCCGGCCGAAGGACCAAAAATGTAATCGCGGGATTACAGAACTGCAGAGCTGATGATAAAGGGGAAATGGATGAATTGACACGGGAGAATTAAAGATTGTGGGTGAACTAACCTGTTTTGGATGGGCTGGTATGTGCTGCGTGGCGCCTCTTCTTGGTGGGCTAGTTGAGCTGGCGTCTGTGCAGGAATGTGCAGGATTGTCTTGGTTGTAGTGATGTACACAGCACTTGTAATTACACTACACTTTAGGTACGCGATAATTGTTTGTGCTGACGCGAATGTCTATTGTTTAGAGCTGTCGGCTGCGCGGGCGCGCGCGCGTGCGCCTTGAGAGGCTTGTCGATCCGAACAGACCGAACGAGTGCCGGTCAGCGCGGGACTCGATCCCGTCGCGAGTCACCCTTTCTGCGCATGCGCTGACGTCACGCTGTTTAGCGTGAACAGTTACTCATGTCAAGTTAGAAACCTCAACAAAAATTCTAGGGCAATATAAAGGAGAAAATTAAACGCACTGTGTACAAATTAACCGTCTAACAGTAAACACTACCGACTGAAAAACTGATATAAGTTTTTGTGGATATGGGCAAACAAAAAACTCCAGCAGTAATCAATAACGGTCGCGCAGCAAGCCAGCACTTTTCGAGGATTATCAGACCAAACGCAGCCTTCATAGCTTCTTGGTTCTGCAGCTCACCCTTATCACTCGTCCCGACTCACCGTGGACTTACTGTACAGACAACACTCGTCTTCAGCACACCGCTCATACTGACTCACCGTGGAATAGCGCAAACTAAATGCACAGAAGACCAGCTTCAGCAGCACCGCTCCTCTCAACTTAACGAAAACTGGAGCAACCAGCTGGCAAATGCAAGCAACCACGCGCCATGACTATTTCCTAATCGAATCTTGGTATCAGAAAACGAGACTAAGCATTGAGAATACATGAACTAACGCAAATAATGTTGGTGCTATGACGTCATCTTGAACAGGAATAATCTTCCCAACGCCTTACGATATCATAATCTTTTGTATTATTCATAATCGCAATTGTAATATTAACGTCATTTCAGCATGTTCTATTGCAAATTTTGTATTTCATTGCTTAATTTGTTGTTTGGGATTTTTTTTATTAATATGATTTATTTAATTTTTTTGAGGGCGGAGTATGGTGGCGGCACGTCTACACGTCTGCCGCATTCTTGTTAGATATACTTAGATAGCCACGTAACTTTAAGTTTAAATAAGGAATCATCTTTCATAAAACATCGATTATACAATTAACCATCAAACTGGCAACAACAATTTATATTATATAAAACCGCCTCCCAAACTTGTCCATTCTATCGTTTGAACATAAAACTCATATGTTCTACCTCTTATTTGAAGATTTCTAATTGCATAACTTTTGTTTTAGCTTTCTGACGAGTATCTCGAATAATTCACCTGCCAATAACTTGACTTGTCTATCATGTGTTCTAAACCAGAGATCCCTAAACCACTAGGTGTGAGGGTTTCAAAAATTGAGATAACAATCCCACATTTACTTTAATTACGCATGATGGTCGACTTGAAATGCAATGTGTCTTGGCCCATACCCAAGGTCAAACAGAAAGAAGCGAAGTGAGTAAAACCTCTAGTGTACCCTCTTGGGTCTAACCCTAACCCTAACCCTACCGTATATGGATGTAATATGTACATTTATAAATAACAGAGATTCTCGTGGGCAGAGAACCTAAAACCACGAGCGGAAGAAAGGTAAGGAAGTACGGTACTGGGGTACTCTCTCGTAACTTAGATGGGCTTTTCTTAAGTATTTAAGAAAAGTCCATCAGAGTTTTATGTGTACCTGACACATAACGAGACACGATAGAAAGAAATGGAAAGTCTTTAGGTCTACCTAAGAGTCAAGTACCGCGCTAAACTTGTTGGCTGATCTGAGACTTTGAGTAAAGGAGCGAGTTAACAACGACTAAAGTTAGGGCGTTTGATTGGATGTCACCATTTAATTTTATTAACTAAATAGCCGTCCAATTAAGAAACTGATTTAACGACAAGGCAGCAACATAAAAAGTAAATGATTTATGTCGAGGGCATATCGTAGATTTTGGCATATCATGATTTGCCTAGGCTTATTTTAAAGTACAAAAGTGAAAGTCTTTTAAAAATATTCAAAAATAGATGCGACAACGAGCGAAGCGCAGCAGGGCGAGGAGGAGCGTGTAAGGTTTACATGTAGTATATGTTACCGGCCAAACCCGATTTTATTATAAACTAGTTT
Source organism: Ypsolopha sequella (assembly GCA_934047225.1). NCBI lineage: Eukaryota > Metazoa > Arthropoda > Insecta > Lepidoptera > Ypsolophidae > Ypsolopha > Ypsolopha sequella. Next base: position 1,993,901 of record OW204010.1, on the reverse strand, counting down.
GGCCTGGGTCAAATAATAAAATCGGGTTTGGTTTACACATTTGGGGGCACAAGCCAAGCGAGGCGACCCCCGTACTTTTAGTAAAATTACGATATGCCTAGGCAAATCATGAATTGCTGAACAACAATATACACGGTAAGTTGGTTATTATAAATTTGTAATTGTACTCGTCCATACAAACCACTTTAACTTGGACCTGAACATAAAATCGAAAAAAAAAACACAATTGTTCCATAGAAATGTTAAATACCTACTAGAGCAAAATAAATAAAAGCAAAATTAAACAGCACACTTTTAGGGTTCCATATCACAATCACATTGTGGTCCGCCTGTCAGTTTATCATGACCCATTTTCTTAAGCCCATTCAGAGATATCAAGTTAAAACTGATATTTCTTACAGAAACCCCATGGTGCTGTTAAAAATTCAGGCTTCTAACAAAACACAAAAAAGTTATTGCATTACTTATTTTTGTAGTTTTGTTTCATACATTCTCTAGTTAAATGTAAAAAACAAAACTGCAAAATGAAGTTTGTTATTTTTGTTACAATTTCTTTCAAATAAGCACGAGCACGAGGTGAAGGCGAGGTGAGGCGCTAGTTTTATTTTCTCAGGCTACTTTGGGGGTGTAAAGGCTATTTGACTAATCAGCATTTTCTCAACTATACAGTAGATCCATATTCAGTTCCAATTTTACTTCTTTTTTTTTCTTGAAATTAGCTAAATCTGAATATACCATATGAATTATATATCAGATAGCTATTAGGTTATATTTTAACCTTTATAAAAACGTTAGAGCCACTCTTCAGAGAAATGTCTTCTTAGACCTTACAAATTTATAATTATAAGCTAATCATTTAAACAGCATAAAATTAATTTATGGAGGTAAGGCTAAAAATAATAGAAAATAATAGAAATAAAAGAACTAAAAATAACATAATTATATTTCTTTAGTCGACATAAATAACTTAACAACTTTTATTATTTATCTGAGTAAAGGTTTATAATGCGAATGCATGATGCGAAATGCGTTCTTCTCGAAAAATATACCTATATAACTAAAATGTTTATAAGTAAATTCGTAAATAAATATTTACTTATATTTATGATGTCAAGAAAGCAAATTAAAATAAACTATTTGTGTACCTCAAGTTTTTTACAGCCATTTCACAAAGTAAAAGTAATTTTTTGAGATTTGGAGTGATGTTTAAAATATTTTTGGTTCGCGAGAAGTAAATGAAGAGATTGTCAATAAAATTGCAAAATTCGATTGATTTAAAAAGATTGAATCGAAAGATTTGACACGACATGAATTTTGATTGTGATTATGCTTTATGCGATACAAAATAAAACTAACAAAATTAATCGGGAAAATTTAAGAATGTCTTTTTTTACAATTAATAGGCTGAATAATAAATTTTCTAGTACATTATATTATGAATTTATATGTCGACAAATTTATATGTCTGATGTTTTTGCAATTACTTTAAGCAAATGTATTCAATTTTTATAAAATATTATGCTGGTTTAAGTTGGTTTTCTGCAAAAACAGAAATAGTAATTGTCATAGACTAACTCCGTCAAGCCGTCACCTAGATACGGTTGTTGACATGTTTTGCTTGTCACTTAAATAAATATTCTGATGAAAGAATAATGCTTTTTACATTTGATTAATTATACAATATTTTGGCGACGAGGATGGAGGAATTAGATCGTCTTACTCGCTTACGGTCTGCAATACGCGGCCAATTGACGAAACTAAGCTCACAATTGGAACAAATACAAATTACCTACATCAGATTTCGTAGTAAGTCAAAGATTGTCAAATCTCTAAAACTATGAGAAAAAATTCGATAATATTCAAAGCGATATATCAAACTGAAAATTTAGAACTAGAAGTCCAACAACAACATACAACAGAAGAAAACATTTTACAATTAAAGTTGAAGTTATACAACTTGCGCCCTACTACTACTACCGAAGCACCCTCTACGTACATGACAGCGGTACAACACGCTAAGAATTTCGAAGGCACTCCGATACAGAGTTCTGTACACTTAACTACCCAACGTGAAACGCAACCCAGACTCAACTTCATGCCATTTCATGAGAAAGAATCATTTAAAAACTTCGTAAAAAGACTGTCAGTATATCTTATGCTCAACAATGTTACTGACCCTAAAACGAAAGTTTACATGCTACTGTCTACATTACCCCCCGATTTACACGAAAGAATCCACAACCTTTGCTCCCCAGACGACCCGCTGAATAAGACATTTGAAGAACTTTCAGATATCTTAGATAATTTCATAGATCCGAAACCTAGCGTATGGGCTTCTCAACATAACTTCATATCCCGCTTACAACAGGCCGATGAATTAATTAGTCGCTATCTACGCGTCAGAACTTAAGAAACTGTCACAGAACTGGGAATTTAAATGCCCGCACTGTAAGAAACCTACTCTCGATACATTCCTGTCACTGCAATTCATAAGAGGACTAAAAGATGGAGAGATTCGCACTAAAGTACTACAGGAAGTCGAAACAACACCATTTTCTAAATTTATACATACTGCGACTTCGATGGAAATCGGGAAAAACGAAAATTCAACTATTTCTACATCCATTCGTAAACAAGCAACAGACAACATGAACAAAATATCACAAGCACGGAATAAACCGCCGCACTCACCGAAGAACGGTTAAAAAAAAAACCATTTCTACAAGAGACTTTAAGGGTAAATGCTACCGTTGCGGAAAAGACGACCACAAAGCTAATGACTGCGGTGCCATAAAAAGTACATGCCGCAAGTGTCAAAAGGAAGGTCACTTAGCCCGAGTCTGCTTGCAAAGACATGGACGTCATGAAACGAACATACTGGACACATCCACTAGCAGCCTCAGTGGCGATAGTACTGGAGAGATCAATCTAATTAAAAATGAAGTGTCAGACAAATAAATTATTACTATCGACATTGAAGGTAAGAAGATCAATATGGAATTTGACACCGGAGCAACGCTTTCTACAATTTCACTTAAAGACTACGAGAAACTAAACATTAACAAGAAGATATTGAGTACTAATATGACACTAAGAACATATACTGGCGAAATTTTCAAACCCATCGGTGTCGCACATCTCAAATGTGACTACAAATGTCAAACATTCTATGGAAAGCTATACATAATTGATAAAGAGGTCGAGCCGATTTTGGGTAGGAGCTGGATGAAAGAATTTAACATTAAACTTGCTGACATAAGAAGCGTCGAAACATGCCCGAAAGTACCGAAACTAGATAAATTGCTTGAAGAATACGATTCAACTGTTTTTAATGAAAACCTGGGTGAAATTCCAAATGTTCGAGGCCACTTGACTATTAAAGATAACTCACAACCAATATGTATCAAACCACGTAGGATTCCATACGCATTACGAACAAAAGTAGATGAATAAATTGACAGACTGGAGAAACAAGGAATAATCACAAAAATCGATCACTCCGAGTGGGGTACACCTGTCGTGCCAATAGTAAAACCAAACGGAAGCATTAGGCTATGCGCTGACTACAAGATAACTTTGAATAAAGTTTTAAAGGATGAACAGTATCCAATACCCATAATTGAAGACATCCTCATTGAAATGAACGGTGGACAACTTTTTTGCACCTTGGACATTACTCAGGCCTACCCGAACATGGTTATGGACGAGGAAAGTGCCCTATTAAAGACCTTAAGTACACACAAATGTACTTTTAAGGTAAATCGGCTCATGTTCGGAGTCAAAGTAGCCCCAAACCTCTGGCAGAAATACATGGACAAACTATTACTGGGCCTCGAAGGAGTAAAATGCTTCTTCGAGGATATCATAATCCAAGGATCTTCTGAAGAACAACTGCTTACAAGGCTTAGACAAGTTCTGCAAAAACTTAAAGAAAGCAATCTTCGAATCAATAAAGACAAATGTCACTTTTTCAAACGAAGCATCAATTGCTTAGGACACACAATAGACAAAAACGGATTACATAAAAACCCGGACAAGATAAAGGCAATTTCAAACGCCCAAAGCCCAACCAACGTCAAAGAATTAAGAACTTTCCTAGGGATGGCAAATTATTACAATAAGTTTATACCAAACCTTGCATCTATCACTTGCCCCCTAAACGAACTGTTGAAGAAAGGCACGAAATTTATTTGGACCACGAAATGTGAAGATAGCATGAAGATTATAAAAAAAGAAATACTTAGTGAAAGAGTCCTAATGCACTTCGACCAAAACAAACCTCTGATACTAGCTACAGATGCCTCTCCTACGGGCCTTGGTGCAATTCTGAGCCATAGACTACCAGATGGTTCTGAACGACCCATAGCATTCGCCTCCAGATCCTTGACTAATAGCGAAAAGAAGTATAGCCAAATAGACAAGGAAGCGACAGCTATTTTCTGGGGATTAAAAAAATTCTTTCATTACTGCTATGGCCGAAAGTTCACCCTTATTACCGACCACAAGCCCCTTACGTCAATCTTTCACCCGCATCAGACATTACAAACCTTAAGCACGATGAGATTGTTTCATTACGCACATTTCCTCTCCGGATTCGATTACAACATTGAATATAAAACTTCCGCAAAGAACGCGAACGCTGATTACCTTTCACGCTTTCCAGTTGAGAAAACTAAGGACAATAAGGTTGACCAACATTTTATTTTCCAACTGCAACAGATAAATACGCTTAACATTTCACCAGAAACAATTGCACAAGAAACAAAAGAAGACCCCCAATTACAAAAATTATTATTCACACTCCGATCTGGCATGCCACTCAGAAAATCGGGATATAAAGATAACGAATTAACGATACAAAATGACTGCATTCTAAAAGGTACAAGAGTGATGATCCCTTACAAATTACAAAAACGCATATTAGACGAACTACACACTGGACACATAGGGATTTTGAAAATGAAACTACTTGCACGAAGTTTCGTGTATTGGAAAAATATTGATAGAGATATCGAAGACAAAGTTAAATCTTGTTGAACATGTCGATTAGAACAGAATGAACCACCGAAAGCTCCTCTTCATCACTGGGAGAATCCTGCAGAGCCTTGGCAAAGGATACACATTGATTTTGCAGGGCCTATATCAGGCTATCAACTACTGATCGTCGTGGATGCGTTTTCTAAGTGGGTTGAAATAATACCTAAAAAATTATTACAAGCTCATTCTGTATTAAGAAATTAGATGAATTATTTGATACTTTTGGACTGCCTTACACCTTAGTCTCCAACAGCGGAAGACAATTCGTATCTCAAGAATTTGAGAATTTCTTAAAGAATAACAGCATTGTACATAAAACCATCGCCCCCTATCATCCCTCAACCAACGGACAAGCTGAACGCTTTGTACAAACAATAAAAAAAAACCTACATAAATTAGAGGGGGAGAGTGGTGGAATATTGGACAAAGTACGCACAGTCAAAGCCCTGCTTCGGGCCACACCGATCAGCTCTGGAGATTCGCCATATATGCTCATGTTCGGAAGAGAATTAAGAACAAGGCTGGCTGCAAAGATTCGAGCGCCACCACAGCTTGTTTCCCGAGCCGGTGTGAAAGTTAGAGAGATCACGCTAGGAGGCCGGGTCCAGGCACGGAACTATACAGTATCCGGTAAGAAGTAGGAGTTTGGTACAGTAACCCGTCGTTTAGGAAACCTACATTACGAGATTGCGACTGACGACGGGCGCATCTGGATCCGCCACCTGGATCAGCTGCTCACGGCTCCAGGGATTCATGGGAATCACGGCGGAGGTGTGTCATAGACTAACTCCGTCAAGCCGTCACCTAGATACGGTTGTTGACATGTTTTGCTTGTCACTTAAATAAATATTGTGATGAAAGAATAATGATTTTTACATTTGATTAATTATACAATAGTAATAATATTTGTAAATGTAATACATTAAATTAATACGAATGATTGGTCTTTTTTACGATGTATTATATATAATAGAAGTCTTTCCTAAAATTGCTAATTTGGTGAAAATATTTGCATGAAAATGTGAAATGTCTCCTAACGCTTTTATGACCTAACTCTCTATCTATTAGGATTATGATCTAACAAATCAGGGTATTTTATAATATTATAGTTAATTAAGTAACGAAACTAAATTATATTACATAAAATAATTATACGTGAAAATTGGCCTAATGAAAGGAGACTATCAAAATACACTTGATTGAGTTTTAAACTTGCTTTGCCCATTGGGTATCCGAAGAGTGAGGGAGCTGTAAGTAATTGATTTTCCTCAATGAGTCGCAAGGACTGACATTAAAGAAGTAAATTGCTTATCATTTCCGAGCTCTATTCGTCATTTACTATATCAATAACCTAGACCAGTGTCTGAACTCTGCAAGTGAATCGCTACAAACAATATTAGGATAACGGGACTCACCAAGTTATTTTTTTTTTTTAATTTTCTGAATTTTTGGCAAAATTCCAACTGCCATTGTTACGTGATGTTGAAATTCAGAAAAATATGAAAAGTGTACCTGAAAACCAACTTTGCACTACTAAACTATTTTTTGTGTAGAAAACGTGCCGTCTGTATGAAGAGCTAAATGAACGTGCCGTCTGCGAAAAGAGCTAAATAAAGGTGCCGTCTGCGAAAAGAGCTAAATAAACGTGCCGTCTGCGAAAAGAGCTAAATAAAGGTGCCGTCTGCGAAAAGAGCTAAATAAACGTGCCATCTGCGAAAAGAGCTAAATAAACGTGCCGTCTGCGAAAAGAGCTAAATAAACGTGCCGTCTGCAAAAATAGCTAAATAAACGTGCCGTCTGTGAAAAGAGCTAAATAAACGTGCCGTCGGCAAAAATAGCTAAATAAACGTGCCGTCTGCGAAAAGAGCTAAATAAACGTGCCGTCTGCAAAAAGAGCTAAATGAACGTGCCATCTGCAAAAAGAGCTAAATAAACGTGCCGTCTGTGAAAAGAGCTAAATAAACGTGCCGTCTGCAAAAATAGCTAAATAAACGTGCCGTCTGTGAAAAGAGCTAAATAAACGTGCCGTCTGCAATAATAGCTAAATAAACGTGCCGTCTGCAAAAAGAGCTAAATAAACGTGTCGTCTGCAAAAAGAGCTAAATGAACGTGCCGTCTGCGAAAAGAGCTAAATAAACGTGCTGCCTGCGAAAAGAGCTAAATAATCGTGCCGTCGGCGAAAAGAGCTAAATAAACGTGCCGTCTGCAAAAAGAGCTAAATGAACGTGCCATCTGCAAAAATAGCTAAATAAACGTGCCGTCTGTGAAAAGAGCTAAATAAACGTGCCGTCTGCAAAAATCCCACTAATATTATAAATGCGAAAGTTTGTATGGATGTTTGTTACTCCTTCACGCCGTAACTACCAAACCGATTGGTCTAAAAATTTGCACAAATGTAGTTCTGGACCTGGAATAGCACATAGGCTACTTTTTATCCCATAAATCAGTTCCCATGGGATGGCAATGGGGTGTCAAATTTCTTTAGAAAAGTGATGTTTTGCTCCTTCACGCCCCGTACCTACCGATTGGGCTGAAACTTAACACAAATGTAGTTCTAGACCTGAAATAGGACATAGGCTACTTTTTATAGACTACATTTATGGGATGGCAATGGGGTGACAAATTTCTTTAGAAAAGTGAAGTGTTTTACACAAGCTCAAGCACAAGCTCCTTTAAATTTGCACAAGCGCAAAGTACAAAAAAATGGTACCAAATAAAAAGAAAAACGGTCAAGTGCGAGTCAGACTCGCAAGTCGTCCGTAATTCGACAGTTTTGCGAATAGAAAATTTAATTTTGACATTTTTGGAACTTTAACGGTGAGATTCCGTTGTCCATCCATCCGTATGTCACAGCCTCATAACTTTAGCACCGTTAAAGACAAAGACTTAGAATTTTGCACAAAAGAGGAAAAAAAAATTTATTCCTAAAACCACAATATGGGTATCAATATTGGACTTCACGTCCAAGCTTTTGCCGATGACGTAGTCATAGTAGCTTCAGCCGACACGCTAGAGGAGCTAGAGTGTATCGTTAGTCCAGTATTAGACTCAATAGCCACTTGGGGTATTGAACACAAACTTAGGTTTTCTCCGCATAAAACCGCTTTGATGGTTCTTACAGGAAAGAGAGACATTCCAACGCCCCATATCACAATGGCAAATGTCCTATTGCCACCCGTCGACAAAGTCAAAATACTTGGGCTAACGATCGACAAGAACTTGACGTTCCTGGAGCACATCAAGATGGTCTGCTATAAAGCTGCCACCGTTTGCAAGGGACTGACTCGGGTCGCTAAGGCCTCTTGGGGTCTTAACTCCGAAATAGTCAGGCAGCTGTATATTGGGGCAGTGGAGCCTATTCTTCTTTATGCAGCGAACGTATGGGCTGATAGCACGTCCAAAAAATATATTATAAAGCGTCTGAGGTCGGAACAACGATTAATAGCTATAAATATTGCTAAAGCATACCGAACCGTCTCCTATGATTCAGTGATAACGATTGCAAGGCTGCTCCCGATCGAGCTGCGGGTGCGTGAGGCGGCCGAGTTATATGCCGTGAAGCGTGGCAAGCCCCTGCTGGAGGCGAGGGACCATCTGGTGGAGTCTAGAACACCATTTTACCTAAATTTTCAATTATGAATTTACAAATTTTACCTGGGAATCAAATAAGTGATCGAGAAATTATTTCGTGAGGAAACGTAGCTCGGCCTTTGGCCTCGTCAAAGCCTGAGAATCAAACAAGAGATCAAGAAATAATTTTAAACTACAAAAAACTAAATCCACGCGGGCGAAGCCGCGGGCAAAAGCTAGTAGCTAAATAAACGTGCCGTCTGTGAAAAGAACTAAATAAACGTGCCGTCTGCAAAAATAGCTAAATAAACGTGCCGTCTGCAAAAAGAGCTAAATAAACGTGCCGTCTGCAAAAAGAGCTAAATGAACGCGCTGTCTGCGAAAAGAGCTAAATAAACGTGCTGCCTGCAAAAAGAGCTAAATAATCGTGCCGTCTGCAAAAAGAGCTAAATAAACGTGCCGTCTACGAAAAGAGCTAAATAAACGTGCCATCTGCGAAAAGAGCTAAATAAACGTGCCGTCTGCGAAAAGAGCTAAATAAACGTGCCGTCTACGAAAAGAGCTAAATAAACGTGCCGTCTGCGAAAAGAGCTAAATAAACGTGCCGTCTGCGAAAAGAGCTAAATAAACGTGCCGTCTGCGAAAAGAGCTAAATAATCGTGCCGTCTGCGAAAAGGGCTAAATGTCTGTGAAAACCTGGGGGCCTGATTTTTCCGCGAAATTCTCAAGGCGAGTTTTGGTTCGTTCAACTTTCTTCACAACTTAAGAATACTGTTGGGGCTATAACTTAAAGATGAAACTAATAAAAACCTTTAGGCAATGGCCGAATTTAAGACAGTGATGAGAATCATCAATAGCGGATATGACAAATTTTAAAGCACAAAAAAAATGCTGATGTGGTGGTTTAATATCTGAATGGCAGTGTTGTAATTAGAGCCATGCATGTGTAAGCAGAGGAAGTCAATAAATTGTATGTAGACGATGCGCTAACCTACGTACGTATTTTCGTGAACCATTGCCTACTACCAAGAAACTAGATTGAAGGTATAGCTTTATGAATGAGAAATGTAAATTGTTTAAAACACAATTACTATTATTAAGCTATCGCCATAACGATGAAACATAAAAAAGAGACAAAAGCGTTTTTTTCCTGTTCTAATCAGATGCCACGCACGCAAAACTTCAGTTATTTTGAAATCGTGGCTACATTATGGCATTAACCATAATTTGTTTATGTAATAAATATGGTTTTTTCTAGTTAGTATCTGCGTGCGTTGGTTTCTTTTCAATCGGTTTTGAAACATGGAAACTGAATCGCTTTTTTCTTGAAATTCATGCGTTTTTAAAAGTAATATAATAAATACAAGAATAAAAGTATGTTTATTTATAAAGTGTAATTAATATTTGCCTTGAGTCACAAAATACGCTATATTTTATTTCAAATTTTCACCATCTACCTTGACGCAACTGAATCCATTACAAAACTGATGTCTAGCATTGCGGAGTCCTTTAATTGCAAACTCTCCTGAAATCTAATGACAATTACTAACTTAATTGTGGAATTAATTGTTTTTTGGCAGTCAAAAACCTACATTATCCCTTATAATATCGAATGTTTCAATTTCCTTTAAACCTGCAAATTGAATTAAAGGAGCAACTTAACTTGACACATACGATATATATATATATATATATATGAAGGTTTCTAAGGAGTCTAATTAAGTTAGTCATGACAATTTCCTACATAATAAAATATTTGTAATTTTCAGTTTTTTTCCTATAATGTGTCCTATAAGACCTACCTGCCAACATTTTTTTTTTTGTTTTAATAAGTTCTGATTCTCTTGAGAGTGTCAAAATTTTGAATGAAATTGATTATGTATAGTGCAATAACTTTTTTTCGCGTCAAATAAAGTCTGATTTTTTTTTAAGTCTTAGTCTTCTGTATATGTATCAGTTTCAACTTGATATCTTACAACGGGCTCGACCAATAGGGTCTTGACAGACAGACAGACGGACAACAAAGTGATCCTATAAGGGTGCCGTTTTTTCATTTTGAGGCACAGAACCCTAAAAAACGAAGCTAAAATTGTCATTGAAATTTAAAAAAATTGTAAAGAAACCAAATAGGTAACTGTAAATTGTAACCAAAAAGAGACGTCTTTTTGTTTTCTACACATATACAATTTGGCGTTATTTCAATGGAAAAAAGAGATAAAAATTATTAAATCAAGCTGAAACCAGGTCCATCCGACACAGCAAAATTCGCTGAATCTAATGTTGTTTTTAACTACTTTTGACCATAAATGCTGGTTAGTCATATGGTTTTTGCACAATCGACATGAAATTTACGATCTTAAATATTTTTATGTATTTATTTATTTTATATTTAAGGAAAACTAACAGCACAAAGTAACTGAAAAATAAACAGATAGTTATTCATTATGTTCCTCATTATGTTTTTGTTCGTCTGTAAAGGAATGGGGGGCTATCAGGATTACCGGTATCACCCATTCTTGGTCACAGAAACCGGGGTAATCGGGCGAGGAGTTAAAATGTACAGAGCGGTAGAATCACAATTTTAATCAAACGTTACTGAACGAAATACAACCGTTTTTATAATTCTTGATCTGTAAGATAACGAATTTAACCGACGTTCTGCAGAACACGTGGTGCCTCAACGAGATTCAAAACGATTCCGTCTCAATGGCGGCCGATCGCCAGTGTTGCCACCCTGTCTCCCTTTGACAGTTCCTCTCGGTCCGAATCGCACCAGTGTTCTGCATTACGCCAGACCGTGTTGGATGCTCCATCCGACCCGACCGGTCGGTTGCCCCATCCAGCACGCTCTTTAATCATACGACACGGATACGTCAGATGCGCTCGCTATCAACCAGCTCAATCGCATCGCGCAGCACATTCCCAACCACCGCCATTCTTACTGGACGCACCGTCACGACCAGACTGACACGTCGCTCGTCCTCTTATGGTCTCCGACTTCTTATGACGGTTAATCTGGAAAGAAGGGAATACACCACCTTAGGCTTTTCAGGGCATCCGCTCGCCCATCCCTGGCATTCACCTTTACACACAACCACACGTATTCACACTTACACTTTTGTTCTCACGTCCATGACCGGACCGGACAATCACTCATAATTATCCCTACGATCACCAACTACACTTATTGCAGATCGGGCCGGGCAACCACTCATTGGTGCCCCTGCGATCGTCTCTTGTTGCTGCAGATCGGACCGGGCAACCACTCATTGGTGCCCCTGCGATCGTCTCTTGTTGCTGCAGATATATATGTTTTTCTTTTTTTCATTAACCTGAATTCCTGCTGTCTTGTATTTTCTTATCCCTTGGTTAAAGTAGATATAAGTCATATATTGTATAGCATAAGTTTTATGTTGAAAAAAAAAGACATGATCTTGCTAAGTTTCTTGCCCTTCTTCTTAGCAAGACTAATCGAATGGGCGGAGGTAGGCATGTATTTATATATGTAACCTATTAGTATGTAGTATATAGGATGGGATTTGGTCGGCCGCCTGGATTCGTGCTGGGGGCTCGGTTGGTGATCATTGAACCTTGTTCCTGGGGCCGTATTTTTGGGTCGTTCGAATTCGGTTCGCGTGCGAGAGTGTACCTGTCTCATCTTGCAAATGACAAGTTCTGATGTGCAACGTGGGATGGGTGTGTGCTTTCGCGCGTGGGTTGGGAACGAGCGATTCAAAAGTGCGGCTCCTGGTCCCTGGCCGGGTCTCCGGTGTGGGTTCGGGCGGCTGATTGGATTTTACCTTGTATAATATATATTTTACCTATCATTTTAATCGTAAATATATTGCTACATAAATTAAATAAACCTTTAATTTAGTTCATGTACATTTATTATTTTATTACATATATTTTCTTAATTAGATTAAATTTGACGTGTAAAAAGTGTATATATCTATACCTACTTTGCAAAATAAACTATTTGAATTTGAATTTGAATTTGATCGGACCGGGCAACCACTCATTGGCGCCCCTGCGATCGTCTCTTGTTGCTGCAGATCGGACCGGGCAACCACTCATTGGCGCCCCTGCGATCGTCTCTTGTTGCTGCAGATCGGACCGGGTAACCACTCATTGGCGCCCCTGCGATCGTCTCTTGTTGCTGCAGATCGGACCGGGCAACCACTCATTGGTGCCCCTGCGATCGTTTCTTGTTGCTGCAGATCGGACCGGGCAACCACTCATTGGCGCCCCTGCGATCGTCTCTTGTTGCTGCAGATCGGACCGGGCAACCATTCATTGGTGCCCCTGCGATCGTCTCTTGTTGCTGCAGATCGGACCGGGCAACCACTCATTGGCGCCCCTGAGATTGTCTCTTGTTGCTGCAGATCGGACCGGGCAACCACTCATTGGCGCCCCTGCAATCGTCTCTTGTTGCTGCAGATCGGACCGGGCAACCACTCATTGGCGCCCCTGCGATCGTCTCTTGTTGCTGCAGATCGGACCGGGCAACCACTCATTGGTGCCCCTGCGATCGTCTCTTGTTGCTGCAGATCGGACCGGGGAACCACTCATTGGCGCCCCTGCGATCGTCTCTTGTTGCTGCAGATCGGACCGGGCAACCACTCATTGGCGCCCCTGCAATCGACTCTTGTTGCTGCAGATCGGACCGGGCAACCACTCATTGGCGCCCCTGCAATCGTCTCTTGTTGCTGCAGATCGGACCGGGCAACCACTCATTGGCGCCTCTGCGATCATCTCTTGTTGCTGCAGATCGGACCGGGCAACCACTCATTGGTACCCCTACGACCAAAGCGCTCTAGATCGGACCGGGCAACTACTCAGTAGCGCCCCTGCGATCACTAGACTTTACTCGAATAAGTTAGACACGGACAGGACGTCGACCCTTATGGGCCAGTGCTTCTACTTACAGTCGCTAGACAGCTTTATAGTTGATAAGTTTAGTTACTTACGGGCTAGCTCTTGCTCGTTGAACTCAGAGGCGGAGAGGGTGACAGGGCTAGCTGTAGATACGCGAGAGCTTACTACAGTTAGGGTATCGCTGTCAACATCGGATGAAACCTCTCCATTCCCCTGACCCTGAGCCGCCATCTCGGCCTCGTCATCATCATTTTTTAGACTAGCACTTACTTCAGAGAAGCCCTCGAAGCCCCCGGATACAGCGTGCAAATTCTCATGAGAATATTTGTATAAAAGATTAGTTCCACTAATCGAACGAAGCTCATATCTGTCGTTGTCTAGAACATGAGTTATTACAAAGGGGCCCTTAAATTTTCGCTGCAATTTTGTCTGGTTACGTTCACCACCTTTGATGAATACGAAATCACCCTTTGAAAACGCTTTAACCTTGGCTTTGCCACGATTTAATCGTTCTACTTCAGCTGCCGCAGCTTTTGCTATATTATTAGATGTGCATTGTCACGTAAGACCTCCAGATCTAAGCGCGCTTCTGGTTCGGTATTCGATGATATTTTTGGTAACTCTAAAGATTGCGAACGTATTCCGAACATCAGTTCCGTTGGTGTATAACCTGTTACCCTAGAACGGGTGCTATTCATAGCTAACTGTACATTGGGAAGCTGATCACGCCATACCTTATATGGGTCGTTCTCAATTATCGTGAGTAAACTCTTAAGTGTGCGCATCACACATTCCACCTGACCATTTGCTCTACTTGACCCTGTGGCAATGAGGTGGAGTTCTATATTGTACGTATTACAGTATTGCCTGAAGTCTGCACTAATGTAGCACCGCCCTTGATCAGCAATGACCCTCTTAGGTGCATCGAATAAAGAAACACTGGCATTAAGGGCCTTAACCGCGCAAGCGGCATCAAGTGAAGGGGTGTACTCGAGTAGCACAAACTTTGTGACGGATGTATACTCTTTCCTATCACTTTCCCCGCTTAATTTTTCTGTTATGTTGATGTGCACAGTATGCTAAGGTACAGGTACTTTAGGAATAGGATGCAGTCTAACTTGTTGTGCTCTCAAACAACCTTTTGAAGCTTTGCATGCTATGCACGAATTGACAAACTTTCGAACCTATTTGGACATTTGAGGGAACCAGTATTGCTCGTATATTTTATCAAGTGTCTTATCCACGCCTAAATGCTGAATTTGTGTATGCACATGGTTTATCAAAGTCCAAGTTAACGTGCAGGATACGACAGGTAGCCAGAAACTAAACTTGTTGCGTTCGATTTCTTGGTATAAAATGCTGTTACGCACATCATACGTATGCACTGTCGCTTCCGAGAGTTCAACGTTATTATGTTTAGTGATCAGATCCTGTATTTCGGAATCTCGCTTTTGTTCAACACTAAGCCGACCCCGGTGAAGCCCCGCGAATTTAACTACTTTGTATTTTTGGGATGCTTCAGCTGGATCAGGCTGACGATCATTGACTACGGAGCTAGGGAGGGGGTTCCTAGACAGGAAGTCAGCATGTTCCATGCTGCTTCCTTGCTTATGCACGATATCAAAATCGTACGCCTGTAAAAAGGCCCATCACTAGGAGTTAAATCAGTTTTGAACTTAAATGCTTTCAGGGAATTGCAGTCTGTGAAAACTGCAAAATGTTGCCCGTACAAATAGTGTCGGAAATTCTCTACTGCTCGAACGACGGCCATGGTTTCTAACTCCTAGGAATGATACCGAGATTCCGTTTCCGTCGTTCGATGGCTGAAATATGAAACCACGTGGGGTACATTATTTTTTCTTTGAATGAGTATAGCCCCATACCACTCAGAGCTTTATTAATGCACCGCTGATACACGGACGCGGCGTTTCATAACCCAAAAGGCATGGCTAGATACTCATACTGCCCGTCCGGTGTTACAAAAGCCGTGCGTGATATACTATTACAATTTGGGTCAAATAAAACTGGTGGTAACCCGAAGACATGTAAAGCGACGAAAAATGGCATGCGCCATGCAAATGGCCTATCTGTTCATCAATACGTGGCAGAGGGTGGTGCTTGGGTTTCGTATAAGAATTCAATTCCCTATAGTCAACGCACATCCTATCTGAGCCGTCTTTTTTTTACAAGTAAGATGGGGCTAGCAAAAGGTGACGTACTTTCCCGAATAACTCCGTCATCTAAAAGGATTTGACCTCTTCTTTTACTATCTCTTTATCAGCGGGGGACAGCCTGTAAGGACGCCTCTTCACTGTTTTATGGGGGTCAATGAGATCAATGCGTAACACACCTGTGGTAATTCTGCGGGTAGGCACACCGTCAATAAAGAAATCTCTGTCCTTTTTCAGAACTTCAATAAGAGCCCAACGATCTTTTCCCTTTAAATCTGTATCAATATCCGTGAAATCAAAGGTGTCAATCGCATTCTCGCTACTTATCTTGACGTCCACTCCGAGATCTAACAAATCCCTGCCTATAAGTATTGGTTCTGAAATAGCGTTGTCAGGGACAATGAAAAATAAAACTGTCACTTTAACACCCTGGATGTCGACTAAGCTTAAAATTTGAGAAGAACATTTTTCTCCGTCGTTACCAATATCTATGAGCTGAACTAGATCTTTGCGCAATTTACCCGGTAACTTTTCAGACACGCCATGTTTTACTAATGAACAAGCGGATCCACTGTAAAAGAAAAAAGAAACGGTCTCACCCAGTTATGTGGTCAACGTCCCCTTGTCCACCCGGCGCTCGCAGACCTGCACTTCTTTAGTCGCCACCGGTGCCCCGCTGTCGCCTTTGCGCTCCGAGCAGGCCGATGCTAGGTATCCTGGTCGTCCACACACAAAACAGGTGATACTGGAGCTTGTTGGCTTGTCAGGAATCTTCCGAGTTTTGTCAGTCGCCTTCTTTGACAAATCTTTTTCGTCGCAGCGTTTGTTGTGGCAGTCAATAGCCCTGTGTCCCGTAGTTCCGCAGCAGTGACAATTTCCCATAAAGCGTTGGTCTTGAATACGGGTCCTTTTTGCTTCTGGCTCATAGGGATCGCCGTTGTCATTTTGTCTTTTGAGCGTCACACTATTAAGTAACCGACGTAGTTGCGCTCTGCTCTGCAGCGTGTGAGAATGGAGCTCCCCTCGTATGGTACCGTCTTTCTGCGTCTTACTAGCCCAGTCATCATATCTTCCACCATTTTGACGCGCGGCATTCTTTCTACGTAGCCCCACAATCGTATAGCTGCCTCACTAGCAGTCTCCCTGGACCCGATTTGAAAACGAAGAATTTCGTCGAAGTAATCTTGAGGAAGCATAGGTTTCGCAAATTCCGCTATAAACAGTTCTTTGATATGCGGTGATGTTAGCTGTGTGAGCTGTAGTTTAGTGAGGCATGTGGCGGCTCTACCTTGAAGAGCGTGTGTTAATGCTAGCAATAATTCGGCACCATCGAGCCGTCGGCTGTTCACAATGAATTCTGTCACATTACACCAACATTCAATATCTGCTTCGGCGGCGTCGGGATCAAATTTCACTAGCCACGTTGCAACGGTACTCGCTGGAGCAACTTGCCGTTGTGGTGCAGCTAACACACGAGTTAAAAGTGCCTCCATATTTTGCAGCAAATACGGCGTTGTAGTCGTCGCACTTGTGTTCCGAATCTCCTCAGGACAAAGCCCTTCGCATCCCACTTCTGATAAAAAATGGGGGGGCTATCAGGATTACCGGTGTCACCCATTCTTGGTCACAGAAACGTGGGTAATCGGGCGAGGAGTTAAAATGTCTGGAGCGGTAGAATCACAATTTTAATCAAACGTTACTGAACAAAATACAACCGTTTTTATAATTCTTGATCTCTAAGATAACGAATTTAACCGACGTTCTGCAGAACACGTGGTGCCTCAACGAGATTCAAAACGAATCTGTCTCCATGGCGGCCGATTGCCAGTGTTGCCACCCTGTCTCCCTTTTACAGTTCCTCTCGGTCCGAATCGCACCAGTGTTCTGCATTACGTCAGACCGTGTTGGATGCTCCATCCGACCCGACCGGTCGGTTGCCCCATCCAGCACGCTCTTTAATCATACGACACGGATACGTCAGATGCGCTTGCTGTCAACCAGCTCAATCGCATCGCGCAGCACATTCCCAACTACCGCCATTCTTATTGGACGCGCCGTCAGTCTGTATGTTTGTTTTTTGTGTTTGTCTGTCTAATAAATCTAAATGAAATAAGTATAACTTACTAGGCACGGCTATATTGCTGGGATCTCCCACCACACAATACCATTTCGGATCAGTCCATACATTTTTAGACCTCACTCTAAACTGATATAATTTTTTAAAATCCAAATGAACATCTAAATCATTCTCAGTCAGACGTAGATGTATTTGTACTATTTTGTCCATGGGATCGGATAAGTCAGCGACTTTATTCCATTTGTTGGTGTCTTTTGGTGCAATTTCTATTTGGTACAGGGTGTTCTTTCGTTCTGTCTCAGGCGAATGCCACTGCAGCACAACGGATCCGTTCCAATTATTATTTTTATGAAACATTGATTTTATCGTCAAGTTTTGGGGCGGAACCAGCTGTCTTCTATATCCTGTTGATGGAAAATTAATCATAAAATTATCATAATCTTAAATTTTAACACTCCAATACTCCAATAATAAAACAGCTATTTTCTCAAATTTTTCTACATACACTGAATTAGTTCAAAAGTTTCCATTCTTCCTGTAATTGTGTCAGTAATGTCCGTGGTTTGCAGTCATAATACTATGTACGTACCATGTGTAATATTTAATGTAAACAAATTCTACTGATCATAATTAACGAAACAAATGACTTGCTCGCTTGGAAATCACAGGTATTAAAAATTTGCGTACAAATGATTTTTAGGGTTCCGCACCCGAAGGGCCAAACGGAATCATTAATGTCAGTCTGCTGTCCGGTTGTCTGTCTCTCTGTCTGTCCGTCCATGTCACCGGTGCTACACCGGTATCTATCTCAAAAACTTAGGTGGGAATTTGTAATTTCTGTCTAGTATCTAGTTATTATTAGAGTGCATTACCAACTAAAAATAATCAGAAACTAAAAGCACAAATGTTTTTGAGAAAATTGCTCTGGTCAGGATTTGAACGTGCGACCTCCTGCTCACATGACAGGTGCGTTACCGACTGCGCCTGATTTATTCAAAGCGACAGATTTTGCAATAAAACATAATCTTCTGTATATTATGTATATACGCTTTATTCAAACAACAAATACTGAAATCGCCAATTTATAATGTAGTTTTAGGGTTACGTCTCTGAATAATCAAATAACTTAATTTTGCAGTTTTGGTTTATACATTTTGTGGGCAATTGTTGATGATTACGGTCTTCTTCAATTAAATCCAAATACTTTTAGATCAACTTTGTTTTAATCCTTGCAGATTACAGATTAAGAGTTCGATGCCAAAAGCTCCCAACTACGATTCGAGGCGAGTGCAAAATTGGTCGGAATACTGCTGTCCCTCTCAGGCGCGCGCAGCTGTGTGCGTGTGTGTACCATTCATTCATAACCATAACGTCTCGTATGCACTATGTTCATGATTTGCTTTTTTTTTGTTATCTACGTCGGGGAATCGTAAGTGAACATACCTACTAGTAATGCGTTTTATGGAAATTCCTCTACAAGTCAATGCCTGTATCTCAAATTATTTATTTATCAAAATATAAGGATATCTGGAGATCGAGGCTTTGTAGAGAAAACCTACCTAAAGTAAGTACCAAGTGCGAATCGGAACCACAAACCGAGGGTTCCGTACAAACTTATAGGTTTAGAAAAAGGGTATTGAATTGACAGGGTACTAAAGCCTAAAAAAATTATGATAAATTATTCCAGTTGCAGTTATGAGGTACCAACTTGACACTTACGTACAAAAAAAGTTAAATTTAGTAATCAGAAAGATCACTCAACACTCTGGTTTATAGGATTTAGATTTTTACCATACGTTGGTTGTAAGCAGCGGTAGCCCAGGGGTGGAACGCTGGCCTAGCAATTTTGAGGTTCCAGGTTCGATCCCCGGTCGGATTTGTGCCCGAAGTACGGCGATAGAGCTCACCACCCATCACGTTGGGACGTAATATATTCGTCGGTGAAACGCGGGTGTACTGAGTGTGGATTGTGACTTGACAAGTTCACACTCGGAACACCTCTGACACCCCTTCTGACAAGTTAACACTCGGAACACCTCTGACACCCCTTCGGGTATTGATGTCGTGACGATACAACTCCTTCTGACAAGTTTACACTCGGAACACCTCTGACACCCCTTCTGACAATTTCACACTCGGAACACCTCTGACACCCCTTCTGACAAGTTCACACTCGGAACACCTCTGACACCCGTTCTGACCAGTTCACACTCGGAACACCTCTGACACCCCTTCTGACAAGTTCACATTCGGAACACCTCTGACACCCCTTTTGACAAGTTCACACTCGGAACACCTCTGACAACCCCTTCAGGTATTGATGTCGTGACGATACATATACAATGTGTAACAGTAGGTGTCGATTGGGCATTCTAAAACAGTCATTCGTTTAAACACCTTCACTTCACTCCGAGCTCCGCTCCGCTCCGCTCCGCTACGCTCACTCGGAGTGAAGTGAAGTTGTTTAAACGAAAATCTGTTTTAGAATGTCCAATCGACAAAGCTTTAGAACAGAATCCATGACGATAAAACCGACTCTTTCATCATGTTATATCTAGAACTCTGCGTTGTACGTTCCGTAATGCACGACAGCAGAATCAAACCTTACAAATCTTACAATTAATTTAAAATTAGCTCTCGCTATCGCAGTAGGAAAATAAAAACACCTGTCAATAATTTTTATAGTCATTGCATGTTTAGCGTTTATTATATTCACAAGAACATGGAGTTTGTGAAGCAACCATTAACACTGCAACTTGAAAATATTTGTCCTAACTTGAAAAATATTAATTTTCGACATGGAAAGCTTTTACCTAATACCATTCGATGTATAATATGTGGTCCATCGAATTGTGGTAAAACGAATTTGATGATTGGTCTACTTTTACACGAGAACGGATTGCGCTATCGTCATGTTTCTGTGTATTCCAAAACACTTTATCAACCTAAATACGTTTTTCTAGAAAAGGTTTTAAAACTAGTACCTAGTGTATCATTTGCAAAATACCAAGAAAATGAACAAGTGATTAGCCCACAAGATGCAAAACGTAATTCAATTATTATTTTTGATGATGTATCATGTGAAAATCAGAACAATGTGAGAGACTATTTCGCAATGGGAAGACATAAAAATATAGATTGTTTTTATTTAAATCAAACATATAGTAAAATTCCTAAACAGCTTATTAGGGATAATACTAACTTAATTGTACTTTTTAAACAAGACGATACAAATATGAAACATATTTACGATGAGCATGTCACTACAGATATGACATGGGCACGATTTCGTGAAATGTGCTCTAAAATATGGAGTAATCCTTATAGTTATTTGGTGATCAACAAGGATTGCAAAAAAAATAAAGGTTGTTACAGAAGAGAATTTGATACATTTATCACTTTCAATTAATCGTGGGCACACGGCTCCTATAAATAAAGTATTTTTAATATCATATATCCATATGTTGTTTGGTTGCTACAGGAGCAATAAGTTTCAAAACCATATTAAAAATGGAAAAAACTCTAAAAAAGAAAATCGTTGATGCTGCCGCAGCGATCAAGAAAAAAGTTCAAAAAATGCGAGACATTGAAACCGATAATGAAAAAGTCTTACAGACGGTCTTAAAACCTATTACTGAACCATTAAATCACATGATGGAAGCAAGTAATAATCGTAATAACAAACACATAAAAAAACTGAAAAAGGATGGGTTTAAATCTGGAAGTAATTCATATTTGGATAAAACTTTTACTGAAAGCGAAATCAGTGAAATAGATGATGAAGATAAAGAAGAATGTAATGAAGAGGGTAACACCGGACGTAACCAGTTTGATGACTCATTTAGGACAGTATCTTCACAATCGAGTGCTAAAGACACGTCGATTTGGTCTTTATCTGCCGAAGTGATACGTAACGTTCCTTTTGGAGTTAGATATGATCATGGAAAACTCAAGTTGGGTTTTGCAAATGTAACGATTAGTGATGACTTAATTTCAGTAGCTGGATGTAAATATAAAAAAACAAAAGGATTATTAGAATTGTTAGTCAAAAAGAACCCTGATCTGAGTTTGGTTACTAAAACTGACACTGCATGCTATAAACGAATGTTACTAGACACAAATGCTCATAGACAAGGTTTTAATCCAAGTAAACCGATCAAAAGTAATAAAGGAAAAAAATATATGCAAGTTATTAAACCATTATTTAAGCTACGACGTGATACTGTAAGTACAGAAGATAGCACTGTACAAGGAAAAGGCTTACCTATAATGAAGAAATATAAAAAAAATGTAGATTTTGTTTATTGGGATGATCCAAACGAGTTAGTAGAGAGACTAAAACTACTAATTGCTTCACGTGATGCTGGCAATACAGGACTTGACAACGAGATCATATCAATAACAGAAGAATTGCAAGAAGCTGGTATAATAAATAAATAAATAAAATAACTTTTTATCTTTCCCCTCAGTTAAAAGTTCATTTTTGCTATAGTCACTCGTTAACATGAATATCGATAAATTCGGTCACCATGTACACAAAAGATTGCGATTGACTGATATGTTAGATTCTACTGAAAGAAGTTTGACGAGAGAAGAGAACGGTGATTACGATTTACAACAAAGGAGATTAAAAGGCCTTAAATTTCCTGTAACGTCAGATGATGCTGTGAATAAAGAATACGTAGATAAAACTAAGCTGGACTTCTATACCAAGAAAGAAGTTGATGAAATAGTTGTGGGTGCCATAAAAAAACTTAAAACTCGTTTATACATAGACATTTATACAAAAGGGGAAATAGACAAGCTAATTAAACTAACAAAAAAATGATAAAACAACACATAGTTAATGAAATTCATAAAGCAGCAAGAAAAAATTTTATACGAAGAAATGTTGTTTTAAAAGGCATAGATGATTTATGGCAAGCTGATTTAATAGATTTTAAAAATTTAAAACAGTTCAATAATGGATTTAAGTATATTTTAGTAATTTTAGATTGTTTTTGTAAATATGCTTGGGCAATACTAATTAAAACAAAAACTAAATCTGAAGTAAGTCTAGCGTTTGAAAATGTTTTCAAGAAGTCATCTCGGCATCCAATTAACTTACAAACTGATATGGGTACTGAATTTTATAATGAAAAATTTAAACAACTAATGAAGTCATTAAATATCAATCATTATTCTACTTATTCTGTTAAAAAAGCTTCAATAGTAGAAAGGTTAATAAGAACACTGAAAACAAATTTATTTAAGAGTTTCAATTACAATGGCAGTTATAGATGGTTTGGAGAACCACTTAATAATGTAATTAAAACATATAATAATACTAAGCATCGAATAACAAAACATAAACCTATAGAGGTAAATAGTAAAACAGCTAAAACTGTAATGGAAAATATAAAAAAATCTCAATTTACCATAAAAAATGGTTTAGCAAAGTTTAAGCCAGGAGATTATGTTAGAATCAGTAAATACAAAAGCGAGTTCGAAAAAGGCTATACACCTAATTGGTCATCAGAATTATTTTTGATTAAAAACATAAATAAAACGGTGCCTATTACTTACGATCTTCAAGATCTTAAGAAAGAACCAATACTAGGATGTTTTTATGAGCAGGAGCTTCAAAAAACTAAATATCCGAATGTGTATTTGATTGCAAAGATCATTAGGAAAAAAGGTAATAGTTTATTTGTGAAATGGTTAGGCTTAAAGGAAAATAGTTGGATTGATAAAAAGGCAGTGATTTAAATGAAGTAATCATTTCGTTATCAGTAATGCGAGGAAAAGGACTTCTCAATTATTTAATAAATAACTTGCCTTTTGAGTTACATTTACCTGGTTACAATTATTGTGGACCGGGAACAAGACTTAAAGAACGTTTATCAAGAGGTGATAAGGGTGTTAATGCACTAGATGAAGCTTGCAAACGACACGACATAGCATATTCAAAGTACTCGGATTTGGATAGTCGACATAAGGCAGATTTAGAATTGATAGACATGGCTAAACGAAGACTTCGTTCAAATACTGCTAGAAGGGGAGAAAAAATGGCTTCGTGGTTAGTAAAAAAAGTTATGAAAGCAAAAGTTAAATCTGGTGGAGGAATAAAGAAATTCAAGACTGTGATTTCTAAAATACGTAGAGAACTCAAGAAGCAAAAAGCATGTAATAAAGATAAAGCTATAAAAATTGCTTATTCAGCAGCAAAAAAACTTCTTTCAGAATCAAAAGTTCAATTACCACGTGTAATACCTTTACCAAAAACAGGAGGAATTCTACCTTTGATTCCAATTTTTGCTGGTTTGTCAGCATTAGGAACATTGGCTGGAGGAGCAGCAGGAATCGCTAAGACTGTGAATGATTATAAAGCTGCGCAAAGAAATTCACGTGAATCTGAGCGACATAATAAAATGATGGAGTCATTAGTTATAGGAAAAGGATTGTATATTAAACCGTATAAAAAGGGAGAAGGCATATTTTTAAAACAAGCAAAAAACTGAATGAGAGGCTACCCAATCGTGCACTTACTAATTTAGAGATTTTAAGAAATGCTGAGGATATACCGTATTTTAGAGGTGTTTTTATGAGGGACAGATTACCTCAAAAGCCTAGAAATATAGAATGCGGTATAATTAACTTGGATCAATTTAAAAACCCAGGAACTCATTGGGTGGCCTATATTAAATATAAAAATCATTGTGAATACTTTGATAGTTATGGTGATTTAAAACCACCATTAGAGCTAATAAAATATTTAAAAAAAGATAATATTTTGTACAACTATTCTAAATATCAGAATTATAATACTGTAAATTGTGGTCATTTATGTCTTTCATTTTTAAGAAATTATTGGAATAATATTGGTATAAAACAGTAAACACGGTTTTTTATTGTATCATTAGCATAATGTCCTTCAGACTATCCATTACAGGTAATAAATCGGTTTTAACTACTAACTAAGCTCCTTCGTTACAACTTGATGGCTTATATGAATGTGCTTTGTTATATATTTCTACTTTTAATTCTATCCCAAATGTAGACAAAACAAATAATAAATTTTATTATGGTGATCAAGATGTTATTGAATTGCCTGAAGGAGCGTATGAACTTCAAGATATATGTGATTTTTTAAAAGCTAATATCAAAGATGCTACCTTAAAATTATACTGTAACAATAATACTTTAAAAACATACATTTTCTGTTCAAAACCTATGCATTTTGAAAAAAGTAATTCTCTTGGTAAATTATTAGGATTTGACAACCAAGTATTAGATGCATATAAATTACATCAATCACAGTCACCTATAAACATTTTGTCTACGACAGTGATAAGGATCGAATGTGATATAGTGAGTGGTTCATTTATCAATGGTGTATCAAGTCATATAATTCACGAGTTTGCGCCGAACGTACCTCCAGGATACAGAATCATCGAAGTACCAAAAAACGTTATTTATTTTCCTGTTAACCAGAACAATATAAGTTCTATGAATATAAGAATATTAGACGTCCATAACAACTTACTAAATTTGCGTGGTGAAGAAATTCAATTATATTTTCACCTGAAGAAACAATGATTGACTATAAGAACGAACATAAATACAACCCACAACTTTTAACCGGAATCACTTTAAATCGAGCTACGTATAAAGAAGCAACTAAAAAGAAACCAAGCTTGACGAAAGCAAATAAACAATTTCTTAAATTTATTGGATTACTAAAATGAGTATTTTAAACATAGTAAGTACACCAAACCATGACAACTCTATTGATGGTATTGAATTTCATTCATACAAGCCATATATTACAAGTTTTAATAGAAATGATGAAATTCGCATTCCAATCAACCAACAGGATTTATATGTACTACCGTCTGCTAGTACATTATATTTGGAAGGTACTGTTAATGTTTTGAAAAAAGAAGCGAAGGAGAAAGCTAAATGCGTACATTTCACGAATAATCCGTTCTTGTACCTTTTTCAAGACATTCGTTACGAATTAAACGGTATAGAGATAGACAAAATTAAGAATGCTGGTGTAACTACTACGATTAAGTCTCTGCTCTCAATGAACGAAAACGAATCACGTATGGCCAAAGCTTGGGGTTGGGATATTGATGGTTCTAAAAATGATCAAGGAGGTAACTTTTCAGTTTCCATACCGCTTAGTAATATCCTAGGATTTGCTGAAGATTATAAAAAAGTGATAATGAACTGTAAACATGAACTTATTCTTTTGCGAAGTAACACAAATCTGAACGCTGTTAAACTAAGTACGGGTGAAGTTGTGGAAAATATAATTATGCATAAAATTGTTTGGCGTGTACCACATGTGAAAGTGTCTGACAAGGAAAGAATCAACTTACTTCGACTGTTAGAAAAGGACCGTTCCTTACATTTAGCCTTTAGAAATTGGGATTTGTATGAATATCCATTACTACCACAAACAACTAAACACACATGGTCAATAAAAACTTCTTCTCAAATTGAAAAGCCTCGATATGTAGTTATAGCTTTACAAACAAACCGAAAGAACAGTGGAAGTGCTGATATGTCACAATTTGATCACTGTAACTTACGTGATGTTAAGGTATATCTTAACTCTACATATTTCCCTTATGAAACCTTACAAGTGAATTTTTTGGAACAAAAGTTTGCTTTATTATACGAACAGTATGCTAGATTTCAACAGTCTTACTACGGGTGTGACAGAGTAGAGCCACTTTTGAATATCAAGCAATTCAAAGATTTAGCGCCATTGTTTGTTATTGACTGTTCACGACAAAGTGATAACATAAAAATAGGACCTGTTGTTAACGTACGAGTGGAAATAGAGAGTAATTCTGAAATACCTGATCAGACTTCTGCATATTGTCTTATTTTAAATGATTGTATAGTAGAATACAAGCCTTTGTCTAATATAGTTAAGAAAATATCATGAATTTTCTAATCATTGATGTACAAGGCTTTAAAAACTCTAAAAACGAATTCATAGTGAAAGAATTGGCAATAGCAACTCTTGAATACACTTACATTTTTTTAGTAAAACCACCATACCCTTACCTAAAATTAACTAAAGAAGAAAAGAGACAAGTGTCATGGATTGAAAAGAATCGAGGAATTTATTGGAGCGAAGGTTATATAGATTACAGTGAATTTAAAAAAATAACTTTTGCTTATTTAAAGAACAAAAATATTTTAGTGAAGGGTTGTGAAAAAATCAAGTGGATTAGAGAATTAAGCAATAATTGTAGAATAATAGATGTCGGCGATAAAGGTTGTCCTAATATTAAAAACCTTCATGATATGTATGGAAGAGATCTTACAAACTTTAACTGTATACATCATAAAAATCAATGCGCTTTAAAAAATGTGTTATGTCTCAAAAAGTGGTACCATGAAAATAACATGTATGCATTTAACTTTTTTTATTGACACAAAAATTAAAATAAATGATTTGTTAGTCCCTATATACAGGAATTTTATTTTCACATCCATCCAGGTTCAAAAAGGAAATGTTGTTTTTATATAATGTAATAAATAATAGATATTTTTACTTCAAAATCAAGTATATTTTTTCTTTTTCAAGTTATTTTTAATTTGCATAACCATACTTTCTAACAAACGTCTTAAATTTGTATTATTTTGTAAATAAATTTCTACTTATAAATTTCAATATACTAATACTTTACGTTGAATCACACATGAAAAAATATATTTCATTGTTCTAAAAAATATTACATAATTAAGAATTAACAAAACAATTTAAATTATTTATTTCATTTTTTCAAAATGTTGAGAAGGCGAGGTTGTCCGTAATTTTGCATTACCTGGGAAAAAATAAAAAATAAATTAAAAATAAATAAAACTAAATACATTTTTTGTTTCACTACAAGGCAAAAATAAAAATGGAACGCATACAAATAACAAAGAAAAAATAAAAAAAGTAGTGTTATCACTTACTGTGATGTTGTAAAATCCGAACGTTCAGCCATTTCTTTGCTAATGAGAAAGAGCGTATGCGCCGCGTGTCTCAGCACAGGATCAGCGCTGTCGTACACGCAGTACCCGCTTTTTACAACAGTCCTCACAGCCACACTGTTGTTGTCTTCTGTGCTGTACTCCAGTATTTCTATCTTCACTTGGAACAAGGGTACCTCCTTAGCCTTTTCACGTTCACCCAACACGCACAAATAGGAAGGTCGCGCGAAGTTGGCCATAGTAAAAATCACGCGCGCACTGTTTGAAGACTAGTTGTCAAGTGAGTGAATATTCAATGTGTCGCGCGCTGCAGCAATTCATACTTGGAATCTTACTCAGCAAAATCATGTTTGAACAAGTTTTGGGTTCATTGTGTAATTGTGTTCAAGCAAGCTCGTTTTGTTTTATTTACATGTATCAATGTTTTAACGCATAGGTAATTCGATATGAATATTTGATGATGATTTGTGACTGATATTAATTTTATTTTATTTAAAAAAGGATGAAGTAGTAAAATAAAAAATAAAGATTAATCCAGTGTTAATTTATTTTTATTAAAATGCATAATTTTTATTACTAAGGTAGATAAGAGATTACAAAAGAAATTTAAAAAAATATGCGCTGCCTATACTTACAATTTCATGCTCAATTAACATACGAGGAGAGGTCAGACAGTTTAACAAAGACATTAAATTTTGTAATGATGATATTCTTTTCATTCTTAAAGTACTTTCAACCTTATCAATAAACTTACAGGCTATAGCGTAATCTGCTACAAGTTCTGCTAATCTTAAATTAGTACACAATGCAAAAGTATTCAAAGCCTCTAAAACCATGTTAATGAAATTTATGGAACAACGTTTATCACAATACATTAGTTCAAAAAGGAATAATTTGTTCTTATCATAAGTTTTATTTACAGATACATGGAAGAGTTGCAGTTCCTTAAATTCTTGGTAAATGAGGTACCATTCTTCCAAGGATAAAAAGAAATATTTATTTTCGTTGAAAATATAAACTTGTGGCTTAAAATCTTCTTCAACCCATAGTCCTGTTTTTATCTTTATACTATTAGTGTGAGAATAAATCCGCATTAACACTACACAGTCAAATAAGAAACTTTCACTCATTGCTTCAGTAGATAAACTAAAAAAGAGAGTTCCAGTGACCCCATGATAAAGTAGACATTTTGTCTTTTAAAATAACACGTTTATCATCATTTGCTGATAATGCAATTTTGTTTTGTTGTTGTGTAAAAATTTCATGTTTAAGAGATTTGAATACAATATTATTTTTTCTTATTACATCATTTTTCTTTAATACTTTATAGTAATCGTTAAATTTCACAGTTTTAGTTACATGCTTTTGAATTCCTTTTGCTTTTTTTAGTTCATCTTTCCTTGTTTTAATACAGTACAATTTTGATCTCAAACCGACAAACTCCGTTATCACCTGTCCACCTAGTTCATCTTTAAAGAGGCCAGGCACTTTTTTGTTTAAAATTGGAATACCATAACAATTATCTTCTTTATAATTACTTGTATCGAAGTGAGAAATAAAATGAGATTTCAAATCTTCATAAAAATTGATACAGTCAATTGCATATAAAAAACTGTCGGTGTCACAATAGGCCATAGTTATCTTTTCTCCATAAAAAGGTTTCATTATAGAATAGTGAAAATCATACATATGAGCCTTAGATATTTCTAATACGGAAAATCCAATGTATATAGGTTTATCTAAAGTAATTGTTTCAGGTTTCATTTGAACCG
The DNA here is from genome assembly GCA_934047225.1 of Ypsolopha sequella. Lineage (NCBI taxonomy): Eukaryota > Metazoa > Arthropoda > Insecta > Lepidoptera > Ypsolophidae > Ypsolopha > Ypsolopha sequella. The sequence continues at coordinate 1,964,415 of OW204010.1, read as the reverse complement.
CTACAAAGTCTTCTGTGAAAATGGAAACACTATGAAAGTTGGGCCTAGCGATCAATTGTTCTGCACATACACTCTTCTTTGTTTTATTCCTAGAATCGTTCCACTTGTTGACTAACTTTACATCAACTCTTTTCTCGACATCTTCCAATGTCTTTCCAAAAATACTATTATTAAGTAGTTTAAAAAAATCTTGTTCAAATGTAGATTTTGCCTTTTTTCGTAACTCAGTATTCATGTCAATGTATTGTTTTAAGTATTGACCTTGTTTGAACTGGATGACTCTGTGTACTTTTTTTAATATCAATCCATGCTTAATGCATATTTTTAGATGAGCAAAATAGATGACATATTGGAATTTATCATATAAATTTGGAATTAATTTTGAAGTTTTAGAACCCGGTGGAGTGAACTTCTGAGCACAAAATGGAATGTCGTTATGGTAATCATGTAAATGTTCCGGATATTCTAAATCAACTTCCAGAATGTAACCAACGTCACCGTCAATGGGTAGACTGTAAAAATTCATTTTAGCAATTTCCGACTGACTTAATAGTTTAAAATCTGATAAAGGTAAATAATCACACATTGCATAACCATAGAGATTATTACAATCAATGTAAATTAAAAAATTGTTTTTAGCTGACGGGTCGTAACTTGTCAAGTATTTGTTATTGGCTTTTGAGTATCTAGTGGAACATAAACATATTCCACCACGAATACCTTTTTGGATCATTCTTATTATTTCCAAGTCGTTTATTAATTCTAACTTTACACCTGTTTTTAATAACATTGCGTCAAAACTTAAACTAGAAGCTGTCAGATAGAAACTTGGATCAAGTTTATAGGTTGCCTTACAAGTTTTTCGAAAACTTTCAAATACATCAGCAAGTAAAAGGACGTCTGACTTGATATATAAGTCAGTGTATTCTCCTAAATTATGTATATTAAAATGATGCCAAACATTTTTTGCATGTTCGTAATCTAAATCTGAAATATTGCTGTTATTTAATGTACTATAAAAACGTTCTTGAGGGGGGAGCTGATTTTCTTCATAGGTATTCCAGGTAGTCATATATTCATAAGGATACACTCCTTTCCGTCTTATAAGGGCAAAATTTTCGTGGGAGGGAAAAAAGCTTGATAAATGTGTAAAACTATCATTACTTAAGTTTGCAGCAAGTTTTTCTAAGCTAGTGCTTAAAAACTTGAACGAATCAACAAAACGGACTGGCATGAAATCCTCATTATTAATGAGAAAAAATTTTGTAAATGATATGTAATTTTCTTTATTTTTTGCTATAACTTTTATCCTACCAGATAATTTACCTAATTGTCGAATAAAGAGATGACTGTCATAACCAGATAAATTATGAAAAAAAAACTGGAACGAACTTTGGCAGACGAAACTTAATGTTGCAATATGAATGAGCTGCACCTCTATAGCGTCCAGTAAGATGACAATGATCTCTCACCTTGTCATCAAATAATATTTTATCACAAAGAAAACAAAGTTTTGCTTGAGCAAAATTAACTCTATCTTCATCAGTTAGACGTATTGGCAATGGGGACTCGAAAATATTGTAAATATCAGTAATATCAAGCAGTAGCGATTCTAAAAACTTTTCTACACAATCATGTCCTCGGTAGGATACGTATTTGTTACGTGCGCTATTGTACGAACATACTATATAGTAAGCAAAAGCAGATGGTACGTGTTGTTGCAGAGATGTCGTGAAACTTGATCCAGGTTCGGACTCATTCTCAGCTGGTTTTAATAATGACTCGAAGTCAGCGTATATAACAAAAGGCATATCTTGCATTCGTTCATAATTTTTGAATTGAATGAGCGTCCCTTCATTAGGTAATATAGTTGCAACACCGTTGCAAACATGAGCTTCCAGTTTATGATTGTTATCAAAAAATATCATACAATCCTCGCAGAAGTATATTTTTGAATGATGTTTAGTAAGTTGTTGGCGAAGTAATTTGGATAAATTTTTTATTAAACAGTAATGAGTACGTTCACCATTTTCAATGAAAAGTAAATTAACATGATGTTGTTTTCGACATTCAGTTTTATACAATGGTCCAACAATTTTAGTATTATTTTTAAGACCATAAATATTTACACTTATGCCAGGATTATTTTTTTTGAAAATTCTGATATCCGAAAATCCTACTGGAAAAGTCATGTTTTTAACATTAAGGACACTTTCGAAATGTGGGTAAGCGGATGTTCGATGTGCATTATTTTTTGCCGGGAACAGCGCTGCCATGATACACCATAAAAAGCAAAAGTTATCTGCATTTTGAATGTTAATGCAAGCGCGTTTTGATTTAATACCTTTTGGTAAATCGATATAGCTTGAAGCTCGCAGTGGGTTATATTTGTTTATGTTTATTTCCAAATACAAATTTCGTACAAAAGCCCAACCACTATCTCTTTCTTCAAAAACTTCAATTTTTTTGGTAATTGCCTGAATAATACTTGAAAAAGTGTATTCAAAATTGTAATTTTGATGCAAGACAATGTTTTCAGTAGCAAAAGATTTAATAGAATATGAATCATTTTTAGGCAAAGAAAATTCAGAAAACAGCTCAAAATTAACCTTTAGGCTAGAATGAGTTTGCAATCGTGCTGAGAGCAGATCACGTACGCGACGTTGCATGCGTGATAAGAACTGGGCGGGCGGGCGCGCGCGCTCGTCACAGGCTTCGGGGCTTTTACTGTCCCGACCTTCAGCCTCGCAGCGAACGCGGTATGACGCTATGCGACTGCGGAAAGCGCTATGAATTTTCTCGATTCCGTGTTGCTCGGTAATTGCACTGTTATCTTTATGTAAAGTGCTTTTTAAATGAGCAGAAAAGCTTTTACTTTTAACTGATGTGTCACAAACTGAACAGAAAATAGTATTAACCATGTTGCCTTGTAATTTTAGATTCTAATTTAGTGAATAAGGACACGCTACCAGGCAAAATATTTGACTAGTTAGAATGCCGTGTTCATAATTGATAAGGAGTTCTAAAACTTAGTAAAATTAATTTTTAGTTTGGCATTTAGACAATAAAAAGTTTGATTTGGTATTACGGTAAAAATAACAATTAATTTATTTTACTGTAAAGAAATACATATTTATTTTAACTTAAATATTAAGTGCAAATAACATAATAAAACAAAACTCAGTGACAAAAAGAAAAAAAAAAACTTAAGAGTGGAAAAGAAATGTAAATTATTAATTAAACATTTTTTTTCTTTTTCTCACTGAAGAAAGTCCCTTCCTCCGTGAATTTCCTTTTGCTTAAACTAATCGCCTTTTTTAAAGCGATGAATTCAGGGGATTCTGCTTCCCCCTGCAGGCGCAACCACACGATAGCCTTCTCGCATCGTTCGATACCGTCGAGGTCCCGCACCTCCTCAACGTTATACAAGCGCAGCTCCGCCAGCAGCGCTCCTTCCAGTTGTGCCGTCCGACGTAGCACCCCGCCCGGAACTTTACGCGAGAGCACACTCAAAGTGTGCGCAGCTTTGCGGCGAACCTGCTCCGTATCTTCGTCGTCGGACCCGAATAGCCAGTCCGTCGGGTCAACGTTGCTTGCAGGTGGGGCGGGTGCTGGCTTCGTGGAACGCTTCGCCACTGGCTTGATCTTCTTCTTGGAGCTATAAAATAAAAAACTATATTATAAACAACTTTCTCTGTGGTGTAGTCGTTCGAGTACTCGAGTATTAATCTCTAGGTTGCGGGTTCAAATCCCGTAGGGATAAAATTTTATATTTTAAATGAAAATATATAATTAAAATATGGTTTACGTAAAGGAATAGTAGTAGTAATAGTAGAAATATTAGAAATAGTAGTAGTAGTAGTAGTCTGATAATGAATTATCAAATTGGAAAAAAAAAAAAAAGTGGTATAATTAGATTTTCACTGAAACAAGAAATATTATAAAGACTGTCTTATAAACATGCACAAGAAACTCACCTTGGGCCTTCGTCGTCGGAATCAAAGAAAGCCTCGCTGTTCGTTTTCTTTGCGGCTCGCTTGGAGTTGTAATTAGTTTCAGACCTAAGAAAATAAATTATATGATTAGTATATTACATATGATTACACATGAGTATCATTAAAGTAAGAAGTGCTTTCTAATTTAAAGACAAAATAAATTTAAACAATTGAAAAAAAAAAACAGGGGAGCAACAAAGAAAAAATATCTGCAAAGTGAAACATTATTTAACAACTTACGAACATTATATCAACTGCTTTTATCGTCAGCTTGATTTTTTATTCTTTCCGCAGGTAGGTAGCTGTGATACAGGTGTCAACTGTGGGCACTGATGTTCCGAATGTTGTGATCAATTAAGTTTTCCAAAGCTTTTATTGGAAGAAAATGTTCGACAAACAATGATTTTAGCAGGGGTAACGAACCTTTAGTTGTCTTGTAAAGAACACCATGATGAGTATAATTTAATAATAAAATTGCATAAGTAAATTTATTAGCAATCAAAATAAATGAAACTATAAATTGAATTACTTTAATTTAAAGATCAACTAAGTTAAAATTTCATGAAGTAGTTGTTAAATACCACCTCCATGGTTCAAACATTTCAACTCATTATGCGGAGGGGTACACATCAGTGTTCGGTCTGCATACTTTAGGAGGTACGTGAAGCTAAATAGGCTATGGTTATATTATTCTCTGAAGTATAGTGATAGGACTCGTCACCCATAACGCATAATTGTAGTAAAATCGTCGCTGTAACATAGGTGTACGAGTGTGATCTGTCACTTGCATTTCTTTGCATACCCAGAAAGATCACTGACACCTCAGAGATTTATGTTGTGATGATTTACAAGTAATTTGTTTAAAACTTAAATATAGTTTTCTACCCCTGAATTTTAGAGAATACCTCAAAGACTTATTGTTTTCCGTTTTCAATTTTGTAATAATTCTCAGATTCAAGACAAAATGAAATCCACGTGTTACATATACAGGGTCGTATTTTATATAACCAATTCATAACATCTATATATCAGAATGCCTCTGCGGTCTAGTGGTTTACATCTCAACTAGTGATCTAGAGGTCGCGGACGTATTACTCGTATCCTTTACAAAATTGGTACACCTAATGGATTTCATGTTGTGCAGTATACGACGAACAATATTACACAAAAGCTTGTATAAATTGACTGGTGGTTGTGGAACAGGTGAAAGAGGTGTATTAGTATCGTAGCAGATAGAAAACTAACTACCCATCTGAGAGACTTGCGTGACTGTATGTACGTATGTTTGTAATATCTACTATTAGTTATGAATGGGTTAAAATATATTTTGTTTTATAACATAAAAAAACAAAGTTATTCAAGGGTTTAATGTTAAATTCATATTTATTATAGTTCAACAAGCAAATGATTTAAAAGTACTAGTACAGTAAGGAAATTATAAGGATACATAATTTTTCTTATTCTTTTGTAAAACTTATAAAAAGATTTCTTTTTATCGCATCCTGTATAATATAGGAAGTATTGTTTGCATGTGTCCGACATTGTCCAAATAATATGCTTAGTACCTATAAAGGTGTGTACTCAATAGGGTTTATTACTTTTATTATATTACTTTATATACCTATAATATATATATATATTTTGATGTACAGATATTTCATTGACGAAGTAAAAACAATGATCTTCTCTATATTTAAAGCAATGTTTAGTAAATGTTGTGAAAAAGTAAACTGTTAGATAGATGCTTAGGTATTGAAACGTATGTTGTTACAGAATCGTCTCCGTTTCCGCTGACATGGTAAAACGTTCACTACCTATCTATACTAGTACTCAGTGCCAAGGTTACAACTTGTATAATCCTCGAATAACTTAGTGTATAACCTTCCTTACTTTGTTCCATCGTGTTGGGACAGGAAAAACGATCGTCAGCATTCATGTTATTGTTGTGAAATTAATTTGCTAAATCATTTTAGGGATACGTATTTATCAAGTAGAATCCATTAAAACCGTGGGAACGTAACTTAAGAACCCTCTTACTTGTATTAAAAAATATATCGTCTTTTGTACGTATTAACCAAAATAAGCATTCACTTGGCCGCCTCTGTGGTCTAGTGGTTCCAACATCTTACTCACTAAGCCGGAGGTCGCGGGTTCAAATCCCGTAGGAGCACATTTGTGTTCGGTCTGCGTGCTTCGGAAGGCACGTTAAACTGTGGGTCCATATAATTAAGTACTGCAACAGAAACCCCTTCGAGGATTCATGTTTCAAACATTAAAACATGAGATACAAACATTCGTTATTAATAATTAATAATATATTAGGTTTATGTATGTAGCACAAGGTAAATAATATAGTTTCATAATTTTAAATAAGTACAAGTTCATACTTAGGTAACTCTATATATTCGTATAAAATAATTAAAAGTAAGTACAGAACCCAAGATAATAATATAACGATCACGATAAATTATATGGTTTGGTCCAAGTTAAACGAAAAAGCAATGAGTAAAATATTTTTTATCTTTTTAATTTTATCATCTGAATTTTATTTATCAAAACTAAACACTAAATAAAGCATTGCTAAAGAATAAAATTTAACAAAATTAAAATTAATTATTATGTTTTTTTATTATTATTTTTTTTTTTTTTATAGTTTACTATATAACTTATTTACTTCTATTTCACGTTATTTACGTAAAAACCATACTAGTTTTAGTTAAATCAGTAAATTGTATTTTCACAATAATCATCTAAATCTCGTTCCGCTTATCGCTCTGCTTATGTATTAGACATGTAAACATTCTCCGTGTTATCATTATGGACATTCAGCAAAACTTGCAGTGTTGCTGTTATACCGACTTAGTCGATGGTTATAGGGAATTTATCAATGTGTAGCGGGAAAAAAATGTTTAATGATTTCTAACGTCTTTATTACCCGTAAGTCACCCTTGGTTGTTTAGAAAAAATCGTAATTTGTAAAACATTTTAAGCAAATTGACTCATTTGTTTATTCGATTCTCCTTACTCATGCTGGAAGATTGATTGAATAGGAATTCCCTACTATAAACAAACAGCCAAAGTTAGTTCATTCGGTTGTTGTCTTCATCGCTCATTGATTTATTTATTTATTTATTATTTATACAGCATTACAGATATATATCCATTGAACTGTATAATTAAGTTTTTACAAATACAAATAAAAACATTCACAAACATAATAGTTTACACATGTTTGATATCAAGACTAAGTGACCAAAATACTAATGATTAATATATCAACTTTTGCTGACATTATAATTGAAGATACCGGTTCTTTGTATTTGATTTTGAGAATTAGGTACGACTACAAATATCTTATTTTTATATTAAACTTATTGATTATTATAACTGGAAAATTAATTAAGGTCTGTCTGTCTACTACATAATATGTACGTCTTTTAATATTTGTTATTTATACATTGATGAATTATTAAATAAAAATAAACTTAAATACACCAGACGTCTAAAAAAATAACAAGAATAATATTATTGGTTGATACAAAATAGTTAAACGACATTCAGCGGATTTTTAGCAAATAATTTTTTTTTCCATATCTAACGGAATTGTTAAAATGGTCTGGAGACTTTAAATCTTGTAAAACGGTAACACTGATTAAACTTGTTACTTTGTAATGCTCTAGTGAACAAGACGGTGGTTTATTTTTATGTGAAAATGTATAGCGTAAGTTCATGTCCGGGAATGACACAAGGTTTTCCTTTGTGGGGACCCACTTTTGGTTAGCTAAAGCCTCAACCAGCTAGCGGGTGCTAGACGAGGATCCACTTTAAACTATCTAAAAGACCCCAGCCAACTAAGTTGAAGATCTTGAAATATGTGTCTAGTACTTTGAGTGACATGAACTCTTATTAAGACAGTATTGTTGTCTGAGTATATATTATTCTGATAAGCTAAAAAAAGGCCTCAACCAACCACCTCTACTGTGGAAGGGGATCCAACTTTTTTTAGCTTCAGTAACCTATTCTCGGATGTGATACGTGCTTAATTAAATTTAAAAATGTTTGTGAGTATTGATAGAGTCAAGAAACTTATCTGACAATTAATAGCGTAAGTACACGTCTTCGATTGACACAAGGTTTTCCTTTGTGGGGACCCACTTTTGGTTAGCTAAAGCCTCAACCAGCTAGCGGGTGCTAGACGAGGATCCAGTTTAGACTAGCTAAAAGACCTCAGCCAACAAAGTCGAAGATCATGAAATATGTGTCTTACTTCGAGTGACATGAACTTATTCTACTAATTTTCTCAAATTTATTAAGTCAGTATTGTTGTCTGAGTATAATTTTCTTTGGTAAGCTAGAAAAAGACCTCAACCAACCACCACTGCGGTGGAAGAGGATCCACTTTTTTTACAACTAAAGAAAAATTAAATTCTTAGATGTAATACGTACTTAATTAATTACCTCATATGATTAGTAGTTTGTGATTCAATTTCTATATAAACATCAATAGAGTCAAGAAACAGCTGGAGGTGAGTCATAATTAACGAATAAGTTTTTTATTTTCTGTTGTGTTCTAAATCATATTTAGTTATCATCGATTAGATATTTTTTTTACATCCTGTTCTGTTCTAAAGCTTTGTCGATTGAACATTCTAAAACAGGTTTTGTTTAAGGGTCGGTGTTCCGAGATTCGGGGTTATGACTTTTTAAGACAAAACAGGGTTCGGGGTTATGGCTTTTTTAAGATAGTAAAATATTAATTTCTGAACAAAATAAATACCACTTGTTACCTTACAAGATGAAGTGCAGGTTCATTAAAAAAATCACGGCAATAATGTATAGTAACTACAGATAAAAAAAAAAAAAACAGGAATTTCAAGAAAATCTATTGAATAGCATTACAGCGCTACGGGTGTAACCTGAACTTGAAAATCCTGTTTTTTTTTTCTGAAGTTACTATACATTAGTGCCAAGATTTTTTTTAATGAACCTGTACTTCATCTTGTAAGGTAACAAGTGGTATTTATTTAGTTCAGAAATTAATATTTTACTATCTTAAAAAAGCCATAACCCCGAACCCTGTTTTGCCCAATCTCGGAACTCCGACTCTTAAACAACTACACTCCACTCCGAAAGAGTGAAAGAGTTAGTTTTTAACGTGTTTTATCGTCAGGGATTCTGTTCTAAAGCTTTGTCGATTGGACATTCTAAAACAGATTTTCGTTTAAACAACTTCACTTCACTCCGAGTGAGCGTAGCGGAGCGGAGCTATTTGTCCTAGGACAAATATTTTCAAGTTGCAGTGTTAATGGTTGCTTCACAAACTCCATGTTCTTGTGAATAAATAAACGCTAAACATGCAATAACTATAAAAATTATCGACAGGTGTTTTTATTTTCCTACTGCGATAGCGAGAGCTAATTTTAAATTAATTGTAAGATTTGTAAGTTTTGATTCTGCTGTCGTGCATTACGGAACGTACAACGCAGAGTTCTAGATATAACATGATGAAAGAGTCGGTTTTATCGTCATGGATTCTGTTCTAAAGCTTTGTCGATTGGACATTCTAAAACAGATTTTCGTTTAAACAACTTCACTTCACTCCGAGTGAGCGTAGCGGAGCGGAGCTCGGAGTGAAGTGAAGGTGTTTAAACGAATGACTGTTTTAGAATGCCCAATCGACACCTACTTGTAACAGAAAGGTGTAACCATATTTGAAGAGCTTATTCAGTCAATGGTATAGAACAACTTTTACTATGGAACAAACCCTGTATCTCGAAAAAAATATTGATGTCGTGACGATACATATACAACGTGTAACAGAAAGTTGTAACCATATTTGAAGAGCTTATTCAGTCAATGGTATAGAACAACTTTTACTATGGAACAAACCCTGTATCTCAAAAAAAATATTAATGTCGTGACGATACATATACAACGTGTAACAGAAAAGTGTAACCATATTTGAAGAGCTTATTCAGTCAATGGTATAGAACATCTTTTACTATGGAACAAACCCTGTATCTCGAAAAAAATATTGATGTCGTGACGATACATATACAACATGTAACAGAAAGGTGTAACCATATTTGAAAAGCTTATTCAGTCAAGTAATCGTCACTGACAGTTATGTCAGTTATCGAGCGAGCAACTAAAGTAAAATGCAAAACTATTGTACCCTAACCCAAAGGAGGCCCCAGGCCCAGACGCGCGAATCCACGCGACATGTCTCTACTGTGTCTCTACTGTGTGAATGTGCGCGTGCGTCAAACAAGATGCGACACAGATACTAGCCGTTCAGAATTTGTACTGAATACGGGTGTGTTTCGTAATACCAAAAATGATGAATGAAAACTTAATGTGTTTTAAATTTTATTTTAATAATCTGCAACATGATAACATAGGCTATGTTTCCGCTCGAACAATATCATACGTTTTGTTGTTTTTAATACAAAACAAATAAGAAGAAAACGGGTAATTTATGGTGTAAAAATGTGCGAATTGCAAATCGCTGACATTTCGTTTCAGGTTAGTATTTTGGAAGGAAACATATTCATGAACCTATAAAAATACTGTCTTAATCAGAATAACACCATAATTTGGTTAAAATATGCTCGAATTGCAAATGATTTTGGTATTACGTTTGTATGGATAATTAATTTTGGACCGGCCTCTTAAGTATAAAATATATCAAGTAAGTGGGATCGACGTCTGTCTATGTGTGCGTCACACGGCTAAGAGGAGATACAGGGGCGCGGGCGCAGGGAGATCACGATTCGTTCCGTATTTGTTATCTAAACACAATGATAAGTTTGTAACTTTTATTTAATTGATTTAAGTTAACTTATTTAAAAGGTACGGAACCCTCAGGGCGCGAATACTACTCGCGTGTTGTGTTCAATATTCATTGATGTTGTTTTTTATTATGATCAATAAAGTACGTGGTTTAATTTAATATAAAATACTGACTTGTAACGTTTAATAATAATTATTATTTATAATATAATTACCACATAGCTCCAGTGTGGCATATTGTGGATCCGTCGCCATTATTAATTCTCCTGCAGCGAAGGTCGGTGCAACCTTGCTGATATGACTTTTTTTTTTATTTTTTCCTATCGCATCAAACGGCACCTTTCCCAGGAACTTTTCAGGAATTAAATATAAAAAAATGTAAATATAAGAACTTACTTTATGAACAAGATACTATTACCACATGATGTAAAAAATAAACAAGTGAAAAAGTAATGACTGGTTCTGCTTTGAAAGCCTGTTATATCCAGCAGTGGACGAAGAGAGGCTGATGGATGGATGGATAGATGGATAATAGCTTTTGCCCTCAGCTTTAGTCACGTAGAAGCGTCTTTTGCGATTATTTTATCAACACCCCCTATAGCTTATATAAGTGTTCGAATAAAACAAGTGACTATATGTACATAAATAAAAAATTTTAGTGACATAAATAATTAATTTTACGTATTGTATGACTAAGTGAGTGACTGACTGCGAGTAACGAGAAATCAATAGAACAGCAACTTAAAAATATTCATTTGAGCTTGTGAACACTAGCGGCGACCGGCGAGCTGGCCAGTAGTACTAAAAATATTCAATATATAAATCTAAACCAAATAAACGAAGAAGTTGGGCGTTCCGCAGTATCTTATCTAGGCCAGCGTATAAGTCTTGCCATACAGAGAGGTAATGTGGCAAGTATTTTGGGCACTCTCCCGCAGGGCAGTGATCTAGAGGCAATTTTCTTTTTATAATTATTTCTCTAGGATTATTTTTGTATTAAATATATTAAATTATTAAGGTTACGTAAAATTATTAATTCATTTGAGTTACTTAAATTTCAAAATGAGAAAATTCATGATATTTGAGCCACCTGATATTTGTTTGAGGGTCAACATTATGTCCTACATTTTTTTCAATATTTGGAGACTTGAAAATACAAATTTGGGTTGAGTTGAATCATTCTCAGGCGAACAATTTTCTATTTTAGTGTCAATTTAATTTTAAGTAATACAACTAGGAACGTCGCTTCGCTCATCATTGCATCTATTTTTTGACTTTTCGTGTAATATTTTCGATTTCATTCTTTAAATTCGCCCACTCAGTATTTTTAGTCGCACACTTAAATCAATCTTCATATTGATTTTAATGCACTTAATAAGTACTTCTCATCTACTCCTGTCTCCTTAGAAGGCCACATTAAAAACACAATCCTTTACAACTTAGCCAACAAACCTATGCCCAATTGCGTTCCGTTCTCATTTACAACTGTCACTATGAGTGACGTTAAGAAAGTTATTCTGTCCATATCTTCAAAAGATGACCAGATTTGTTCACAGATGCTTCTTTCTATCCTCGAAGAATTTGTTCCTACCGTTTCTCATATTCTTAATCACTCCCTTGTAACCAGTTCCCTTCCCACAGCGTGGAAAATGGCCCATGTCATTCCTTTACACAAAACATCTTACCCCTGTTCCTTTTCTGAATTTAGACCCATCTCCATCCTACCTATCCTGTCCAAAGTCTTAGAAGCCATTGTTTCCAAACAACTGTCCTTGTACTTGGCCCAAAATAACCTACTTAATCGTTTTCAATCCGGTTTCCGTCCTGGACATAGTACTGTTACTGCACTTCTCAAGGTTACTGACAACATCAGGTTGGCTACTGATAATAAACAAGTAACTGTGCTAACCCTGTTAGACTTCAGTAGCGCTTTTAACTGTGTCGACTTTGATATACTCCTGGGAGTCCTGCGCTCTCTTAACGTATCTCCTCTAGTAACGGAATGGTTTGGTTCGTATTTGCGCAGTCGTCAGCAGTGTATTCGTTCCAATGATGTTACATCAGAATGGTGCGAGCTTACTGCTGGTGTACCGCAAGGTGGCGTCCTTTCACCTCTACTGTTTTCAATTTTTTTTAACTCCATCACTGAAACGTTATCTTCTTCCTACCATCTCTATGCAGACGATTTGCAAATAAATAGTCATTTTCCAGTAAATCAGGTGAAAACAGCCTTACTAGAGTTAAACCATGACCTCTCTAACATATTTAATTGAGAAAAATCATATGGTTTGCTTGTCAACCCAAATAAGTCACAAATCATAATTATTGGCAGTAGATATATGCTTAACGTGCTTAATAATATGTCGGTACCTCCCGTGTGCTATAATGGGATCCCTTTAATATTTACTGAAAAAGCAAAAAATTTAGGGGTTATATTTGATAGCAACTTCTCTTGAGCTGCCCATATCAATGAGATTAGCCGAAGAGTACACGGTGCATTCCACTCCCTAAAGCAACTCCAGAATTTTCTACCCTTTAAAACTAAAATATCTCTCGCTCAATCCCTTATTCTTCCTCTTATTGACTATGCTGATGTCTGTTTCGTTGATATCACCGAAAAACTCTTAAAAAAACTAGAACGGCTTTAAAACTTGGGTATCCGCTTCATCTATGGTTGCTTATTCGATCACTTGTCCAACTTTCGCTCTGAGTTAAAATGGCTCCCTATTCGCCTTCGTCGCAATTATAATATCCTCTCTCGCCTTTATAATATTATTAAGAGCCCACTGTCCCCTTCTTATTTACTTGATCGCTTTTGTAGCGTAGCAAATTTTATAAGGTGCGGTTATCTCAGAGTTTGTGCATCATTGCTCAAAGTTTTCGCATCGTTGTTAGCTTGTTGGGTGTGTTCATGTCAAAGGTTGAGTTGTTGTCGATAAATTTCGATTTTTTTTGTTCGCTGGGTTGGTACGTGTTTCAAGTTGAGTGGATTGACATGAGTTCGTTCACTTGGTTTGTGCGAGTTCCGTTTCCGATGGATGCTCGGCGAGTGTTTTAGCTGTTGAGTCGTGTTTTGTTTTTTATCATCATTATCTATATTTATCATTTTCATCATGGCGGTTTTGCCAAAACGAGTTGTTGAAAGTCTTAAAGAAGAATTATATGAAATTGGATTGATGGATTAAAAAGGAATTTTTGGCTGGGATGGAGGGAGATCTGATCTATTGTCAGGTCATGGGTTGTTGTTTTCGCTTCTCTTGAGTTCTTTGTCCTGGTGGCTGAGTAATGGCAGCCGCGTGGTTGAATCGCGGTCAAGCTGCCTTTTGTTAGCGAGGTTGGACCAACGGAATCGCCGGGTTGGAGTTCATTCACCCTAAGTTGGACAGCGGACGGCGTGCCAGTTCTGGTAGAAAATGTTGGCGAATTACAAGTATGTGACGTAGGTTTTAATTTTAACCTCGCATTATAAAAGATGGCTTGGACGGAATGTTTCCAGGACACTTAGATTTATGATCTTTTCTAAACAAAGTGTTAAATTCTTCTTTCTGTTTCATCTGGATAACCTAAAATGTAAAATTTCATTGTTCCGTAATTTTCCCTGGTAAAACTGGATAGTGTACCAGACGTCTTATTCAAAAGAGTATGTCGACAAATATTATTAAGATGGATTCACGGCTCCACTGAGCTAGATTTGTTTGGAAATTATTTTCCTTGTTTTTTCAAGTTTTCTTACTCTTAAAGTTTTTTTTTTTTAATGTAGATTCACAAAATTCAATGTAATATAGTTACCTGTGGTTAAGGCGGTACCTAACCCAACCAGTTTATTCACTTAAAGGTTTTAGTAATGACTTGGTAGAATTTATTCCAATGTAATATTGCTACCTGATGTTAAGGCGGTACCTGACACAACTATTTGATGTTCTAAAAGTTTTAGTAATGACTTGGCAGAATTTGTTCTAATGTAATATTGCTACCTGAAGTTAAGGCGGTACCTGACACAACTATTTGATGTTCTAAAAGTTTTAATAATGACTTGGCAAAATTTTGTAACAATGTAATATTGTCAATTACATCTTCAGTCTTGTGAAATTATACATATTTTTGATAAAGTTAAATACACTTAATTGTAAAGTACCTCGAAGTTTTCTTCAGAACTTTTTTCCAACTATTAGGTTACAATTAGGTCACTTTTTAACTTTATTTGTAAGAGGCACGACTGGTGGAAAAAACCGGGTACCAGCCGGTTGTGCCACTTTACACTTTCAATACCTGTATTCTTAAGATAAGCCCCAACGTCCTTCTAACATGTTCTAGTTAAAAACTCCTATACACAACACTGGGGCTTACAGAAAATCGTATAATGTTACAGCAATTGGACTGTGGAACTCATTACCGCACAGTATTCGTAACTGTCCCACCAAGAGCCTTTTCAAGAAATAGCTAAAAGAGCACTACCTCTCACTGTCATAGTAAATAGGTAAGTTTATGTATACTTTATATTTATTATGGGTAAGTAAGTATATTATAACTATGTATGTATATTTTGTTTAGGTATCGTAATTTATATATTATTAATTTTTAATTATTTAATTTTATTATTTAGGATATATATCTTTTGTAATACACGTATGTATGATTACTTATTTTAATAAAATTTCCCTTTCCCGCTTAGGTTTGCTGGAAGAAATCTCTTTTTAGAGATAAGCTCGCCTGTGTGCATGTCTTTTAATGTATTATATGTTTTAACTGCTTTTCTGTGTACAATAAAGAATAAAGAACGCTTTGGTATTTATTCAGGACACTTGAAGTTTTGGTGCGCGGCCCAACTCACCTGACTGCACCGATTCGATTTCATTAAAAAACGAATCATAATAAAAAAAGAGAGACCTCAAATATAATTCCAGTAACAGTAACCAATAATCATTAACAAAGAAACTCACAAAATGGTGATCAAAGTGAACTTTTTAGTAGTTCGTTCCGTGAAACCTCAATTTAAAAAATCGTCTCTATTTGAACATAGACGGTGCCCGCTCTGTATTTCTAGTCGTTCACTTAGTAATTAAGTCACACGCTGGAAATATTTGTATGCAAAATGGATTATTTACAGCCCACTTTTTGTAAGCTCGATCTGGATTTTATTATTAATCAATATTCGTCTCCAGTTTAGTTAATTTTTCGCTTACTCAAATTCATACCGCTAAAGTTAATCAGTATTTCACCATCGGTCGCTAGGTTCCCTCTTTTAAAGCACAAGTGTCACTCTGATGAATAAATAAAATAGCATCCGAATCCGTCGAGTAGTTCTTGAATTTAAACGAAACATACAGACAGACAAAATTGTAAATAAAATAGTTTTGGCCTCATTATAACAGCTTGAGTAATTTTGGGATGAAATCCATCAAAAAAAAAAAAAAAACGATTTTTGTGTGTAATAAGTCTAATAACCCATTTCATTAAAGATTTCGCAAAACTATTCAATTTACAAACATGAATTCTTTACCACTTTATTATTATTAAAGTTGTCGAGGACTAAGTGATTAATATACCTACATAATGCTCGGGCAGTATGAAAAAAAAGTATTTCTTTTGTTTATTCATTAATATTAAAACAATAAAAAATAGATTTTAACTAATACATAAACAAAAGAAATAAATCTTAAAAAAGTGAAATAAAATATATTTAAAACTTTTACGTGAGCGAAACTGCGGGCAAAAGCTGGTAATTAATATTCTGTTTTTTTTTTCTAAAAAGTTATATAAAAGATAGATAAAAAAATGTTTACTTTATTCCCCTTAATGCAGAATTCCTTGTGTACATTGATCATGCACAGATTTTTTTTGGTTTCTTTTCGTTTATCGTGACGTTTTCCACCGGCAAACTGCAATTATAAAAAAAAAAAAATTGCCATCTACGAGACTCCTTTAAATAATGAACAAAATCATCACGAAATGAATTTCCAAGAGGTGTCTGGGATGTTTCTGAATGTAGAAATAAACACAAGGTAACTTGTGACGTATTTACTTTAGAAAATGTTAATAAAGCATTCATGGGAAATACCATTCTATTTAACGATAATATTATACCAAAAGAAAATTAGGACTCTCCCTTTGTACATTTAGGGTTTATGTAAATGAGATATTTTTACTAGAAACCTATTACACTGTTTGTGATTACTTAAATGATAAAAAAGCATGCATCCTATGCATCCTATTTAGGCTCCAGTGTAAAGTATATCGAGTTTTGGTAAGATTCAATATATTTTTTATTTATATGCGCCTAGAATATTAATTAAAATTTGGTTTCAAAAAAAAGGACGGCTTATGTAGAACGGTTCTTATTATTTTCATTAATTAATTTAGTAATTTACCTAACTAAAACAGGCACCAAACATGTCTCTGTTTTCAATTATTACGGTGGATATTTGTCTAAATGCTTTGAATTCAAAGACAGGTCTGGATCCACATATTTGTACAGGGGGTGCAAAGGGCTGATTTGGCGCCCTTGTGAAAAAAAACTACCGTGTGAGCATTCTACATCAAACAATTTAGCAAAAAATTAAATAAACAAAATTTTATTTTCCTACACTTTTTTTCCGCAAAACCATCTATTATATCGTCATAATTCAAATTATTATTCAAACAATCAACATGTTGGATCTGATCCAGCGATTATTTCCTCCACTACTTGAACATGTAACTGTTTTTGTATGAAGCTTTGATACCAGAGCGCACCCTGACCGACGTGCGTGACTCAGTCCTATTGCAAGAACAATGACGGCTAAACTTATGAGAGCGAAGTGGCTTTTGCCGCCCCCTGGCCTTGCCGCCCGCCCGGTGCAAGTGCAACCCCCTAGGTCCGGGCTTGTTCCGTGCCACTTCTTTTTGTAATGGTTTCCTTTCCTTCATTAGGATGTCTCAATTTGTGCAAAGTTTCTATAATTTGACCACCAATAAACGTTACGGTTACAAATTACTTTCTAACGAACAACGATGAAGTAAATAATCAGGTACGTAATTAATACAAATTCGAAACTTTTTCTGACAAAATTAAAACAAAGTTAACAAAGATAAACTTACCGTTTGCTTAGCCAATAAACACAAGAACAAAGCTACTAGCAAAATTGTACGCATTGTACTGAACTGTAGTTCCCGGAATCAAGATTCTATATGATATGTGTTGGAGAAAGAGTCTGCTTATATACGATTTGAAGACACGATTATGGTTCAGCAAAATAAAGAAACCTGAAATAAAAGCTTAGCATGCTTGTAGTGCGAAAACGGCCCAGCTATTTGAGCTAAAGTTTGGCATGTATTTAATTGAAAAATGACTTTTAGCTTGGCACAGCACTCTTCAGTATACTTATTAATCTGTTCAGTGTCCCTTTCACCCCATCGCACTTTATCACAAACATCTTCCGTATACAATATTTTTGATGTTAAGTTAACTAACTTACATTAAACTTCGAGCGGAAGGTGGTCCGACCAATAAACATCATAACGTACCTTGACATCAGACACACACTGCGAAGCTGCCTCCGTGGTTAGAGCATGATCAAGCCACCTTTTACAGTTGTCATAGCTTTCAGTTTTAAAAGTATACGTATCTAACGATATCCCTAGCCAATCTATATCATTACACAACCAGCTTTGGTCTTCACAAAAACTAGAAATTTCTTTAAAAAAAAAAATCATTAGGATGTGCATTAAAGTCACCTACAATGAATGCTGATTCAACTTCGCTACTTTCGATCACTGCGTTTATTCCACTTAGTACCTTCGTGAATTCTGTTAAGTTTTCCGCATTGTCTGTGGGCATATACACAGAGAAGATCAAGGAAAAACGATCAGTCACGCAAATTTTAATCGCAGTTAATCTAACACTATTACACGGAATCACTGATACGGACGAAAACACTCCCTTCCGCCACATAATAGCCACACCACCGTAGGGTCGGCCTCTCAACATACCAGCCGACGTGTCCACCGCTGATTTTCTGGTATTCTCAAAAGCCTGGTCTATAGTCGTGAGGCAACAGCCACGTCTCCTGAAGAGCAAGTACATGAGCCGTCTTGCATAACTCACGAACACCGTCTACAGATCTTGTAACAGACTTGCAATTAAAACTAACTAGCTGTGTTAAAGTTTGATTGCTACTTATCATTTTGATTGAACATTAGTTGCCACCGTTTTCTCCACCGTCAGCAAATTCCGTAAGTTATTCGCCCCAAAATCAATAAAACGCCGAAATGAAATGCCCTCAGGCCATAGTTTTTCATTTAAAAAGGTAGAAATCTTGTGCTTAGGAACAAATACTTTATAGGCTTTATAGTCCCTTTAGCGCTTCATTTTCATCTCAACCAGATTCACTAGTAGATTAGTTTTACTCTTAATGTATTTCGCAATGTCAGCGCTAGTAACTTCCAAGCCAACATTGTTTATAAACAGTGGGACTTTTATATCTGCCGCTTTAAATTTACCAGTTGGGTCTATGGCCGGACCCTTTGTACCAATAAACTTATTTTTAAGCCGGTTTCTCTGTACTAATACCCAATTCTCATCTCGCTCCTTATCCCTAAATTCACCTCCGGATCCCGCTATCTCAGAGAACGTTACATTATTAAGTGCATTCTGAGTCATACACATCGGGTTAGTATTTAAAATCACCTTCACACCGTCATTAGTCACCCGCGGTGAGGCGCCTTGAGCGCATACCGTGGTTTCACGCAATGTTTTCTTCAACGAAACTAGGCTGGCCTCCATGCGCTCGCCATCACCAGAACTAGTTTGTTCTATCTGTAGCAGGCAAGCAATAGTTGTTCCCAAACACTCTTTGTGCGATGGAAATAGTAATACGGCATTATTTTGTGACTGCGACCGTTAAATATGACTCATATCAACTTTACTTTATACTTATACGTACAAAATATTGTGAGTTTTTAATAAGTTTCTGATTTATACCATTATAAATACACCGGTCGTTGAGCACGTCTCAGACGAATCTGTAAGTTATACAATAAAACACTCCTCTCAGCTGACATATTTAATTTAAAAATTTGACACATTCTTGACGACTTTTGACAACAAATAAATAATTTTATTTCAAACAATTATAATCTAACTGAATAGGATTATTTATAAATATTATATATGTATGTATTGGTATGTATGTTTATGTATTGTATCATTTTTTATTGTTATCTCTCTGTGGAAAATGTTGAAGGGTAATGTTTATATAAAAGTAATTACCACTAATTGTTTGATCAACATCTTTATTGTCTGTCCACCATCTTGTAACAACTTGTCAGGTAAAATCGATATACACTAATTCACATAAAACTAACATGCATGACAAGTAGATTTACATATTTGTCAATTTTTTTTTAATATCTTCTTCTTATTTCTGTAGTTTACGTCTATTGTTTTTACCTAAATAAATAAATATAAAGAAATATTGGTCCCAGAAGATCTCCCTTTGTCCTTAATATCAAGTTTCTAAGGCAAGTGGAAGTGTGCTTTTCATATTGACCCTACGTACTGCGAATCGTATTTAATTTATTACGTAAAGGTTTATATAAAAACAAAAGAAGAAAGATACAGTACCTGCTCCCCGCGCGTGGTCCTACAAAATCAAGTCCAATGGACCTGCTTTGATTCACTTGTCTCGCGCCCGATACTATCAGAGTTCATCGTTCTCGTTTAAGTATGGACGGTCCACTTTCCCGAATGGACCACTCTCCCGATTCAACCACTTTCTCGATTTGACCACTTCCCCGAATTTTTTTCCCCCCACTCTCCCGAAAGGCTTGCCTGAATTTTCTTTGTTCAGATCTCCTAGAAATAACTGGGCATAGAGAGAACAATAGAATAGAAACAGTAAGTTCAACTTAACTCTTTACTCTAATAGAAAATTTCTTAGTAAGAAAAGGATGACTGATATTTTAAAATAACGGCGCAAATAACAATAAAGAATGGAAATAGTCGTTTCATTTTTATTTTGGGTTAGTTAATAATTTATTTTGTGATTATATATTCTATTTTGTATGATAGCAGATACAAATTATTATTCTACGCCTGCCAAAGAGATGGCAAGATAAGTGGGTGTGTTCCGACGATCAAACTGAACGAATTCCAGGCTGTGGCATAAATTCAAAAGGGAGTAACGTGTCTATTGAGTCTACGACGTCTCTGCCTAAAAGCGACAGATGTCAAAGTCACAAAATTACTAAAACGCACTATCTCTTTCGTTTGGTGGAGTTGGTTCATACAGCAGGCCCATTTTTCAATTAATGATATCAAAATTTTTGAAAGAAAGAGGAGTAACAAAACAAATTTAATCTGGACCAGGCTGCCCTAGAAGGACTTATGCTGACCAAACTGGTGACATACTAACGAAGGGCAATGACAAAAGTAACCGGAATAGAAGAGCTTGTATGACGGGATTGATGGATGTGGAAGATGTGTGTCAGGATCGTATCAGATCTGTAGTCACTGTTTATCCCTCTGGAAGACAAGCGAGAGTATGTTGTGTCGAAAAAATTGTGCTGGTCCACTTATCGCCCCTCTTACTAAAGTTGGGTTTACATTTGGCAGAATAGCTCTACTTAAGTATAGTAACTAGCGTACTATTTAGCCAAATACTTTACCACATGCGTTATCTACTCTACTCCACCAGCTACTATCTTTAGTACTATCGTTATACTATATTTTACATAAGAACGTATCGTCTTCCTCATTTTATATCTATGCGTAAAAGGCAATAATTCACATTGAGTTGGAAATTACTGTCAGCACTTATCAGCTTTAATTTGATATCTCTCACGGGGCCCGAAAAAATGACAAGCAGACAGACAGACAGACAGACAGACATACAGACAGACAACAAAGTGATACTAAGCGCATTTTTTTTTATAATTCACTTTGGACTCACGCTTGGCCACCAACACGCCTGATGTGAAGAGTCAATTGTACCTAGGATGAAGCGCCCTGACCCAACAGGTACCTGTTTACTGTTCTATTAAAGGAATCTGGGTTATAACAGACAGACAGTTCCACGTCGCAGCTGTGTTGATGATGAGCGAACATTTGAATGGTTACGTTCAAGCAGACGGAATACTGACTACAGTAGCCTAAGCATGAAAACATCTCCGTATAGCTGCGTTTGAAACTAAACTTAGGTTGCCATACGTAGCTGTTAGTTCCGCTACTGTCCGCTTGGAGCGGTTTCCCAGATTCCATACGATTTTGATGTAGTTTGAAACGCAACTATACGGAGATGTTTTCATGTTCAGGCTACAGGTGGTAGAAGGGAGAGAGGGAATTAGGTCATTTTGAGATACGGAACCGTCAAAGTATTTAAAAAAAGCAGATGCCGAGTATTATCTATGTAGGTACTCATACTTACACGTGTAGAACCGATTCATTGCGTATGCATGATATATTGCTTTTTTTAATTTGCCACTTGATTTATATTTCATTATCAGTTTGTGACACGAAATTGCGAAGATAAAAAATTAATTTAACGCATTGAGCTTTGTAATTATACTGAACTATGAATGTCCCGCAACGTTGCTCGCGTGGATACCGTGGAAATTTCCTGAAATGTCTACGTCATACAAGGAACCTAAAACAGTCTAAAGTTCATGTTCCTATGTGCAGCCGTTTGGTTTGGGCGTTGATAGATCAGTCAGTAAGTCAGTCAGTCAGTCATTCAGTCAGTCAGCTTGTCAGTTTGTCAGTTAGTCAGTCAGTCATTCATTCAGTCAGTCAGTTTGTCAGTCAGTCAGTCAAGGTATTTTTATAATAATATATATGTCGCAGGTAAATTGTCAAAGCCGTGAAATTAAAATTTCACTAGGTTAGGTTAGATTATAAAAAATCTACCGTGAAATTACTTCTGTAGCTAACAATTACTACTAGTGAAATTATAATTTCACGGCTCTGACAATTAACTTGAGACAACTTATATAATATATTATAGATAATCTCCAAAAACTATAAACACTCTATTTTTCATTTCCAACCAACAGGTCTTACATAAATTTTCATTGTTTTAACTACAAAAACAACGAAATTCTCATTGAAACTTTTATCGCCTATTTTAATTCTTTATTTATTTATTTAAAGAAAAATAACAGAAGTAAACTATATATATCACTTTAAATATTAAATAAAACAATAATTTATTCTATCGAGCCAATTTTACCAAATCGTGTTTCCATCGTGTATACAGTCTTGTATATATACTCAATTATCCATACATATTTCCCTAGATTTTACTACTTCAAACACTTGTTTACTACTTCAAACAAGGGTTATAAAAACGTGTTTGTGTGTGTAAAAAGCTCGGTACGCTCTTAAACTACTGTGGCCTGTATCCACAAAGTAGACTTTTTATTTTGGGCCACTCTGGTTTTGGTGGCCTCTAAATCGGTCGGAAAACAAGAAATAAATGTTTAAACATACATGCAAACAAATACATAGGTATTATATACTACATTTATACACTTATACATAATACAGTTTTGTAGTAAGTTATGATTTTATATTTTATTAGGTTATTTTACTAGTTTTCAGAGTCGTCAAGAATCTGTTTTACTTATCTTTTAAATAAAACCTTTTTTAAATGTTATTGTCAGCTAAGAGGAGTTTTTTGTCATATGACTCGTATATTTGCCTGAGAGGGGCTCAAAAACCAGCGTTTTTCCGCGTCCTTGGCAGAGAGAATAGAGCCCGGGATCGTGAAGACCCCACAGGTTCTCTAAACTTGATATGTTTCAGTAGAGAAGGACAGTCATAAAGTTTGTTACAGATATTGTAGAGAGTCATTCGCCTATCGCTTAGGCGTTGTGACTTATAGAGTTGAAGAAGATCTGAGTTATGTAGTCGAGATCGCGTCCTTTTCAAGTCAAGTGCTTTAACAAATCTCTTTTGGATCATCTCTAGTTTATTTGAGTATACTGTGTAGAATTGATTCCATGTGATAGAGACAGAATTGAGCTGTGAACGTACAAGCGACTGATACATTACAGTTATATATGTTGTTGTAATGTAATACTCGCTTCACCCATGACAGCACCTTAAAAAACATATATAGAAGCTTGCCGAATTTCTTTGTTATCTCCAGAGATTGATGACGGTGCCCTTACAGTTCATGAACCAGCTTACCAAACTTAAAAGAGTGGTATTATTTGGGGGTAGAACTCACTTTTAAACTCACACTAGCACTCTCTTTCCCATTTCCTACCTGGAGGAGCAGCTTATCTACGTTTGTTTGATGTTCATCAATGTAAAATCAGACTCGCCAAAGTGAGTACCTCTTTCGTAGGACATTGTATAAGATTTTACAATAAACTTCCAAAAGAGGTCCTTACTTTGTCAGAGAATAAGTTTAAACAGTATATTAAGCAGGGCCTACTGAAAAAGGCATATTATAAAATAAATGAATATTTGGATGATGGTGAAGCATGGTGTTATAGTGATACTGATTTTGATGATAGTAGGTAATAATTTAATTAATTAATATAATTTCCTAACTTTTGATTCCTCTTAAGAGTTAACATTAATTAATTACAGACTGTAAAAGGAAATAGACTATATGAGACAGGTAGGCAAAGATATATATGTTTTTCTTTTTTCATTAACCTGAATTCCTGCTGTCTTGTATTTTCTTATCCCTTGGTTAACCAATATAAGTAGATATAAGTAATTCAATGTATAGTTTAAGTTTATGTTAAAAAAAAGACATGATCTTGCCAAGTTTCTTGCCCGTTCTTCTTAGCAAGACTAATCGAATGGGCGGAGGTAGGCATGTATTTATATACGTAACCTATTACTATGTAGTATATAGGATGGGATTTGGTCGGCCGCCTGGATTCGTGCTGGGGGCTCGGTTGGTGATCATTGAACCTTGTTCCTGGTCCCTGGCCGGGTCTCCGGTATGGGTTCGGGCGGTTGATTGGATTTCACCTTGTATAATAATATTTTACCTATAATTTTAATTGTATATATATTGCTACATAAATTAAATAAACATTTAATCTAAGTAGTTCATGTACATTTATTATTTTATTACATATATTTTTATAAGATTAAAATTTGACTTGTGAAACGTGTATTATATATACCTACTTTGCAAAATAAACTTTTTGAATTTTGAATTTGAATTTGAATTTTAAACAATGATGCTATGTTCACTATCTGTACCAAAAGTAAAGTCAGTTCCTACCTGGAGGAGCCAAAACTCAGTATGTTTTGAAAATTGTTTTTTGGTTTTCACAAAACAGGTGGCTGAAATGTAATGCTGAAATGAGGTAACATATTTTTAAAACCAGCTGAAAAAGCCCTTTCATTTGATACCCTACACCATTGACATAAGTCAATGCCCTACAAACGTGTAGGTTTCAGAAAAATAAAATATAAAATTTAGTACAAAAAATTATGACGTCAAAAATAATTATGATGACCATCTCAAAGTGGTCGCTTATAAATATGAATTTATAAGCAACCACTTTGAGAATGCCATCATAGTTTTTTTTTCACATCCTGACCGTGGATAGGAAAATGAGAACCTCCAAATTATACCGTCACGATTTGTCAGCGTCGAATTATACTAAAAATTATATTAAGAGGACAGTCCCCGCAAAACCATAATTTATTCTTCTTTGTTTGAAGAATCTAGTAGGATGACATATCAAATAAATATATTTCTGCCAAGAACTTTTACACACTGTTATCGAAACAGAATTTTCAGAAGTCATTCTAACATTGTGAAATCATAAAACAAAGATAGCTCCAAAAAAGTTTTCATGTTGACTTGTCGAGGTTTAAGGTTATTTGAGCAAAAACCCGTCCATATCATCAATACATCTTTATCTTTATCTTTATCATCATATACATCTTTATCTTATACATCTTTATGGGGGTGACATTTTTTGACATCTGATAGGGATTTTGACACTTTTTCGGAAAAACTTTGATCGGTGAGTCCCCGTATTTGGCATTCGATTTGGTTTCACGAGGCTGAAAAACGAACATGTGAGGACGGAGAACGCGCCCGCGAGGCCGAACTTTGAGCAGGGCGCGTTAGTAGTCCGAACATGCGAGTTATTCAGCCGGGCACTACACCTTGACTCCCAGAGGGAGTGAAAGCACTTATTATGTTTGTTTCTGAAAAAAATGTAGGTAATTTGTTTCCTGTAGGCCACGCGGGCGAAGCCGCGGGCAGAAGCTAGTCTGTATATAAAAAATTCAAAGTCCTGACTGACTGACTGACTGACTGATATATCAACGAAAACCCTAAGCCGCTGGTCCTATAGACTTGAAATTTTGCATATAGATACCTTATATAATGTAGGCATCCACTAAGAAAGTATTTTTCAAAACACACCCCATAAGGGGTGAAACGGGTGTCCAAAGTTTGTATGGAGAAACAAGATTAGTTAGACTATTTTATTCGAGACTGCACAGGAGTACTCCTATCTACAAATGAAAAAATATGTGTTTCAGGTTTTTTTAGAATTCTACCTCTAAAAAGGGGAAAAGTCTGAAAATCAACATAGGTATCGTTTGTATGGTCGCTGATTATGAAAACAACAACGATTTTAAAATCCAACATTGGGGACTTGAAAACGGCTTTTCCAGAAATCAACCCCTAAAAGGGGGAAATGGGGTGGTAAAGTCTGAAAACCAACACGGGTATCGTTTGTATGGTTTTTCGGATCGATGATTACGAAACCAACAAAGATTTCTAAATTCAATGTAGTTGACGTGAAATACCATCATCCCCTGTTGGGGTGCGATGGGGTTGAAATGTTGAAATGTGTTAATACCAATGTGGGTGTAGTTTTTATGGTTTTTTGGGACGTTAATTACGAAGATGGCATTGATTTTGAAATTTAATATAGTGGACATAAACATTCTTGAAAAAATGTGTGCCAGAGCAAATCAGCTGTAACATACGGACAGACAGACAGCCACACAAGTGATCCTTTTAGGGTTCCTCTTTTTCCTTTTGAGGTATCTATGTATATATATATATATCCACAATCTATCTATCTATCTATCTATATCTATCTATATCCCAGCAAAATATATTTGGAACGGAAGGTGGCACATCCCTAGGGGTTGGACCACGGGGTGCCAAAAAGTTTTTTTTTTCATGTCATAACTTTGACGGCCTGTATCTCCCAAACGGCTGGAGTTAGACCCATGTTGATCGGTGTCTAGGAAAAGGTCTCGACGAGATCTACCTGCCAAAAGTGTCAAAACTGTACAGGCCTGTATCTCTCAAACGGCTGATGCTAGACCCATGTTCACGGTACTCTAAGAAAAGGGCTCGGCGAGGTCTAGATGAAGTTATAAAAAAAAAGTCGAATAAAGAAATTGCCAAAATTTTGATCGGCCATATCTCCCGAACGGCTAATTGTAGGGAGTTCGAGTTTCGACTATAGTGATCAGTCAAGCTGGAACTATATTACAAAAAAAAATGAATTTGACACGTTTGACAGTTTTTTGACAGGTCCAAAAAAGTATTCCGATTTGCATGAAACTCGGTATCAAGGGGCATTCAGGGTCGCCAATTGCGCTGCCGTATTCAAATTTGACATTTTTGGACAACTGATAGGGATTTTGACACTTTTTCGGATAAACTTTGATCGGTGTGTCCCCTTGCTTGGCGATCTGGCGAGGCCGAAAAATAAGGATGTGAGGACGGAGAACGCGCCCGCGAGGCCGAAGGTCCAAAAAATTATTCCGATTTTCATGAAACTCGGTATCAAGGGGCATTCGGGGTCACCAATTACGCTGCCGTATTCAAATTTGTAATTTTTTGACAACTGATAGGGATTTTGACACTTTTTGGCAAATCGGAACGCGCCCTGAGCAGCTGTCAAAAACAGCAGCTCCTGTTTTTATTTATAATTTTAGTTTAAATCCCTCTAATTTCATCAATTATTAGTGTTTTACTGTTAATTAGTGTATAAAATACCTAGGGGGTAAATTTATTTATTAGTGAAAACGCCAAAAACTGATAAATTTTTGGTTAAAATTTTTTAGTAACGGTCACCGAGAACAAAGGATTCTAAAGGCGAGTATTTTTTCATTTTTCATTTTTCATTTTTCTTTATTCAGGAAACAAACAGTCATTAAATTTATACATTAAATTTATATAGTATATCGTGTTTTTATGTAATTTATTGTAAGACCTAGTAGTTAGGTAAAATATTGTACCTTGCCTGTACTAGACAAATCTCTTATCATATTTAGCACTGAGTAACCTATTTTTAGATTGTTTCTTGTTTTCTTTATTTATTTATTTATTTATTTATTTAGGGAAAAACAACAGAAGTAAACTACAGATATAACTAAAAGGAACTAACAATTTTTTTTTTATAAATATTTAAATCTACTCCCTTCAACATTTTCCTCAGAGAGATAAAAAGAAGAAATATAAAATTTGGTGACGCAACAGAAAAGACCTAAATCTAAATCTAAACCTAATTTAACTAGATGTACAATTTTTGATTATAATTAATTAAACACACAATGTTACAGAATAATGATACACTACATACATAAATAAGTCGGGAAATAACGAAATGAATATATAAACATACATACCAATACATACATATATACCATATACATACATAATATTATTTAATTAGATTATGGTTGATTGAAATAAGATTATTTATTTGTTGTTAAGAGTCGTCAAGAATTTGTCTTATTTGTCGTTTAAAAGTAAACCTTTTTGAATTAAATAGGTCAGCTGAGAGGAGTGATTTGTTGAATGACTCGCAGATTCGTCTGAGAGGTGCTCGACGACCGGCGTTTTTTCGCGTCAAAGGCAAAGAGAATAGGGCCTGGGATCGTGAACACCGCGCAGGTGTTCTAAATCTGATCTGTTTCAGTAGAGAAGGACAGTCATAAAGGTTGTTACAGATATTGTAGAGAGTCATCGCATCCAGTAAGGTTCGTCTATCGCTTAGGCGTTGTAACTTGTAAAGTTGAAGGAGATCCGAGTAATGTCCTTGAGATCGCGTCAGTCTGAAGTGAAGTGCTTTCACAAATCTTTTCTGGATCATTTCTAGTTCATTTGAGTATACTGCATAAAATGGATTCCATACGACGGAGGCAAAGTCGAGCTGTGAACGTATAAGTGACTGATATAAAGTTATGTATGTCGATGCGTGTTTAAAATGTTTTGTTATTCTTAACACAAATCCTAGTAGTTGATAAGCTTTTTTACAGATTTTATCTATGTGTTGATCAAATGTGAGTTTTTCGTCAAATGTGACACCGAGGTCACGAACGCTGGTTACTTTAGCTACGTCTACGCCCCCTATGCTGTACACATATTCCACCCTATTATGGTTCTTAGTAAATGATATTTGCTGACATTTATCATAGGCGAGTTGCAGCTTGTAACGTAAACAAAAATCCTTGAACCTGATTAAATCTTCTTGTATTAGGGTGCAATCATGTTGGTTCTTGACAGCCTTAAATATCTTCAAATCGTCAGCAAACATGAGTATATTAGAGTTGTGAAAACACTGCTCTATTTCATTAATAAATAGCAGATACTGCAGAGGTCCCAAGATAGAGCCCTGAACAACACCAGAAGAGACAAGCCTTTTTCGTGAACAGTATCCATTTATAGTGATCACTTGAAACCTATTTTCAATGTATGAAGCAAACCATTTTAGTAAGTTTCCTTTTATTCCGTTATACGCTAGTCTCTCGAGAAGCAACCTGTGATCCACCTTATCAAATGCCTTGCGAAAATCCGTATAAATTGCATCTACTTGAGTGCCAGCTTCTAGAGCATCAAACAAAAAGTTAGAATAAAGCAAGAGATTAGTGACTATTGATCTTTTCTTCATAAAACCATGTTGCTGTTGGCTTATTTGTGACTGTAAGATGGGGTAAAGTGCATCATGGACCAGAGATTCAAATAATTTAGGGAGAGTTGATATGTTGGATATAGGTCTATAATTGGGGATCCTAGCTTTAGAACCAGATTTATGTATAGGAGTCACATTGGCCATCTTCCATCTATCTGGGAACGTACCTTCAGTTAAGCATTTGTTAAATATTATGTGAAGTGGGTAAGCTAATGCAACATGAAGATTTTTTAAAAAAAAGGCGCTTATTTTGTCGGGCCCTGGACCCTTTGTACTGTCCAAATTTTTTAGTCCTTGCTCTATTTTCTCTTGTGTAAGATGTATTGAAGCTGTTTGCTCGGCCACCGGGTTACTTTGGAGGCTATCTAAGTTTTGGCAATTTAAACAGTCAGTTGGTTCGAAGACAGAGGAAAAGAAGTCACTAAACATCTCTGCTATTGTAGTAGGATCGCTGGACGAGTTATCTCCAAGTATCATTGTACTGGGGTATCCGGAATCGCTTTTCTTTAAAGATGATACGTATTGCCAGAAGTGTTTTATATTATTAGGTATGGCTAACTCAGTATCCGTAATATACGTTCGAAAGCATTGTGACAAAAGTAATTTGCAGCGTGTACGAAGGAGAGAATACTCAGCGTAATCAGCAAGAGATTTATAAATTTTCCACCGGTGCCATAATTTTAACTTTCGGTTAAGTGAGCTTTTCAGTGCTGGGGAGAACCAAATTGGATATTTTGTCTGTTTATTTCTTTTCATTGGTACAGTTTGGTCAATTATGTTGTAAATAATATCATAAAATGTATCCACCGAAGTTGACGCGTTGGTGTTTTTGAGCTTATCATCCCAATTGAGGGTCTGGATTTTGTCACGGATTAACGAATAATCAGCGTTATTGAAGTTATATTTAGGGTTGTGTCCGGGGGGGATTGATTTTTGCGCAGATCTTTCCATGGTATACTCAAAAGATGGATGGTGGATACCTGACCGAGAGATGTCAATTTTGGACCGAACACATAAACATGAGATACTGCAAAGTAGCAGGTCGAGAATACGATTATTATCGTTGAGACAGCAGTTGTACTGACAAAGTTTCATTAAAGTTATTGTGTTTATGAGTATTCGTTGGATTGCATTAGTTGGTTGTGATGGCATAAGTGCTCTATCGTAATTGTTTTAAGTCCATTCTAGGTCTGGTATGTTAAAATCACCAGTAATACAATAGGTAAATTCAGGATGAGTAAGGTATATTCGCTGCATTTTACCTAGAAGTGTTTCGTAGATATGTGATTTGGATTTTGGAGGTATATAATTAATTGATAAAAGTTCTTTGCTAACTTTTCTCTATAATTTTCAGCCTTTCTTTCTCTCACTTACCTATTAATTTATTTTCCACAGTCTTATTTTGTATTCTGACATTTATTTCACCTTTTATTTTACATACGTCTGTCAGCCCCCTCCACCCGCACTCGACACACCAAGTTATTTGCCACCCCCTTCTCGCGTACTAACTATGTGTCGAACTGTGTTTGCCGGCGGGTTCTTCAAACGTACAATGAGCGCTTCGCGGACCTGGATCGGCGGGTCGACCGCGTAACTCTCATTTACATCAACATCCGCTTCATTTTGACGTTTGAAACCAATATTTCTTTCCGGCGTAACGCGTGATTCAATTTTAATGCCTATCAGCTTCAAGCCAATATCAAACTATTGAGTGAATGATTTCCCTACTGATTTGACGTTTTAAGCAAATAAATTGGTATTGGATATGAATTAAAAAAAAAAAAACCAAGTTGATGTAAATACTTAACTGTCAAATGAACGTGGGGGCAAAAGAGCTCTCAACATCAGCGAGAAAGTATCATAATAATCACTATTTCTGACTTTCTGTTATTTTCTCAATAATTACAGGGTTTGGTAACTCTTTCTGCGTACCTAGGTATTCCCTTTCGTTCCTTGGTTTCGTGTTTTTCAGGTATCGGACACGGAAAGGCGAGAGCATATTTTTGGCTGCAGCAGCGGAGGAACGCTTAAAAAATCGGGAAAGAATCGAACGAAGGATGCAAAGAGATTAATGCAGGCCCATGCTTCTACCGGAGATATCGTTTACACAAAACTTTCGCTTTTCCAAGGCCAATTTCACGACGCTTTACGAGGACTTGATGCCACTTTTGGGAACTTCTCAAAGAAAGACTGCAGTGCATCCAGAAATCAAGGTTACAAATTAAAACAAATCAACAAAATTTTAATAATCATTGCAATATTCTGGCAGCCCTGCAAATGTATGCCAGTGGTGGTTACCATTAACCACTCCCTTAATGCAATGGTGATATGTGATGCAGATACTGCACGTTGATGCATCTTTTGGCGGTCAGTCATGATTGCCATATCTGGAACTCCAGTGATGTGCAAGTACACATGGAGTCTGCATGATGAAGGGCAGACAGTTTGGTTTTTGGGTGATTCTGGGTATGCACAGCGTCCATGGATGATGGTACCAATCCTGAATGCGACTGCCAACTCTCCAGAAGAATACTACACCAGCCGGCATACCAGTACTCGGAATGTGATTGAGCGATAATTATAATTAAATGCTAATCCAAATCTGCATCCTAGCATCTAGTCTAGACATTCTAGTTTTAAAATATTTTCATAAATCTGTTCCTTGTGTTTTCGGTACAGTTACACGGTAATTGAACCTGGCGTAATGTTTTTTTTTACAGTCTGAATAAATGATTTTTGTTTTGGCTGTAACCTTGTGTTTTTCTTACATACATTCCATTACTACTCACGCCTGTCTCCCAGTGGGGTATGTTGTTTTTCTTACCATTTTTATCCCAACAACTTCCTAAATTGGTTCATTGAAATCTACATGTACTATGTACTAATAATAAAGCACCTAGTAAAAAGGTCACGTCTGTACATTGAATATTTTTCCGAAATTTTTCGTATTCCACTATGCCAAAACTACAATTTCTGGAATTGATGTCTATCTATTATTATTATATATATGTATATTTGAATATCTATTATTTTCCCATTAACAGGCTAAAACAGGTTTGTTTATGATGTACCTACCTAACCATAAGTTTCAATCGACTGATGAGGGCATCAAATAGACTGAAATATATCCTAAGACCATTGTAATTTTGTTTTTCTCATTTTTTGAGTAGTAAATAAAAAGCTAATATACACACAAAACAAAATATATTAAAATAAGGTAAACAGGGTATAAAAGAAAACACTAGAACAATGACTGAAATAGCATGTTGCAGTAAAAATATATAATGTGTTCAAGATCAGTGAATCCACTGGTTGGTTGAGGAAACATCATATATTCTCTCAAGCAACTGTGCTATTTGAGCCAATGTTCTAGTGTTTTCTGAATACAGCAGCAGAAATACTGCTCAACGCTGCAGCAGCCTGCTCCTCTGCAGTCACCCTGCGCTCCTCAATTTGCAGGGCCCACCGGGGTGCCATGGGTTCAACTGCAAAAAAAAAACAATGTCATCGATACATACCTACATGTTACATCTTTGGACTGACCGACTTCACTTTATCTGAATGTTAACAAAAACTAAGCAAATGGATAATAACTCACTCCTTGACCTCTCAGTGGTTGAGCCAGGAGCAGGGGCTTTAGTTGGCGACACTGTTGCTGTGCTCGGTTAAACTGTAAATAAAAACAATGTTATTGATACATATCTACATGTACGTTTTATGTGAGGCCACATGTTACATCTTGGACTGGCTGACTTCACTTTATCAGAATATAAGCAAATGGATTAAAACTCACACTCCCATTGGAGACTAGGGGCTCTAGGAGGTGGCGGCACTGCTTATGGGGTTGGCGAAGCCTCCACAGGTTCTGGCAGAGGCGGGCTCACAGGTTCCCCCAGGAACTCTGGCAGCTCGAGCGGTGGTGGTGTTGAGCATCCCACATGCAGTTAAACGATAAAATATTACTTTAGTGATCAAGTAAATACAACAAAGACAATCACAACACAACCATCAACATTTTGACAAAATATTAAAATACTGCCTTTTCCAATTACTCACATCTTTCCATTTCGCGCTTGTTTTTGTGGTACCAACCCCCACAGCATTCAGTCGTGCCGCCAACGTTTCCCACTGAGTGGCTGGGTGCTTCGCATGTGGCCCACTGTTAGTTAACTTCCCAACAGCCAAGTCTTGGTGGTCCTCCATAAATCCCACCAGCATCTACAGCTGCTAGTGGGAAGTTTGCTTGTGCGCTGGCATTCTGAAACATAGGTATCATTTGAATCTTGATGCACTGCATTATGTTGAAAATTTTTGATTTTCCCACAGATTTCAATCAGTCAATCAATAAAAGCCGTTTCATCTGGCTTCCTTTAAAGTGACTGCACACATTAGGTCCGCCAATATCTTGTTTTATGAGATTAAATAGAAGAAAACCATACTTACTTTTATTTTCTTGTTTGTTTTGCACAAAGACAATATAACCACTTCGTGGTTTTGCAACGAAACGACTTGCGACAAGACGTCACGCTTTTTAATTTTCCTACTTTAGGAAAGGCAAAGAGGCTTTTTAACCATACAGCCTTAACAACTTTGTCATATGCGTTTTGTTATTCATTTTTCATCTCTCATTTATCATGTTACGTTAAGATTTTGAAAATAAAACAGTATAATTTGAATACAAAAAGTGTCACACTCATTTAATAAATACTTGTTTCTATGTTTTGCCTCTTATTTAGCTTACTTCAAAAAATCTCAACGGATCACTACATTGAATAAACAAAAC
This sequence comes from Ypsolopha sequella, assembly GCA_934047225.1. NCBI lineage: Eukaryota > Metazoa > Arthropoda > Insecta > Lepidoptera > Ypsolophidae > Ypsolopha > Ypsolopha sequella. The sequence continues at coordinate 1,929,942 of OW204010.1, read as the reverse complement.
GCGGATTTTAGTTCATTCACGAAGCTGATGTTGATGAAAATATTTACACAATTTGCCGTAATCAAGTTGAGGCTTTTGCTATTTTCATCAACATCAAGTTGATGACGATGAAAATGAGAATTACGCGGTCGACCCGCCGTTCTGCACTACCAAAACTGTGTTTAAACATAACATATACCAACAAATAACGGACTTACTTTAAATCGTCTTATTACTTGAATATTAATTTTCTTTCTTTTACTTTTTTGCCACATTATACTTACAAAGTAATATTACACATATTATAATTATAATTAAATTAAATTAAATAAATTATATGCTCCATGTAAGACCACCTTTATCCATACTCATTACCTGTTTTATCATCACACGATGAGACACGCACACACACACACACACACACACCCTAATCACCCGACACTCAACAAACTCATAATGGCAACAAACCTTTGTATTATAAATTTGTCTTCTTTGCGAATAATTTATTAATTTAACCATATTATAATTGTTATGTTCCAATTTTTTATTAGTATGTTAAGTTTAGCATAGTGAAATCCGTTATTGGCACAATAAGATGAATATCATGTTCAAGTAATCTGAATGTACTTGCTGTGGATTTTTGTTTATGAATAAAATAAAATAAAATAAATAAAAATACTTTACTCAACTCTCAGTGCATTATTACTATTGTTTACTAGTATTTATATGATTGTAGCTAGGAGATTATTTGCAATTCCATTGATTATTTAGAGTCATTATATACATTTAACATACACAATTCCTTAAAATACATATCTCACACTGTGAGAAACGTCCAGTTTCACACACAAAGTGTTAGTTTGGCTCGCTGTGCTTGACGAATAGTGGAAGCACAGTCGAACGCTTGACTAAATTACCTGTTTAATTTACATCACCCACAAAACTCAAGCACCAAACCTACACATTACAAGCATAACACAATCCTGAATAAAGGGCTCTCATACTTTCTGGCTAAGTTTGTGGAAATACTACCGTTCTCCCCCATATCATTTCAGGTCAATCCGTCAAAATGATGACCCGGCGCCAACTGAGCAGGGCTCTAAATCAAGAATTGCAGCTGAAGTTGGCGACCACCCTTGAGGACCTCAAGACTGCCAGAGAGCTCAATGCTCAGCTTCTTCAAGAGCGGAAAGAGAGTGAACAAGAGATAGAAAATGTGAACACTCAAAACATTCTCTTAAAACGTGAGATGATTGTTATTGACAGGGAGCATGCAACATTCCATACTCAACAAGATTCATTACACAAGGAAATCACTTCTTTCAATGAGTGCATCCGAACACATGAAGCATCACTACAAAAAATATGTGATCTTGAACAGCAGCTTGCAAAGGCCCATAATGAACTGCAACAAGTAATCATGGAACGAGAAAACCATGAAGCAGAGCGAACCCTACAAACATCTATGGTACTATATGAGGAATTAGTTAGCTGCGATGAATCTCATTCAACATTACACACTATCGACTCAACTGATGTGACTGTAACACACCAATCGAGCGAAATCACCGAATTGAGATTGGAACTAGAGGCCATGCGACAAAAATATCATGCTGCAAGGGATGAGTTTATTCAGCAGGATGTAAGCTTTGCAGAAATGTTGAAAATTGCTGAATCCATGGGTGAAATCATAGACAGCAATGATGAAAAACTACAGTTCCTTGTAAAAGCGACACAGCCTTCAGAGGAACGTAGCTGCATACACAGTAGCTGCCTGCTGTGTAGATCATCTGCAACTCCGGCTTTTCCGGACACTCCGCCTTTACTGACCCCTCAAGATCTGCATACGTCTATGGGCCTCTCACCATCTCAGAGACACCTTGGCATGACTATGACATCACCCGCACAGGAGCACACCTCTGTCACTAGTCTGAAAGTGTCCCCAGGCTCTCCTGAAGTGCCAGTGCCCCCGTCTGAGTCCGGAGGTGAGGACTGTCAGCGTTACCAGCGTCCCAAAACACCGGTCTCCACACCTCAACCTAAGAGCAAGGCTACCCGTCGAAGGCAACGTCACCGTTCTGCTCGCCTTCGTCGAGGCTCCGGTCATGGCGCAGAACCATCATCCACTCCTACAGTGGAAACCGCGTCAGATCCTGCACCTACGTCTAACGCGCTGCCCACGCCGAGCTCTTCCCCTCAGCCCTCTGAGCCCTTGTCGGTTGCTGCGTCAGCGACTGGATGCTTGGCGTCGTAAGGACAAAATACTGTTGTGTTTACAGACAATATTGAAAAATACTTAGGGCCCTTATTAAGAAATAAACTTGTGCAGAAAGTCACCAATATTTGCATGCCAGGTGCATCTTTCATACAAATTGTAGAACGTTTGCTTAAAATGGAATATAAATTATACTACAATTGTTCTGTTAATAGGAAATAGTACAGGTATTACACAAAGTGACCTTATTAAATATCTCGAGCTAATGTTACAGCTTAGTAAAAGAAATCATTATTTGTGAATTCCCTTATTCAGAATTACTTACAGGGTCACAAAAAACTAATTTATATAATTTGAATATGTGCATGCACAACTTCTCGGCGTGTCACAGTGATAAAGTGCACTACTTTAAAACGAATATCCACATTCGTAATTTTTCTTTGACAGAAGGTACTTTGTACCTTGCAAATTATTATAAAAAACAATTAGCTACTAAGTTAGCATGCATTTTAGAATGTAGTGAATCTGTTACAAAGTGTGTAACAGGAAATTTTCCAATACCTGTTATAATTGATGGTATTTGTAATGTTAATTATTTACATAATTGTCCCTATTGACACGGTTAGTACAAGTACTAACAAAATTGTAAAAAATTCTTTTTCTAAAAATTGAAGACAACGGGAGGGCTGCCTGTATTAAAGTTGGTACATCAAAATATACAAGGCGGCTTTCTCGGCAAAATACTTTCAATCGAGTTGTTCTTAGAGGAATCAAAAACAGATATTTTGTGTGTAACCGACCCTCAGGACAAGATTACTACATTTTTGAAAAAGCAATGGAAGAGGTTTTAAAATTATTATTTGATGCCAAGTAAAAAGTTATTATATGGGGAGATTTATTAGATTTATTAGAAAAATCGATTATGCGCTCAAAATCAATACATTTATTCAAATCATTTAATTTTTCTAATGTGTTCTTAGAACCTACTCGAATTACTCGGGATACTGCGTCATGCCTCAACAATATATTCTGTGATTGCGAATATTCAGACAATAAAGTAATCAACCGCTTGCAGTCCGATCACAGTGGCCAAACTATAACCATTAAACAAAGCGTAAATCAATTGCCCAAAAAAGCTTTTTGCAGGCCTATTACAACTCACAAATTAGATTGTTTCAAAGCAAACCTAGAAATTAAATAAGCACATTTTAATCTTCTCCAAACCGATGCAAACGCTCTCTTTACAGACCTTTTCAACATAGTCTCCAAAGAGCTCGAAAATACGTTTAAGATGCAAAAACTTTCTAACAAAAGTAAAATCACCTTCAGTGACTGGGCGACTCCAGGTATTTACAAAAGCAGAAATCATTTATACAAATTATACGACAAAAAGTCCTACAATAATAATGTTAAATTTACTGAATTCATGAAAAATTACTCACGCATCTTTAAATTGGTGTGTTTAAAAGCAAAAAGTATCTACTTGAATAAAAAACTTAAAACGTCCGATAACAACGTAAAAACAGTATGGAACATCATAAATACTGAAACTGGGAAAAGTAAGAAACGTGATAACGAGCTTAAGTTAAGTATTAATAATGAAGTCGTTACGGGAGATAAAGAGGTTGCGAATGCCTTTGAACAATTCTTTACTAAAATTCCTTCCTTAATAACTAAAGATTTAAATTCAAGCCCTGGGCTTGCGCGGGATCTTTTAATAGATAACCTACCTCAGTGTCTTTCTGTATTTGCTTTAAAACATATTAATTTATTAACTGTAATTAAAACATTTAAATCGCTTAACTTGAAAAAACCGAGGACTTATGGGGCCTATCTGTGACAGTTATAAGTTCTGTTATTGATTTAATAGCTCCTTATTTGGCATTAATTTTTAATATATGTGTAGATGATGGTATCTTTCCTGACTTAATGAAGTTAAGTAAATTGATCCCCCTTTTTAAATCAGGCGACAACGGTGAAAAGAGGTCCTTACTTTGTCAGAGAATAAGTTTAAACAGTATATTAAGCAGGGCCTACTGAAAAAGGCATATTATAAAAAAAAATGAATATTTGTATGATGGTGAAGCATGGTGTTATAGTGATACTGATTGTTATGATAGTAGGTAATAATTTAATTAATTAATATAATTTCCTAACTTTTGATGCCTCTTAAGAGTTAACATTGATTAATTACAGACTGTAAAAGGAAATAGACCATATGAGACAGGTAGGCAAAGATAAATATGTTTTTCTTTTTTCATTAACCTGAATTCCTGCTGTCTTGTATTTTCTTATCCCTTGGTTAAAGTAAATATAAGTAATTTGATGTATAGTATAAGTTTATGTTAAAAAAAAAACATGATCTTGCCAAGTTTCTTGCCCGTTCTTCTTAGCAAGACTAATCGAATAGGCGGAGGTAGGCATGTATTTATATATGTAACCTATTACTATGTAGTATATAGGATGGGATTTGGTCGGCCGCCTGGATTCGTGCTGGGGGCTCGGTTGGTGATCATTGAACCTTGTTCCTGGTCTCTGGCCGGGTCTCCTTCTTCGCGACGGGTGTGGTACGCACACAGCATGCTCGTTACGCTCCCACTTTCCATGCGTGTACACTTTTGAATGAACTGATCGCTCAGTGTCAAGAAGTAGACATTTTTTACACCACACTCGCAAAATTTGTTGCAAGTGTACGTAACTTTTTAAATTAGTTAATTATGTAAGGATAATTATATAAGTAGAAATATATGTAATTTAATTATATTATATTATGTAGTATTGTCTTAACCTGCGAGTTGGTATAAAACTGTGAGTAGGTATAAGGTTCTTGTGTAAATAAATAAATAAATAAATAAATAAATGGGTTCGGGCGGTTGATTGGATTTTACCTTGTATTTTACCTATAATTTTAATCGTTTATATATTGCTACATAAATTAAATAAACATTTAATCTAAGTAGTTCATGTACATTTATTATTTTATTACATATATTTTTATAAGATTAAAATTTGACTTGTGAAACGTGTATTATAATATATATACCTACTTTGCAAAATAAACTTTTTGAATTTTTAATTTTGAATTTTTCTACTATGTTAGCAGCCCGGGGTTAAGTCTCGACGCGTTACTTTTAAAAACTAATGTACGACTTGAGCTAATTAGTGACTTGAAAATAATTCGTGTGATACAAAGCGGGGTTAGAGGTGGTATTTGTTTGTGTCCACTTCGTTATGCGAAATCCAACAACAAGTACCAACATGATTATGATGAATCATCTCCCAGTTCATATCTAATGTACATTGATTGCAATAACTTGTACGGCTTTGCGATGTGCGCTTATCTTCCTCACTCTGATTTCACAATGCTTAATAAAATAGAACGTGAGAGACTTTACAGTGACATTATGCAAATTCCAGACCATAATAAATATGGTTACATACTTGAAGTAGACTTACAGTATCCTGAAACAATTCACAATGCTCATAATGATTTACTATTTTGTCCACAAAATTATAAGCCACCCGGATCTAAATATTCAAAACTAAAACCTAATTTATATGATAAATACAATTATGTTATTCACTATGTTCATTTAAAGGAATGTATCCGTTATGGTTTATTATTTACTACAATACATCGGGTGATACGGTTTAGACAAAGCTCTTATTTGAAGCAATACATAGACTTGAATACAGAATTACAAACCAAAGCAAACTCAAAGTTTGAGCAAGACTTATTCAAGTTACTTAATAATAGCGTGTTTGGAAAATCATAAGAGGCAACAGAACGACGTGTAAATGTAAAACTTGTGAGAAGGTGGAATGATCGTGAAAATAAAACAAAAAACATTATGGAGCAGAGCAGCTCATAGCGAGGCCTAATTTCCATAGCGCAGCAGTATTTTCAGAAAGCTTGGTCGCAATTCAAATGAGACTTGAAAAAGTTAAATTAAACAAACCTATGTATTTAGGGTTCTCTGTTTTAGAAATCGCCAAGACACATATGTATCACTTTCATTATTCAGTTGTGAAACCATTTTACGGTGATAAGTTACGTCTTTGCTACAGTGATACGGATTCTCACCTTTACCAAATACAGACTGATTACTTTTATTTTGACCTAAAAACTTAGTTTGCAAAATACTTTGATACCAGCAATTATCTTGCAAATAACAAATTTGGTATCACTCAAGCAAATAAAAAGGTTCCCGGTTTATTTAAAGATGGACTTGAAGGTGAAATTTTATTGGAGTTTGTAGGATTGCAATCAAAATTGTACTGCATAAAAACTGAAAGTCAAGAAATAAAAAAAGCAAAAGGTACAAAAAAGTGTATCGCGAAAAACCTAGAGTTTTCAGATTATGATAACGTCTTATTACGTTGCAAGGAACTCAGAAAGACAAACGTACATTTCAAGTCAATAAAACATCAGTTATTTACACAGGAGCTTAACAAGTTAGTATTATCACGCAGGGGCAACAAAAGATTTATTTTAAAAGATAATATATCAACACTATCTTGGGGCAATCATTTATTATTTTTAGCAGTACTTTTCAAAATGGATGCAGGGTTTTTGAGAGATGTGATGGTATCAAAACATACATGCATTCACAGAAATGGTACTAAAATCACAACAGGACATATAGTCTATCTTTTTCCAAATTTTTTAATAATTGAATTCTCTCACGGTCTGATACTTTTGATCTAATACATATATTCTGAACAATAACGTCATCAACATATTCTCGATCGTAAACTTTTACAGCGTTCGCATTTGTATTACTTCGCAATGTGCCTCGGGAAGCTTTATGGGTGGTGCTGACGAAACTGGGATGCACGGATAAGTTTGTGAGGTTGGTCCGGCTACTGCATGATGACATGCAGTGTTGTGTCGCGCTAAAGGGCGAAGATACAGAGTTCTTCAATGTCTGCTGTGGAGTCAAGCAAAGCTGCGTGCTGGCGCCCACTCTCTTTGCCCTTTACTTTGCCGTGGTAGTTCGGGAAGCCTTGCAATCAGTGCCTGACGGTATCCGTATTCGTTTTCGCACCGACGGCGGTGTTTTCAACTTAGCCAGGCTGAAAGCATACACCAAAGTGTGTCTTACCACCATAACGGAGATAATGTACGCAGATGACCTGTGTTTCGTGGTGGAATCCTCAGATGATCTACAGCGCTTAATGTCGAGCCTCGATGAGATATGTCGGCGTTTTGGCCTAAAAATCAGTGTTAAGAAAACCGAAGTGATCGTTCAAAACACTCTCAGTGCGCCAGTCGATATAAAACTCGGTGAGGCATCGTTGAAGCAAGTGGAGAAATTCAAATATCTGGGGAGCACGATTATATCCATGTGTCATCTTGACAACGAAGTCAACAGCAGAATAGGAGCAGCTGCTGCAGCCTACGGCAAACTTCGTCCCAAGGTGTTCCGGTCACATGACCTAAAGCTCCATACAAAGGTCTCTGTGTACATGGCGATAGTTTTGCCTAATCTTCTCTATGCCTCCAAATCGTGGTGTCCATACCGGAAGCATATTCGCACATTGGATGAGTTCCACCTTAAATGCCTGCGTGACATCCAGAACATCCACTGGTCGGACCGTGTGAGAAACACGGAAGTTCTGCGACGTGCTGATGTCGGTGGGATTGAGGCCTACCTAATGAGGCGTCAGCTGCGATGGTGTGGCCATGTTTCCCGAATGTCTGATGCCAGGGTGGCTAAGCGCATCTTCTACTCCAAACTGCAGGAAGGGAAACGGAAACAGGGCGGCCAATTTCTGCGGTATAAAGATGTGCTTAACCGCCACATGAAGAAATGTGCAATAGACCCAGCACAATGGGAAACACTGGAAGCAGACAGACCACATTGGAGGCAGGCTGTGAACACTAAGGTGTATGCTTTCGAGTCGATTAGACGCGCTGAGCTCGACACAAAACGAGACCAGCTTAAGGCCCGACCACCAGTGGCCATCAATTATAATATAGTTGGAGGGGTGTTGACGTGCAGTGAATGTGGCCGCACGTTCACTGCAAAAATCGGCTACGTCAGCCACGTGAGGGCTCATCAGCGCCGCTCTCAGCATTGACAGTCGCTGTGACCGAAAACGTCCTTGAATAATTGACCTCGCAATAATACTAACTCATGTCTGCAATTCATGATTATTTTGTTATAATCTTCAGCAAAACCAAGTATTTTGTTAAGAGGTATCGAGAAAGCGAAATTTCCTCCCCAAGTATTTTTAGTACCATCTAAGTTCCAACCCCATACTTTTGCAAATTTTGAATCGTTTTCATTCATAGATAAGAGAGATTTCATAGTGGTAGTTATACCAGCATTTCTAAGTTTATCTATCTCTATTCCGTTTAACTCATAACGAATATCCTGAAAAAGGTAAAGCATGGGGTTTCTTGTAAAATTAACAGTTGTTGCTTTTGTAGGTTTTTCATCTACTACTGCTCGTCTCGTGTAAACGTTAACTACACCCTCAATGTATAAAGTACTAGCTGAGGGTAATACATACAGATCTTGTTGATTGATCGGTATTCTGATCTCATAATTTTTATTGAAACTGGAAACGTACGGTTTATACGAGTGAACTTCATAACTTCCAATGCTATTGTCTTGTGCGATGGGATCATTTAGATTTAGAACATTCATTTTATTAAACCAATCAGTCTCAGAAATTGTACGTTTTCTTTTGTTAACTTCTTCGTTTTAGATGTATTTTTGTGATTTTTCGATTAATACTAGTCGAATATGGTAAAGACAAAGGTATTTTATAGAAATCTAACATTTTTTCTTTAAGTGCAAATACAATTGAATTTCCTCCTCAAGAAAATTTACCAGATTATCCTTGGAATCCAAAACTCGTATGGTGATTGAGCTAATAGTATTCTGATTAACCGGAAAGTATATTATATTTTTAGGTATTTCAATGATTTTGTTACCATAATATTATATTCAATCCTAATGACAGTCGTCGAAAGAATGCTAACCGGATAGTGTGAAACATGAGTTTTATTTGCTTTAAGTATTTCTCTTCCAAATCCAAGTAATTTGCCTAAAGAATCCTCCGTTTCAAAATCTATGTCCTTAGAGCATACAATCGTGGTCTTTAAAGTATTATTATTACAGTTTAATTTGATTATACCATCTTTGATATTTTCTCTCAAATAATCATCAATGTCTTGGAGTTCTTATGATCCTTCTGGTACTTCGATGAGGTTATTCTCACCATGATGTAACTTTTTATTTGTACTATCAATATTGGGAATGGAATTAAAAGTTGTCAAGTACAAAAGACCACATTCGTACTCTCCCTCTAACTCCAACAGTGGTGAGTAATTTGTTATAAATATACTGTTAGAGCTGGTTATTGACAGTGTGAATGTCATTGTGAGAATGTGTATTTTATGAACACTTGTCTTGTTTTAAGTAACGATTCCAAAACTTTTTAAGGAATTTTAAACATAGATGACCACAGTTTACTGTGTTAAAATTTTGGTATGTAATATAATTATAAAAAAAGTTATATTTTTTTAAATAGTGCATGATTTCTATAGGTGATCTTAAATCTCCATAGCTGTCAAAATATTCACAGTAGTTACCTTTTTTGCATAGGCTACCCAATGAGTACCAGGGTTTTCAGAACTATCTAGATTCACAACTCCACATTCATTACGTTTAGGTGTTTTTGGTAACTTATCTCTCATATAAACACCGCGAAAATAAGGACTATTGCAGGAGTTGACAATAATATCTAAATTTGTTAATGCTCGACTGGGTAACCTCTTACCTAGTTTTTTGTGGATTTGATAACTAATCCATTGCCTGTTTTATACGTTTTTATGTAAAAGCCTTTTCCTAAAGCAATAGATTCCATCTGTCTGTTATGACGTTTGGATCCACGAAGCTGACTTTGTGCAGCTTTGTAGCCGTTGACAACTTTTGTAACACCAGCTGCTCCACGAGCTAAAGTTTCTAAAGCAGATAAACCAGCAAACAGTGGAATCAATGGTAAGAAACCTCCAGCTTTAGGAACTGGAATCACCCTGGGTATTGAAACTTTCCCATTTTTAGGAAATAGCTTTTTAGCTAAAGCATAAGCAAATTTAATTGCCTCGTTATTATTCTTGGGTTTTTGTTTCTTAAGTTCTGATCGTATTTTTGAGATACATTTTTTGAAAGATTTTACACCTGCACCAAGTTTTAGTTTTGTCTTCATCACTTTATTAACTATCCATGATGATAGTTTCTCTCCTTTGCTTGCGTCTTTTGATTTCAATCTGTCTTTAGCCATTTTCATGAGTTGCAAATCGGCTTTATGACGATCAGATAAATTAGTATGTTTAGCATATGCTATATCGTGATGCATACAAGCATCATCTAGTTTGTTTACACCCTTGTCACCTCTTTTTAATCTTTCTTGTAATCTTGTACCAGGTCCGCAGTAGTTATAGCCAGGGATATGTAATTCAACCGGGAAATTATTAATTTAACTGTTAACAAGTCATTTTCCTTTCGTTTCGTACAAGCAAATGATTGTATATCGTCAGATAAGGTATTTAAAACTAAACAACATAGTTTTTTTTTAAATCCAGCTATTTTTTTCGTTACCAAGACCTAACCATTTAACAAGCAACCTGTTACCGCTTCTTTTTATAATTTTCTCGATTAAATAGACGTCATGATGTTTAGTTTTTTGCAATTCTTGTTCGTAAATAGCACCTTTTATAGGTTGCTTTCGTTGATCTTCAATATGGTATGTAACAGGAGATGTTGATATTACTTTTGATATTGTAAATAACTCAGTTGACCAATTTGGAGCATACCCTTTTGTATTTACTAATACGTACTTGGTCACCAACTTTATATTTATTCTTCTTTACAACTTTTGACTTGTGTGTTTTTATTACGTTATGTAATACTAAAACTTGATTAGAATGATTAACATCAACGGGTTTGCATTTTATTGTATGGTGAAGAGTATTATTATAACAAGTTACTTTATTTTGCAAGGGTTCTTGTGACCATTTGTACTTACCCTTAAGACTAAAATATTTATAAAGTTTATTTTTCAAAGTTCTTATAACTCTTTCCACAATAGATGCTTTCTTGGTCGAATACGTAGAATAATGATTTATCTTGTTTTTTATCATTAATCTTTGAAAAACATCGTTGTAAAACTCCTTCCCGAAGTCAGATTGAAGATTATGTGGTTTTCGACTTGAAAATTTTTCAACTTTGAAGGCAAAGCTAACTTCAGCTTTAAATTTTGTCTTTGACTTTAATGGTAGAGCCCAAACATACTTGGAAAACGCATCAATAACAATCAGTATGTATTTATTACCTTGATTTATTTTATAAAAGCTTTGCATATCAAGTAAATCAGTTTACCATAAGTCATCGATTCCTTTAAGCACCACAAAACAGCGCAGGAAATTTTTTCGGGCAGCTTTGTAAATATCATCAACTACTTCTTTTTTGCTCATTTTTTTCTTTTGATTCTGTATAGAATTCACGTTTTAACTGACTGATTGTTAACTGAACTCTAGTTTTTATGGTATTTAACTCCGTTTCTAACTTTTGATCATTTTTTTCTATTTCTTCATCAACGTACTCTTTATTCACAGCATCGTCAGGGGAGACTGGTGAGATTAATCCTTTTAATTGCGTTTGCTTTAAGTCAACAGCATCGTTTTCTTCTCTCATTATGAAACGATCCAAGTTCATAAAATTTAATGTGGTCGAAAACCATAACCTTTTGTGTACATGATGACCAAACTTATCAATGTTCATTTTTGTACTAATTTAGGAAGACGCTGAGAGATTACTGATACTTAATATGCAAATCAAAATATTATATGGTGCCATTTTCTCGCAATTCTTCGATTATAGAGATAATCTCATTATCAAGTCAAGTCAAGCTATTAATAATTTAAGACGTTCAACCAATTCATTAGGATCATCCCAATAAACGTAATCAACGTTTTGTTTTATTTTCTTTAATAATGGTAAACCTGATCCTTGTTGCATGCTCTCAGTGCTTTCAGAGTTGGGTGATAACTTGAAAAGTGGCTTAATAATGTTGAGGTACTTATTACTTTATTGGTTCGTAAGGATTATAATCCCCTCGATGTGCGCTAGTACTCAATAATAAGCTTTTATAAATACGTAAATCATCGTCAGTGACTAAGCTCAAATCGTGTTTCATTGTGAACAAAGTTTCAATCAGTCCAGGAGTTGTCTTTATTGAACGTCCTGCTACTGTTCTCATATCATCGGATACAAATATACGTGATGATCTCATCATAAATTTTCCACGTTCATTTCTCCATGACGGACATCTTGGTAAGCGTCCAATGATTGGTTCCAGGGTAGAGAATTAATGTTACAAGTTGCATTAGTCTCAATAGTTTTATATGACACATTGCTCAAATCTACCTCATCATCATTACTGCAGCTTGCAGATGAATTGATGACGTTATCTTTTTCACTATTTTTATCATCATCAATGCTTGATGCAGAGTTGTGAGCTTTAGGCTCACTCGTTTTTCTTTTCTTAAAATTGTTAGTTAACATGTTGTTATCATCATCAGAATATGGAAAATCTAGCTTTTTCTTTATACGATTCCAGGGTAAATTAATAATCTCACCTTCAGAATGAATTTCATCGTTGCGATTTTTTTGTTTGGCAATTTGATTCAATGGCTCCGTTAAGGGTTTAAACACTGATTCAAGAATGCTTTTGTTATCACTTTTTATATTTTTTTGTAATTTGACTTTCTTTTTAACAGCTTCAGCAGATCTAATAATTTCTTGTTTTAAGGTTTTTTCCATGTTAAACTTTACGAAACGAGAACCTGTTATTCATAAATCTTATAATGAAGTTAATACACGATGTGAGTAAATTTAAGTAAAACATTTTAATTTCTTTTCTTTAAAAACCTAATTAAAAATAACAAACGTATCAAACTTCATTCAAGAACGACCGTTATTCTTCTTGCAGCCTTTGTTTATTACCAAGTAATTGAAATTTTCGTTCCAAATTTTTGAACACATCTCACGAAATTGTTGCCAAGTCATATCCGTGTTAACGTGTTCATCTGTATATATAAAATTCAAAGTCCTGACTGACTGAATAACTGACTGACTGACTGACTGACTGACTGACTGACTGACTGACTGACTGATATATCAACGCACAGCCTAAACCGCTGGTCCTATAGACTTGAAATTTTGCATATAGATACCTTATTTATTGAAGACATTCATTAAGAAAGGATTTTTCAAAACACACCCCTTAAAGGGGTGAAACGGGTGTCCAAAGTTTGTATGGGGATCCAATATTAGTTAGACTTTTTTATTCGAGACTTCACAGGAGTATCCTATGCATAAATGAGTAAACATGAGTTTCAGGTTTTTTCAGAATTCAACCCTTGGGGGAAATGGGGTGAAAAATTCTGAAAATCAACATGGGTATCGTTGGAATGGTTTATCGGGTCGCTGATTACGAAAACAACAACGATTTTAAAATCCAACGTGGTGGACGTGAAAAAGGCTTTTCCAGAATTCAACCCCTAAAAGGGAGAAATGGGGTGACAAAGTCTGAAAACCAACATGGGTATCGTTTGTATGGTTTATCAGGTCGCTGATTACGAAAACAAAAAAGATTTCTGAATCTAATGTAGTGGACTTGAAATACCATCACCCCCTGTTGGGGTGCGATGGGGTTGAAATGTGTAAATATCAATATGGGTGTCTTTTTTATGGTTTTTTGGGACGTTAATTAAGAAAATGGCATCGATTATGAAATTTAATATAGTGGACTTGAAAATTTTTGAAAGTATGTGTGCCGGAGCAAATCAGCTGTAACAGACGGACAGACAGACAGCCACACAAGTGATCCTTTTAGGGTTCCATTTTTTCCTTTTGAGGTATCTATCTATCTATATATCCACAATATGTCTATCTAGCTATCTGTCTATCTGTCTATCTATCTATCTATCTATCTATATCTATCTATATCCCAGCAAAATATCTTTGGAATGGAAAGTGGTACATCTCTAAGGGTTGGACCTGGGGGAGCCAAAAAATGTTTCTTTTTTTAATGTCGAAACTTTGACAGCCTGTATCTCCCAAATGGCTGGATTTAGACCCATGTTGATGGGTGTCTAGGAAAAGGACTCGACGAGATCTACCTACCGAAAGTGTCAAAACTTTACAGGCCCGTGTCTCCCAAACGGCTAATTGTAGGGAGTTCGGGTTTCAATTATAGTGATAGGTCAAGCTGGGGCTACAGGACCAAAAAAAAATTAATTTGACAGGTTTTGACAGTTTTTTGACAGGTCCAAAAAAGTATTCCGATTTGCATAAAACTCGGTATCAAGGGGCATTCAGGGTCGCCGAATACGCTGCCGTATTCAAATTTGTCAGTTTTTGACAACTGATGGGGATTTTGACACTTTTTCAGAAAAACTTTGATCGGTGAGTCCCCGTATTTGGCATTCGATTTGGTTCCACGAGGCGGAAAAACGAACATGTGAGGACGGAGAACGCACCCGCGAGGCCGAAGGTCGAGCAGGGCGCGTTAGTAGTCCAAGCATGTGAGTTTTTCGACCGAGCACTACACCTTGACTCCTAAAGGGAGTGAAAGCACTTATAATGTTTGTTTCTGAAAAAAATTCAATTTGTTTCCTGTAGGGAACGCGGGCGAAGCCGCGGGCAGAAGCTAGTCATAAATATGTTTCAAGTTAATATCATCCAGTTTGAAAATAATTAAAATGTTTGCAATATCCCTGATTAATTGTTTTTCTATTTTGCTATAAGTCTGATTCAAATAAAAAGTATCAATTCCTTTATAACGACCCATTGAGAAATAATCACGTATACTGTTTTGATTTTCACATGCTACATCATCAAAAATAATCATTATTGAATCACATTTTGCTTTCTCAGCGCTTATCACTTCAGCATTTTCATGGAATTTTTAAGATTCTCTAAGACTTTTTCCAAAAATATGTAGGTGGCTTGAAATAAAGTTTTAGAATAGACATATATATTTTTATACCGCAACCCGTTCTTATGTAAAAGAAGACCAATAACTAAATTAGTCTTTCCAAAGTTTGATGGGCCACAAACAATGCAGCGTATTGTGTTTGGTAAAAATATCCCATGACGTGAAACAGGCTTTTGAGTGTTGATGAGAATTTTTTCTAATTTCAGTGAGCATTTTTGTTTGCGATCGGTATTTTGTATTTGTTTACGCGTACAGACAAGATTCATGTATTTCACATGAAAACTGTTAACAGAATGAAAAAATATCTTAAGATCAATTGTTATATACTTCTCAGTAAACAAAATAATTAATAAAATATACGACCTAGCATGCCCAATCGCAATAAACACATATTTTACATAAAATTTAAATTAATGATCTAGCCTTCTCAATAATATTACTACTCGAGTTACACGTCACGTGGTCGTTGTTAGGTTGATCCTGTAAATAACGGCACAGATAGTTCAAAATGTCTGTGTCTGAATTCAGTAAAATAATTGCGTTCCCGCTCGGTTTCTCAAAGGCCATCATGATCGAGCCGGCGCGGTGTAGCGCACGCGCACGTGGTTCCGTTTTCTTGTTTTACCTCCGGAAACAAGGAGTCAAGTTTTCTCGTTTGATCGACTACCACGGCGCTACTCGATGGTGCCAGCGTTCCGGATATTCGAATCAAATGTTGACTTTTCTGCGACAAATATTATAAATAATAGGGGCCTAAGTAAGGAGCCCTTCGGTACACCACTTGGAATCCTAACCCAATTAGAAATAAAATTACTGGCCGCTACAGTTTGTGTCCGTTTCATCAGCTGGCATGCTGTTTTCCATTATATCAGTAAGAGCCTCATTTTACAAGATCAAGCTAGTCACAGTACATCTTCCTTGGAGAAATCCACGTTGCGACGGATTAAAATAGGTTGTTTAAAGCAGTTTAAACCTGTTCTTGTATAATTTTCTCAAAATTTTTACGTTTGGAGATGGGTCAATATTAACTACTTTTTGGACCTTTTTTAGGGTTCCCTAGGACCTAAAAGGTACAAAATGATTCTTTATCGTGAGACTCCGTTGTTCGTCCGTCCGTCCGTATGTCACAGCCTCAAAACTTTAGCACCTTTAAAGATAAAAACATGAAATTTAGCACAAATATAGCATTAATTTTTCCCTTATCATGGTGTATAAAAAATATAAAAAATTTGAAATTGTTCAAAATACTACCAAAACAAAAGTCAAATAACAGGATTAGTCAAGGGTCTGTAGTGTAGAAGTATGGAGTGGTGATTGAAACACAGACGTTAAGTTGACATGTTTAATGGTGAACTGCCAAAATAGAGTGAACCGTAAACTGTACAATATTCTGTAATATAATTACTTATTGCTAAATAAGCAGCATGCGTCACAATGTTGCAGTCAGTAGCGGCATGTCACAGTAATGCTATAAAACAATGTGTATACGTAGTTACTATACTTCATCATTCCCGGGGAACTGCAAAAAAAATGTGAGGCATACTACTTTGTTCACATTATTATCTAAATATAATTTTCTTATAAAATCATTGCTAAAACTTAAATATTTCGTTTAACAAATAATTTTGTATTATTTTTATGGGTTACATATTCTTTACCATTCCTTAAAATTTTAACATTCGGTTCCAGATCTTGTATAACTTTAAATGGACCTAAATAAATCCTATCTAACTTATCACCAACTTGGTTTTTAATTACGACTAAATCTCCACTCTTGTACTTTACAGGATTGGCATTTTTTATCAAAATGTAATTTTCTTAGTTCCTTGCTCATTAATAAGTTATTTCTAGCTTCAAGTTGTGCTCTTTGAAGCCTGTATTTGAGTACCAAAGGATAAGAGTCGGGATTATACAATGGTTCTACGACTGGGTTCTGTAAATTGCTTGGTAAGTTACAGACTTTTCCAAACACTAACTCAAATGGAGTGTATTTTGTCTCAGTATGAACGGTGGTGTTATAGAAAAAACACCAAAATGGAAGCCAACTGCTCCAGTCAGTATTGTTGCTATCGCACTGTATCCTAAGATAAGCTCCTAGATGCTTGTGAGTGTTCTCTAAGGCTCCTAGGGTTTCATGGTGGTACGCGGTTGAGTGTAGTTTAGTAATATTTAGTAAGCTACAAATTTGTGAAAAAACTGACGACATAAACTTTGTCCCCATGTCAGTTACTATTTCTTTCGGGATACCGTATCTTAAAATAAAATTATTTACAAATAACCTAGCTACCGAAACCGTATCTTTACTTTCTAGTGGATATGCTTCTACATACGAGTACTTCGTCAAATCACACTGTAAACTTAAAATATATGTATGGTTTAAATTATCTAAACTTAAAGGACTAACTCTTTCGAAAGCTGTGGATGCCGTCGATGTAATCACCATCGGCTCCTTTTTATGCCTATTGAAATGCTTTTGAATCTGGCAATGGTTGCACTTTTTGACAAATTCGCTTATATCTTTAGTCATTCCTGGCCAAAAGTAATATTTTTTATATTTTTCAACATCCTATTTACCCCCGCGTGGCCACTTGTGGGTAACAGATGGTAGTCATTCATGATCACAATTTTGGTGTCTCTATCAGTTACTCTCATGACGTCTTTGAGAATTAGTAACTTAAGGATACCATTTAATTCAAATTTATTAATTTCCTTTATGAGAATATTTATTAATTCTTCATATCGTTTGCATTTAATAATTACGAGCTCGTCTAATTTTAATTTCTTGCAAAAATCATGTAATTCTCTCGCTAGCACACTTACGGTAGAAAACGATCGAGACATTACGAATATGGCTGATTTTTCAGGCACAAAAATGCAATTACCTTTATCACTAGTGATTTGCTTCAGTTTCTGTATTTGTCTTTGAGCACTCATGTTACCTATTATTAATTCTATGCTTGAGGATTTCCACTACTTTTGGTTGATCAGACCTTGGAGTAGCGAGAATCTCAGGAGTCATGGCAGTGCTGTCACTACGCAACTTACGAGCTTTTGCTCTGGTGATGACTGATACTACATGTATCCTGGCAGGGTCGCCATCAAATAACAGGATTAGTCAAGGCTCTCTAGTGTAGAGGTATGGAGTGGTGATTGAAACACAGACGTTAAGTTGACATATTTAATGGTCAACTGCCAAAATAGAGTGAACCGTTTAACTGTACAATATTCTGTAATATAATTACTTATTGTTAAATAAGCAGCATGCATCACAATGTTGCAGTCAGTAGCGGCATGTCGCAATAATGCTATAAAACAATGTGTATACGTAGTTACTATACTTCACAAGTGAGAAAAATAAAAAATATTATCCTAAAGAAATCTTTAAAAAACCACGAAAATATTAATGTCTCACCCCCCCCCCCCCCCTAACGTCATTAAACAAGATCCAATGTATGACCAAAAACATTTTTAATGCCATTGAATTGATTAAGAACGGACATGCATATCGAATCTGTCAAATGAGTTTCGTCTTTTCTTTGTAAATTTGCAGGTGAGAGATATGAGCTATTACCACCTGCTATCCAGTGAATATCTCCAAGATTTGAAATGTCCCAATGTTAAAAATTTATATTGCGAGTTTGAGAGTATAAAGGAATTTATATAACTTTAAACTCTCGCGTTTTGTACACATTATAATATATATAATCGGGTCTACCGCGATCAATTTTTACCTTTTTACGAAAAGGGGGACGCCCGACGTTTCGAGACAGTTGCATGTCTCGTGGTCTACGGGAAACTGGCAAGTATGGCGAGGCGCATTGATGAGATGCAGGTGACGACCGAAGTATTTTCCTTGTACCCGCAAAAACACTTTAGTCTTTAAAATTAATTGTTATCTTATTCACGATTATATATATTATAATATAAAGGAATTTAATTTTCTAAAAAAATATTTAGTTGTTAAGAAAAGCTAGGTCCTTCATTTTGCTTAATCAAGCACAACAAACAAACGTAGAGTTTACTTCCTGCGGTTTCTGTTTTAGGGTTGCTTATATTAATAGTCACCCAGACACAGTATAAACAAAGACAGTAGGGAATTTGAAGCGAATTCCCGAGTTAAATACCTACGCACCACTGAAGCTTTATGGCTGTCGCTCACTTATATTTGATATTTGTTTTGTGGGAAAACTATTGAGAAAATTTAGAATCAAAGTGTTCAGTTTTGATTAATTACAAAAAGGTGGGTTTTTCACAATCGGCCTGCTAAACAGTTGCTAATTACAAAAAGGCGGGTTTTTTTACAATCCACCTGCTAAACAACTCTTAACTATATTCACTCATAATTTTGAAAAAAATGTCAGGAGCTGCTCATGCATTTTCGGTAAAATTACTTTTGCATTACGAAATGAAATAATAAACTATGAAATAGATAAAAATTAAATAATGAATTTTATTTTCAGAAGTAAGAATACTACGTAAACATTTTTTTATGCTAATATATTAACAACTATTTTAGTACGAAAAGCATCCACCCGTGCACACTGACAACCAGACATCCACACCGCCCCATTTCCACCTATAAACGTATATATTTTGAGAGAGGCAGAATGTACAACCATCCATTTCCATTTCATTTATAATGTTACAATCCATTTCATTTATAATGTTACAAAAATATTCAATATAGAAATTACCTTATTAATAATATTACTAGTATAGATAGACTAGCCTTTCGCTTGCGGGTCCGCCAGCGATTATTCAATCTTTGCCCCGTTTTTGGCTTGATGTTTTTTTTTATCAACACTCTTATAGCCTATATTATACTGTAATAGAGTCTATACTGTAATAATAAAGAAAGCGCATCCAAATCCGTTGAGTGGTTCTAAATTTTAAACGGAACAGACAGACTGAAAGACAGACAGAAAGACAAAAATTGTAGTTTTGGCCTCAGTACAAAACTATTTACTAATAACTCATTAAATTTAAAATTTCGCAAAAACATTCAATGTACAGACAGACATGACTTTTTTTCTACTATAGCTAAAAAAGAGATGATTGTTTACGTAATGATTGCCCACGGTAACTTCCTCCACATTTACTCTGACCCATTCCAGCAAATTCTATAATAGCGGAGTTGAATACCATAAATATATTTACTCTGAAACATACTCGTCACATCTGCCGTTTGATTGTAAGTACCGCGCGCCGCTCCACTGATCTGTTGACTAGACTTGCTTGCGGCGCGGCGGCGCACACTGGTTCCATATCACGAAATCGTGGACTTAGGGTGAAGTCAATTTGAAGGTCAAGGAATCAAACTGATTTTTTTTTGGTAGACTGCTGAAACTATTACAAACACCTTTTACTGATGTAGTTTTTCTGAAATATGCATTAACTTAAGAGAAAAAAATCATTGAATTATTTTTTGTATGGAGAAAATTATGTTTTTGTCAATTACTTGCGTGCTTCATGTTTATTTAAAATGAAACTTACTACAGGTCATTGAGGAAGTTACGGCCAACATTTTTTTTCCTTACACTTATCTGCGTAAATCTGCGCTTTGGAAGCTACAGGCACTGGAAAATATTTAATGAAAAGGTCAAGGAATTGAACTGATTTTTTATTTTTGGTAGACAGCTTACTCTATTACAAACATTTTTTACTGATGTAGTTTTGCAAAAATATGAGAGAAAAAAAAATATTGAACTATTTTTGTATGGAGAAAATAATGTTTTTGTCAATTACTTGCATGCTTCATGTTTATTTAAAATAAAACTTAGTTCAGATCATTGAGGAAGTCACGGCCAACATTTTATTTTCTTACACTTAACTGCGAAAATCTACGCTTTGGAAGCTATAGGCACTTGAAAATATTTTATGAAAAGTTCAAGGAATTGAACTGATTTTTTATTTTTGGTAGACTGCTGACTCTATTACAAACACCTTTTCCTGATGTAGTTTTTCTGAAATACGCATAACTTCCAGAGAAAAAAAAAGAAATTTTTTGTATGGAGAAAATTATGTTTTTGTCAATTACTTGCGTGATTCATGTTTATTTAAAATGAAACTTACTACAGGTAATTGAGGAAGTCAGGGCCAACATTTTTTTCGTTACACTTTAGTAAGCTGTCTACCAAAAATAAAACATCAGTTCAATTCCTTGACCTTTTCATTAAATATTTTCAAGTGCCTGTAGCTTCCAAAGCGCAGATTTACGCAGATAAGTGTAAGGAAATAAAATGTTGGCCGTGACTTCCTCAATGACCTGAACTAAGTTTAATTTTAAATAAACATGAAGCACGCAAGTAATTGACAAAAACATGATTTTCTCCATACAAAAATAATTCAATTTTTTTTTTCTCTGAAAGTGATGCATATTTTTGCAAAACTACATCAGTAAAAAGATGTTTGTAATAGAGTTAGCTGTCTATCAAAAATAAAAAATCAGTTCAATTCCTTGACCTTTTCATTAAATATTTTCAAGTGCCTATAGCTTCCAAAGCGTAGATTTACGCAGATAAGTGTAAGGAAATAAAATGTTGGCCGTGACTTCTTCAATGACCTGAACTAAGTTTAATTTTAAATAAACATGAAGCACGCAAGTAATTGACAAAAACATTATTTTCTCCATACAAAAATAATTCAATATTTTTTTTCTCTGAAAGTGATGCATATTTTTGCAAAACTACATCAGTAAAAGATGTATGTAATAGAGTAAGCTGTCTACCAAAAATAAAAAATCAGTTCAATTCCTTGACCTTTTCATTAAATATTTTCAAGTGCCTGTAGCTTCCAAAGCGCAGATTTACGCAGATAAGTGTAAGGAAATAAAATGTTGGCCGTGACTTCCTCAATGACCTGAACTAAGTTTAATTTTAAATAAACATGAAGCACGCAAGTAATTGACAAAAACATGATTTTCTCCATACAAAAATAATTCAATTTTTTTTTTCTCTGAAAGTGATGCATATTTTTGCAAAACTACATCAGTAAAAAGATGTTTGTAATAGAGTTAGCTGTCTATCAAAAATAAAAAATCAGTTCAATTCCTTGACCTTTTCATTAAATATTTTCAAGTGCCTATAGCTTCCAAAGCGTAGATTTACGCAGATAAGTGTAAGGAAATAAAATGTTGGCCGTGACTTCTTCAATGACCTGAACTAAGTTTAATTTTAAATAAACATGAAGCACGCAAGTAATTGACAAAAACATTATTTTCTCCATACAAAAATAATTCAATATTTTTTTTCTCTGAAAGTGATGCATATTTTTGCAAAACTACATCAGTAAAAGATGTATGTAATAGAGTAAGCTGTCTACCAAAAATAAAAAATCAGTTCAATTCCTTGACCTTTTCATTAAATATTTTCAAGTGCCTGTAGCTTCCAAAGCGCAGATTTACGCAGATAAGTGTAAGGAAAGAAAATGTTAGCCGTGACTTCCTCAATGACTTGTAGTAAGTTTCATTTTAAATAAACTCATAGATTTGTAAATCATAGATTTGTAAATAGGGAAACACAAACAGATGGAGAATCATTTGAAAACATCTGCAAAGAGCACTCAAGTGCGCAGAATGTTGTAGCCAATAATAAAAAAATTGACAAGCCTAACGATACCAATAATATAAATCCTACGAATGTAAATAATAATAATGATGCTCGTAAAAATAATCATGTAATAAATAACAATTTGAGTATTGGTCCTGTTAGAATGGTAGATGATGATAATGTTAAAAATGCATCAAGTAAGCTGCCATTGGATAAAATAAAAGATAACCAGTTTTTTCGTGTATAACTCTTTAAATGTCCTTCATCAAAACATTGATGGTCTTATCACTAAATCTGATCTATTAACAGTCCAATTAGAAGAATTAGAAAATAATGGTAGAATGATCGACGTGGTGTGTATTACTGAACATAATATGTTTTCTCAAGATACCACTTATCTAACAATACCTAATTATAAACTTGCGGCATACTTTTCAAGAGATACAACCAGGAGTGGTGGAGCTTGTATTCTATTACGGAACCATCATAAATACAAGGTTTTAACAGAAGTAGATAGATTCAACGCTTCCTATAAATTTGAATGCTGTGCAATTGAAATAATTGAACATAACATTGTTGTGGTGTGTATCTATAGAAGTCCAAACTATAAAGTAGAGGATTTTAAAAGATTTTTCAAAAATTTAAATAGTTTATTGAAACTGTACAGTTTTAATAAAACTAAAAGGCTAATATTATGTGGCGATTTTAATCTTGACATTCTAGAAAAAAACGACAAATCATTAAAATTTGAAAATTTACTGTGCAGTCACAACATGAACATCTCAATTAGACAACCAACACGACTTAGCAGCAGGACTTGTATAGATAATATTTTACATAATATAAAGAGGAGTAAAAGTGAGGTCAAAGAATTAGCTTTATCTGACCACACTGCCCAATTGTTTCAATGTCCAGTTAAGAAAAGCTGCAGTCTAATTAGCTGGTTTATTAAAAGAAAGGATCTAAGCAACGACAATCTCAACAAATTTAAAAAATATTTAGGTCAGCTTAGCTTTAATGACGCCTACTCTGCAACCAACGCTAACGACGCTTTCAACAGATTTATGGACAATTTTACTCTGCTATACGAACTATGTTTCCCAATAGTAAAAATTAAAAAATCTACAAAAAATAAACCTAAATGGCTTTCAAAGGGAATTAAACAGTGTTGCAGACATAAAAGAGACTTACTGTGGCAATACCGAATATCTCCGAATACAAATTCACGAAATGAACTGAAATCATACTCTAACCGATTAAAGAAAATAATAAGATTAACCAAAAAGGCACAAAATGAATACTTCATGAAAACATCCCGCAATAAATCCAGGGCAACTTGGAATGTAATAAACAGTGCTAAATCAGTAATACCCAAAGATAATATCGATAAGATAAAAATTAATGGTACCATAGTGACAGATCCTAAAGATATCGCACAATCATTTAACAATCACTATATCGACGGTATAAAATCAATAAATAAACCAAACAACATTCTTAACAATCCAATAAATACTATGACATCTTCTTATAACAATTCAATATTCATGAATCCTTCTACCCCATATGACATTTTACAAATAATACGATCTTTAAACAATTCAAACAGTACAGGATATGATGACATTTCTACAAGGGTGATTAAGTATGTAGCAGAAATTATTTCCCCCGTCCTTAGCCATCTAATAAATCTATGTATTGAGCAAGGAATATTTCCTGATCGCTTAAAAAAGTCCATAGTCATACCAATTTTTAAAAAAGAGGACTCCCTGGACATGAACTTCTATAGACCGATAGTATTATTATCAATATTTTCTAAAATCTTCGAAAAAGTAATTTATAAAAGCCTGTATGACTTCTTCGAAAAAAAAGAAATATTAGTTCCTGAGCAAAAAGGATTCAGAAGTGCCAAAACTATTGACATGGCTATTTATGACTTTGTTCAAAAAGCTATTACCAATGTCGACAAAAAAATTCAAATCTCTGCCTTGTACATGGATATGACCAAGGCGTTCGATCATGTAGACATTGATATACTACTTAAAAAGTTGAACCATTATGGTATTAGAGGAAACGCCTTTGATATTATTAAATCATATCTCAGCAATCGCCAACAGATTACTCAAATAAATAGAATAAATGGCCGAACTAAGCTTCTTGAAACGTTCTCATCCGACTGTCGGACAACTACGTATGGAGTGCCTCAGGGCAGTGTACTGGGCCCTCTCTTTTTTCTTATCTATATAAATGATTTTCCCAAAGCTGTTTCCCATCAAATGGTGCTGTTCGCTGATGACAGTACGGTTATTTATACAGGCAATAATAAACAATCCATAGAACTAGAAATTAATAATTCATTAACCTCTATAATAAATTGGTTGACATGTAATAACTTATTGATAAATTTGGATAAAACTAATATCATGACATTTCGACAAAGAATAATACCAGAATCACTTGACATTAAATATGATAACAAGAAGATTGAAGAGGTAAAGGTTGTGAAATTTTTAGGCATTTACATTGACTGTAATCTGTCATGGAAAGCACAATTGGACCATATCACTAAAAAACTAAATAAATATTCGTATGCACTTTATATGCTTTCAAAAGTTACAAATGAGAGAACAACTCTTACAGCATACCATGGATACGTCGCTTCTACATTGAGATATGGCGTCATTTTTTGGGGAAACGCAGCTGGTATTAAGTCTATATTTATACTACAAAAGAAATGCATCAGAGCTATACGTAAACTAAATAAAACTGATTCATGTAAACAACATTTTATTCAACTTCAGATCCTAACTCTTCCAGCTATTTATATATACGAAGTTTCTTGCTTCGTGAAATGCAACAAACATCTTTTTAAAACATTTCTAAGTAAGCGATATGAACACTCGGTTGCAGCGTTTAGTTCCACCACAGCTTTATTTAGCAAAAGTATACTAGGGATGGCTCCTCGTATCTACAATAAATTACCAAGAGCAATCAGAGAAATAGAAAAGATACAGACATTTAAAAGCAAATTAAGACAATTTCTTATTCATAAAGCATACTACACAGTCGTGGAATTTTTGACAGAGTAATTAATTAATATGTTCTATTTCTAATGGACAACGGACTATTGACTGGACCATCAATGATGAAATAAACTGTAATGTTTGGCAGTAGGTATATTTTTGGTTAGCTACAACTGTTATTTCATGGTTTTTCATTATTTTTAGGTATGTAACATACATTTTAATATTTGTACGCCATACATGGCACATCACGGATTAGGACTTAAGTATTGTAACATCTTATTATGTACCTGTGTTGAACAAATAAATAATTTGAATTTGAATTTGAATTTGAATTTGAATTTGAAAGTAATTGACAAAAACATAATTTTCTCCATACAGAAAATAATTCAATGATTTTTTTCTCTTAAATTAATGCATATTTCAGAAAAACTACATCAGTAAAAGGTGTTTGTAATAGTTTTATCAGTCACCCAAAAAAACATCAGTTCGATTCCTTGACCTTCAAATTGACTTCACCCTAAGTCACGATTTCGTGATATGGAACCAGTGTGCGGCGGTGGCGGCGGCGACACACCGAAAAAAGAGTCAAAGAAACCTGCTTTTTGTTCTGACTAGCGTACTTAAATGCATTAACTCTTTTATTTTGCCCTGGTAAGACAGTATACATATACATAGAAAGAACGCGACAATTTCAAAAACTTAATTTGTAATGTAAGTAGGTACTCTTGAGTGCAATTTTTTAGTCTTACCTTTGGACATCAGCCGTAAATCTAAAAAAAAGCAATTTATTTTTTTCGGGACGAATTTAAACATCCAAACGCACAACAATATCTTTGCGACATCGTGACCAGGCCGGCACAGAGTTCACAAACGGTCACGTCCTATCACCTGCTTACGTCTGCGCGTACTGGCAAGCGCGGTGCGGCGCCGCGACCCCAGCGACTGACGCTTGAACTCTGCTTAGACGGCATGTAGAGCACGCGTCTGTGTGTGTGAGGCTCGAATCGGAGCGCTTCCAGGTAATTTCCCTACTGTCTTTGTTTATTCTGTGACCCAAAGCTTCTCAGCAGTAGAGTGCCAATGCGGTTTCGGTGTGACCGAAGAACCCCAGCGAGTAGCTTACATTTGCTTATTTATCGCCGAAGCTTGTTGCAGTTATTTTCTTGATCGCTCTAGCAACTGCAAAAAAATCCTCTTTAACATAACTATTCTTTAGCATAACCTCTAACTAGCTGTTTACATAACTTAACAAAATAGACTTCTCCTTGTTGTATATGCTGGAATTCGAGAAACATAGATTATTTGCAGTTTAGGAATCACGCATTTAACATGCTCTTCTAGTTTTAACGCCTGATGTAAAACTATTAGCAAGCATCGACGCCGTTTAGCTTGGAGTTTATTTTTATCAAATGTACATATACTTCAATTCTTTCAAAGCATACAAACGCTTGTTTCTTTAAAAAAATATTAAAATAAAACTGTATAAAAGAAAAATACAAATCTAAATTGTGTTCAGAAGTTTTATTCATGTAAACCTGTGCATGAAAATCTGGCAACCGTTTAAAGAACCATCAAAATTCTTCGAAAAGGAAGCAATACTCGGTTGGTCAAACCGGCCGGAGCGTGACGCCAATATACAAATCAATACGTCGCTGCTAGCTGCCGTTTCCAACTACGGAATCGAAATCCAATTCTTCCACGGGGTACTTGAAGGTCCAGCCATCGCCGGTCTATCGATCAGAAAGCAGCATCGAACCGCAGCCAGGTAAATGCAGCTAAAAGCCCTTCCTATTTTTTATCCCGTCCAATAACTACACCAAAATTTCTAATTCAGACCTATTTACCTACCTATGTACGTCTGTGTGTTAGCTATATACTTGTGAAAATTTCTTTAATACAGTTACAAACGTAAATCAATTAATTTATTCCCATTTAATTTATCCTAGTGTGAAGTTCTACACAAGTTACATAAATATTACAAATTTATCTTACTAGTTACTATTTTGTCCTACTTCAGCAATGATATATTATGATCGTCGTATTTCAGAAACATAACAAGTAATATTCTCACAAACTCATAAGCTGTAGTAACCTAGTAGTAGAATTTTGTTCCCTTTTTTGTCTGTTTATTTTATAATCAATATTCACTTGTTTCGTCGATACATTCCAGGCATATCTCGCATACTCGAACGTTACCTACGACGAGCCTCGATAAATCGAACCATAGCGGACCCTCCAAGGAGCAGGTCAAGCGCAGATACAAAGCTCGCGGTTTGGGTGACGCCTAGTCGAGGAGCGTGAGACAAATTTTATTACTTTATTTACAACACGTATTTTTAAACAATATTTTACAAGCCAATTAAGGCTCCAGTCCCGTAAAAATCAGTATTCTTGCAGAATTATCAGAAAAGAAAGATTTTATTTTAGTTAGTAAGAAAGCAATAAATAAAATCCAATTTACGTTAATTTATAGTGTGGAATTTGAAGATTTCAAAACATATTTTTTCATTTACTTTAATGATACTTTTAATAGGTTTTTTAGGCTTTAAACATACATTTATTTATGTTCTACGCGTTGAGAGTCTCATTCATGCACACGTCACGTAAAAATTGTGACAAAAACAAGAAATTTATTCAGGTATCATTTATTTCCATATCTTCAACAATAATCTTACCTGGTTACTTTTTTGGATAATACTTTAGTTTTCTTATTTCGAGTGCTTTAATTAGTTGTGATTTTATGAATTCAACCACTGCTAAAATATTTTTTTCTACTAGAAAACTATCGTTTAGCGTAGTCAAATTTAAAACACGTAGAATAGAACTATTAATAAGTGAAATAACAAAAAACGGTATTTAAAAAAATATTTTAAGAACATTTATCAAATCGAAACTTATCGAGAGTTTAAAAAACAAAACGCGTCGAAATTTCCCTCAGTTTCGCTGGGACATCGCAGCGTTCAGACGTGTGTTGTGTAGCTCAACGACATTTTACCTCCCGCTCGCACGGTTGCTTCCTTTCCCTCGCGTAGATTCTTATGGAGAGGCGAACTGTATCATGAAAGTTGCTCTACTTGAATATTGCACTTATCATTTAATAAGTAAACAACTATGGATAAAATATTTTTTGAATATTTTAAGAAATCCCTGTTTTGATAAAATAAAGTCTAATCTACGTCCGTCCGTATTTCACAGCATCATAACTTTGGCACCGTTAAGATAAAGACATGAAATTTGGCACAAAAATAGCATTAATTTGCCTACATATTACATTGTAAAAAAAATATGAAAAATTTGAAATTCTTTAAAATATTTTAAAAACAAAAGTGAGAAAAATAAAAATATCCTAAAAGTACAATATGGGTATCAAACTATAGATACTAAAAAGGTGATTGTAAAAATATATACTTTTACTATATTTACTGGCACTGGTTTTGTGAAATCTTTAAAAAAAAACACACAAAAAGGTGTATGTCCGAAACTAGTAGACCGAAAAATATGAAAAAAATGTCCATTATAGATCATAACTGACCAATAACCGGTAAAACTATAGTGATTTCAAAATATAAAAATAGTAAATTATATAGTAATTAATTACCAACATTTAGTTTAAGTAGTAGATTTCAAAGTCACTAACAATAGCTATGATCCTTTGATTGTTTTTAAATAAAAGAATTGCATGATTATCATTCTTTTATTTACTTTTGCTCCCAGAAAATCCCTCGTATACCTTGTCTTTATAATAGGTTTATAATGAAAATATAATATGTCATATAATGAAAATATTTTAGATTTAAAGACAACGCATAACAATCTAACGACAGTGTAGCAGTCGAGGTAAACACGTGCAAGGCAATCACAACAA
>OW204010.1:690975-695975 GCA_934047225.1 Ypsolopha sequella | reverse complement strand
GAAACAATTTGCATTTATCTCTGACCATAATTCTATTGAATTTTGTTATTGTGTATTTGATCATACTTTATTTAAAATTGGATTTGACTGCCGCCTCATTTTATTCTGACACTGAAATCCAAACCTGGTAGGGAGGACAGTAACAATAAAAAAATATTTTAAGTTACACTTATATATTCTGTATTTATTCTCTTAAAAGTATTTACTTTATTTATTTTACTTTATCTTGATATCTATCTTTATTTTATTTTATTTTACTTTTATTTTTATTTTTATTTTATTTTTATTTTTATTTTTATTTTTATTTTTATTTTTATTTTTATTTTTATTTTTATTTTTATTTTTATTTTTATTTTTATTTTTATTTTTATTTTTATTTTTATTTTTATTTTTATTTTTATTTTTATTTTTATTTTTATTTTTATCTTTATTTTTATTTCTTATTTTTAAATTCTCTTATTGTTTTCTTGTTACTGTCCCTATACAAAATGTCCAGCACTGGCAGGGCCTCTGGATCTGCGAGCTCGAAGCAGAGTCTCGGCTCAGGGGCTACGGCTCCCCGGGCGCAGGCCAAGAAGGTGGACCTTCGTGAAGAGGTCCTTAAAGGAAAGGCGAAGGTCCCCTCCAGCGCCCGGGCAGCCGTATCCCCGGTCCCCTCCGTGGGCTCAGGGCAGGATTTAGAACGTCTGTTGGATACGGACGAGGAATCGTGCCTTGGATCCTCGGTGGGCTCCCGCGACGGACGTCCCAGCCTCCTCCCGCCCCTTGATAGGAAAACCCCTGGAGTAGCGATGGATTTGGCCACCAAACAGGCTAACCAGCTGCTCCAGAAGGGTAAGGAGGCGTTGGAGGCGGCGGGAAATATGAAGCGGGAGTGTAAAGCCGTGGCCCTCGACTCCCTCGAGCACCTCTACGAGACGGTCCTCTCCCTGTCCGACTCACGAGCTCGACAGATAAACGCCTTGGAGCGGGAGCGCTCCAGGAACGCCATTGAACTCGTGCGTGTGGAGCGCTCCCATACCAAGGCGTTAAACGAGCTACATAGCTCTCACGCTGTCGAGCTCCGAGCGGCTAGGGCCGACATCTCCGCTACCCTTGCAGAATCACAATCTATAAGGTTGTGGCTGGGAGTGGAGATGGACGGCCCGCTTAAAGCCATCGAGTCGATCAGGGAGTGCGTCCACCAGCTGACAAAAGCGGCGGCCCCGAGGTTACAGCAACCAGATCAGGCTGAACCAGCATTAAAGCCCGAACCAGCTCTTATTACAGAGCTGGAGAAACTTTCGGGCCGGGTCGCCGCCGTCTCGGGTCAACTTGACTCGCTTAGACGTCAGCTGGTGGAATCCGAGGCGAGGGCCGAAGCCAGAGGCCTAGTGTGTAGGTCTACCGAGATACCGGTAACCATAGATCCCCGGCTCGATGCAATTAGCGTGGGCTTGGAAAAGATGAGGGCAGCGGTCGAGGACCTTCAATCCAGACCGCTGTGCCAGGCCCAGCCAGTGGCGGGGGTGAGCGACGACAGCATGCGGAAGTTCTTGGAACCCGTGCTGGGGAACCTGCAAGCAGTGGGCTCTGACGTGAGGGCTTTGGGTAAGGCGGTAGAGGAGAATAAATCCGAGCCGCCGAACCTCAACATAGAGCTAGCCCTCTCCGCGGTCACAGACGCCGTCACGGGCCTACGAGGCGAGGTCCTCAGCCGGGAACCTTGCAGTGCTGCGCCGCTCACCTACGCCCAGGCATTGAAAAAGCCGGGGTATGACAGACCAGCGCACTCTGTGATTGTCTCATCCACAGACTCTACCCTCTCAGGGGAAGAGGTGGTGAAGCAGTTGGAGAGGGCGCTGGACCTGAAAACTACCGGTATCAGGGTAGATCGCTGCAGAAAAGCGGCAAACAGGAGGGTAGTCCTCAGCTGCAGCAGGAAAGAGGATGCGGAGAAGATCTCCAAAACTCTTGGCGCAGGTGGCAGCGGATTTGAGGCGAGAGCGGCTCTAAACAAACTGCCATTAGTCTGCATCCGCAACGTCTTGTCAGACAAAAGTGACAAAGACGTGGTGGAATCGTTGCTCTCCCAAAATAAACATCTTTTGGGAGGAGTGGATCCACCAGCGGAGTGCCCTAGGGTTTTGTATCGCCGCAAAGCGAGGAACCCGCATGAGTGCCACTTCATAGTGGAGCTCCATCCAAATCTCTGGAAAAGGTTCACGGAGGCGGGCACAGTCCACATAGGTCTGCAGAGGAGGTCGATCGAGGACCACTCACCACTGGTGCAATGCACGGGATGCCTGGGGTACGGCCACTCCAAAAGAGTGTGCAAGGAGAAGGGCATCGCGTGCAGTCACTGTGGTGAGCCTCACACCTATGTGGACTGTCCGCATAAGGCAAATTTGCCCGTCTGCGTGAACTGCCAGAGAGCAAAGCTCCACAAGTCTGATCTGGCACACAACGCCTTTAGTAGCGACTGTCAGATCAGACAGAAGTGGGACTCGATAGCGAGGTCTCGCGTGGCATACTGCTAAGGGCACCGCAGTTAACGGCAGCGCCGTTCCCCTCACAGGTAAAACTAAGGACAGCAAATTGCGAATCATCCAGGCCAATCTACAGCGGGCCAAGCTGGCGACACAGGAGCTCTTGTGCACGGCACATGCCAACCGGGTATCCGTCGCCCTTGTCCAAGAGCCGTATGTCGGCTCCAAGGGCGAACTTAAACAATACCCGGGCACAAGAGTCATCCAAATGGCGTCAGCTCGCCAGAAATCAGTAAAGGCCGCGGTCGTGGTCTTCGGTGGGGAGCTGGAGGTCATTCATGACCCTCAGCTCGTCACCGAGAACATTGCCGCGGTACTGCTGAAGGCAGGCTCGCTGAGATTGGCTGTGCTGTCCGTATACCTGGAGGGGGACGAGGATTTGGAGCCGTATCTCCAAAGAATCCGTTACGTCTGCGCCAAGCTGCAGACTGAGAATGTCATCCTGGCTGGGGATGTCAACGCGTGGAGCCCTTGGTGGGGGAGTGACTCCGAAGACCACAGGGGCTCAGCCTTCCGATCCTTCCTTGAGGAAATGGACCTCCAGATCCTGAACACAGGCAACACCCCCACTTTTGAGGTCTTTAGAGGAGGCCGCATGTGCACTAGTCGAGTAGACGTGACCACATGTAGCCTCCAGCTCCTGGACAGGATGGGCGGATGGAAAGTCGACCGGGAGCTGATCACTTCGGACCATAACGCGATTACCTACCACGTGTGCCTGGAGAGGGAACTGGAAACCCTCAAACCCCAGAGCACACGTGTGTACAACACAGCGAAGTCCGATTGGTCAGCTTTCGGCCGTTCTGTCCGCTCAGGCCTGGACGAGAGCAATCTGACGGCCTCGAGGGTGGAGACTGTTACTACGCCTGGGGAACTGGAGACCATCCTCGACTCCTACCTTACGGTTATCTCCACAGCGTGTGAAGAAGCTATACCGAAGGTAGGGGTCCCAAAAGGAAGGAAACCTCTGCCGTGGTGGACCGCCGCTCTGGGACTTCTCAAAAGAGAAGTCAAGACCAAGAGGCGGCGCATAAGGAACGCCGCGGCAGAACGAAGGCAACACGTTGTTGACCAATACCTAGAAGCGAATCAGCGTTATAAAGCGGCTGTGCAAGATGCACAGACTGCCAGCTGGAAGCAATTTTGCTCAAAACAGGATAGGGAGAGCCTATGGGACGGGGTCTACAGGGTCATCAGGAGAACCGCCAAAAGGCAAGAGGACCAGCTGCTGGTGGACTCGACAGGGAACACCCTTGGTCCTGAAGAGTCCGCAAAGCTGCTGGCTCTTACGTTCTTTCCTGATGACGCTGTGGACAACGAGACCCCCACTCAACGGCAAATACGCGAGAGCTCGGAAGTGTCAGTCCATCAACTCCTGGACAAACTCGGTTCTGACGATCCGCCCTTCACGGCTCCGGAGCTTGATTTGGTATTGAGAAACCTCAATCCAAAAAAGGCT
Source organism: Ypsolopha sequella (assembly GCA_934047225.1). Taxonomy (NCBI): domain Eukaryota; kingdom Metazoa; phylum Arthropoda; class Insecta; order Lepidoptera; family Ypsolophidae; genus Ypsolopha; species Ypsolopha sequella. The sequence continues at coordinate 691,988 of OW204010.1, read as the reverse complement.
CCGGGGCCTGACGGGTGGACTGCGGACATATGTGAGCGAGCAATCCGTGTTGCGCCGGAGGTGTTCCTGGCAATTGCCAACAAATGCTTGGCAATAGGACACTTCCCGGTGCGGTGGAAGCTCGCTCACGTATGTATTATCCGAAAGTCCGGGAAAGAGGACTACACTACTCCGAAGGCGCACAGGCCGATAGGCCTCCTACCTGTTATGGGCAAAATTGTGGAAAAGCTTCTAGTGTCCCGTCTAGGATGGCATCTGCTACCCTCCTTGAGCACTAGGCAGTATGGCTTTATGCCACAAAAAAGCACCGAAGACTCCCTCTATGACCTTGTGAGTCATGTCCGCTCTGAAATACAGAGTCGGAAGATCGTGATCATGATCTCGCTGGACATAGAGGGAGCCTTCGACAATGCTTGGTGGCCGGCTTTAAAGACCCAGCTCCTCGCTCATAAGTGCCCTGCCAACATTTATGGACTTGTCGCCTCCTACTTGGAGGACCGCAAGGTCAAAGTTAACTTCGCAAGGGAGTGTTGGGAAAAGGGGACCAACAAGGGGTGTGTCCAAGGCTCAATAGCTGGACCTACTTGTTGGAACCTTATTCTCGACACCCTGCTCGTAGAACTAGAGCAGGAAGGAGTGCACTGCCAGGCCTTTGCGGACGACGTGGCGCTGGTGATCTCCGGTTCATCGATCCCCCCCCTTCAGGCGAGAGCAAACGCGGCCCTTCAGACCGTGCTGGACTGGGGGCTCAAAAACAAGCTGAAATTCGCACCGCACAAAACTTTTGCAATGGTGCTGACGCGGAAGCTGAAGTTTGAGCCCCCAGTCATCAGCATGGATGGACAGGTCCTGCCGCTAGTGCAGGAAATCCGCCTGCTGGGTGTAATCATAGATAACAAACTCACCTTTAATGCACACGTATCGGCTGTTTGTAGAAAAGTCACTGACATCTACAAGCAGCTGGCGTGTGCTGCCAGGGTGAGTTGGGGTTTGAACCGAGAGGTCATCAGAAC
>OW204010.1:675975-685975 GCA_934047225.1 Ypsolopha sequella | reverse complement strand
GCGAAAGAACATTTCATTCCGGAACAACAACTACGCCCCTAAGAAAGTAACAAATCTATCAAATAACAAAATCCGTATTGAGTTTGATAGCAAGGAACAATGCAACGAAACGATGCAAAAAGTCAATGAAACCTCAGAAATTGAAGCTGAAGAAGCGAAACGACGACCACCACTTATTATACTGAAAGGTATTTCTAAAAACACCCCTAAAGAAGAGCTTCTTGAAATAATCAGCTCTCAAAACTCTGTAAACATCAAAGACATGCGAATCTGTTTTCTTACCAGCAACCGAAACGAAAATTTATACAATGCAATAATAGAAGTTTTACCTTCGATTAGAAAACAATTCATAACGTCTGAGCGAATTAACATTGAACACCAACGGGTACATACTGCAGACTTCAGCCGATTTGTACAATGTTACAAATGTTTACAGTTCGGACACACAAAGTCCAAGTGCAGTGCTGAATACTATCCATGTTCATATTGCGCCTCAACCACCCATAGCCATAATAATTGCGAATACAAACAGGATCCATCGAAACGAAAATGTTACAATTGCAACAACTTTAATGAGAAAACACATAACAAAACAAAAACAGACCACATTGCAACAGATAAAAATAATTGCCCAAGAATTATATCAATGATCACCCGGATAAATGAAAATACTGACTATGAATAACAACAATAACAACAGCACAAATAATTCATTAAGAATATTACAGTGTAACGTTGGAAGATGTTACACATGGCACCACGAATTCTTACAATACTTCACTCAAAATAATTATGACATCGGGCTGGTTACTGAACCATACGTTGGTAAAAACTCAACAACTAAATCAGTACAAGGATATAGCATATATCAATTCACTGAAACTCAACGAGTAAAGGCTTGCATTCTTATAAGGAACGGAATCGGGGCAACATTAGGGATTACAAGATTCTCCACACCCAATCTGAGCATCGTACAATTATCCACGGATAGTAGCAGAATATTTTTCATTTGTGCCTATGTAGAACCCCGAGTGGATGAAAACGAAACACTCAACCACTTAGAACAGTTCATAAAACACCACAACAGCGCAACTCATATAATTGGTGGAGATTTTAACGGATGGCACCCACTCTGGGGATCTCCAATTGCCAACAAAAGGGGTAACGAAGTAAATAACCTAATGATTAGCAATGACTTAATGGTATGTAATGTAGGTAACACTCCAACCTTTGAAACTGTCACACATGGAACGACTCGCACATCGATCATCGACCTCAGTATAGTATCTGAAAACGCCTATAGCAAGATTGAAAACTGGACTGTTAATTTGGACGCATGCCCCTCCTCCGAGCACAATGCTATCGAGTTCAACTTCTCAACCCGCAAAAAGGACCTATTACGTAAAAAGAATACTTCAACCTTCAAGTATAATACAACAAAATTTAAATGGAGTTACTTTGACACTGCAATGAAACAAGAAATGGAGAAGACAAACTTGTTATCAGTGGATATATTGACCCTAGACAAAGAGGAAATAGATAAACTAATTTTAGACTTAACAAGGAAAATACAAACAGTATGCGACAAAATCATGGCAAATAAAACAACAAATAAACGGTACCACAACCCCTGGTGGAATGATGATCTAGAAGTGCTAAAGAAAAAAGTAATCAAAAATCACCATGAGATCCACAAACTTAAAACCAAAAGATTACCACTTGATGAAGCCCTTGTAGAGCGAGATAAACTTAAAACTGAATACGCCGAAGCCATTAAGCAAACCGCAACATCAAATTTTCAAGAATTCTGCACTAAACAGGGAAAAGAAGATGTATGGTCTCTCACAAATAGATTAATTAGAAGCAACCCACAAGCACAACCACCTTCAACTCTTCGTATCAACAACGACGAATTTACGTCAAGTAGCGAAGAAACAGCTAAGGCATTACTCCATAAATTCTACCCAGATGATGTACCTGACATACATGAATCACAAATACAAATAAGAAATGCGATCAAAAATCCACCTAACACCCAGAATGAACCTCCATTCACAACTGATGAAGTAATTGATTGTATTAAGCTATTCAATCCAAAAAAGGCACCTGGAATAGATCACCTCACATCGGACATTTGCTATCAATTCACCAAATTATTCCCCACACTCATCACAGATATAATGAACCGATGCCTTCAACTGGAATACTTCCCAAAAGCGTGGAAAGAGGCGTATGTTAAAATAATACCCAAAAGTAACAAAGCCAATTATTCGGACACAAGCTCATTCAGACCTATAGGATTACTAAATATACTGGGAAAATTACTGGAAAAATTAATTACTAAAAGACTCATATATTTTCAAAACACCACTAATAGTAGCAATAACAAACAATTTGGATTTAAGGAACAAAAATCAACCACAGATGCATTAAGAAACGCAATAACAAAGATCACGGAATCCAAAAATAACAAAAAACATGTTATAGCCATCTCACTGGATATCCAAGCAGCATTTGACAACGCATGGTGGCCATCAATTTTTAATAGATTGAATAAAATCAACTGCCCTAAAAACATATACAATCTACTGCAAAGTTATGTGAAGGACAGGAAAGTCACTGTCGACTTCGCAGAAGCGAGGGCCACAAAAGAGATGACTAGAGGTTGTATTCAGGGTTCAGTCTGCGGACCTATGCTGTGGAATCTAATTTTGGATGAGTTACTTGATATTGAACTCCCAACCGAATGTTACATACAAGCCTTTGCCGACGATGTCTTTTTAATAATTTGCAACAGTAATTTAAATAGCCTAGAGGAAAATGCAAACAATGCACTCAAGACAATATTCACATGGGGCACAAAATCTAAATTGAAGTTTGGCCCTAACAAAACACAGATGATATCATTCACTCCGAAAGCAAGTAAACTGAAAATTACTATAGACAACTCACAACTGGAATTTGTGGATCAAATTAAATTATTAGGAATCATCATTGATAAGAAATTAAACTTCATAAAACACGCCAATTACGCTATAAGTAAAGCTCAAAAAATCTATAGAAACCTAATAAAATTCATAAGACCTACATGGGGCCTTCACTCGGATAATATATCCATATTATACAGACACGTGATCGAACCAATAATTACATACGCAGCAAGTATTTGGTACACAGCAACAAACTATAAACACATACAAAGTGCTCTGACTAGTTTTCAGAGGGGATTTGCCCTCAAGATAATTAGGGGATTCAGAACGGTTTCTTCGAACGCAGCTATCGCATTAGCCCAAATCACACCCATACATATTAAAATAACTGAAGTAGCAAAACTCGAGATTACAAAATTCCAAAAATATACAACATACCTACCTAACGACATAACACTTGAAATTCCCGCTCAGCCTTCAGAACTACTTCATCCATCAAAAAGAAAGAATATTAGCATAGAGACAGCTTCCAGTCAAGAAGAAATAGATGAAAAATGTACAGAAACAACTACAAAAATATATACTGATGGCAGTCGACACGACGGAAATCTCGTAGGGGCTGCATTTGTTGTATTTACCCCTAGTGCTCAAAAGATTATAAAGAAACTAAAACTTCATTATAGCTGCTCCGTGTACCAAGCCGAACTACTAGCTATAAACAAAGCCTGTGAATGGGCATATAAGAATAAAGTCACTGATATAACCTTCCTGTCAGATTGCTTGTCTGCCTTACAAGAGATAAACAAAAAAGATAGTCTACATCCTATCGTAGTATCTATCCATCAAATACTATCAAAACTAGATCTGACTGCTACTTACAGGTTCTTTTGGGTTAAAGCACACATTGGAATCACTGGCAACGAAGAAGCCGACACAGCTGCGAAACAAGCAGCAAACTTACATAAAAACTGCGATTACAGTAAATTCCCTCTGAGCTACGTAAAGCAACACTTAAGGATTGAAACGGCAAAAGAAATGCAAACATTGTACTCAAATAGCAACAAAGGTGAATACACGAAAAAATTACTCCCCACTCTAGAAGATATAGCAAATACCTACAACATTCTGAAACAATCTTTCCCCATTACACAAATACTTACTGGACACGGATATTGCAGGGCTTACCTACATAGATTCAAAATATCTCCCACGAAGACATGTCCATGTGACGATGATACAGAACAAACATTTGACCACTTATTAAAAGAGTGCCCAAAATATATGAATATAAGACAAAAACATGAATTCACCTGTGAAATGTTAAAAATCATGCCCTATGACATAAGGGAAATTATAAAAAAGGAATCTGCATCCCTATCATATAAAATATTCATAGAAACCATAATTAACTCATTGAAACAATTCAATAACCAGTCAACATGAATGGTTATTATATCAAACAGTCCACGCAACACTTCATACATTCAACGCTCCAATTGCAACACTAAAAACTTCAATTTGTGACAATCAGCCCACATCGAACACGGTGACACAAGGACGTCTTCACGGAGCAAATCGCAACAAAGCTGTTTGGCGCTGTGTTGAGGATGCAATGTGTGACATTTCCAACAATTTGACTGTGACAAGTGCTTGTTGGGCAAGTGCAATAGGAATATAAGCGTGTGGCAACATCGCAACAGAATTGCAGTAAAAGAAAAATGCAGTATTGAAGTGTTGCATTTGCAACACATTGACTGAAATAATATTGTTGTTGCATGTGTAATGAATAGCAGAGGTGTTGCGCTTGCAACATTTTAGTATAACTGATTACAGTGGCAAATATAAACTCTATCTATATATTGCTTTATTTTGATCTGACACTAAATAAAAGGTAATTGTATCATTATTCGATTGTTTCGAATCTGCAAATTTATATTACTGTAGGTTACTGTATATTACTGTATGTTGCACTATTGTTGCGATACTGCAACAGTGCAGATGTGGCAAATAAAACATGTTAAAACTAGCTTTATTGTTCTGAGACCCTTACTGGGAATTAATAATAACAATAACTAAAATATATTTACATTAATAAATAAGCTTATTCGCTTAATTTGATTTAATATTAAATGATTCAATAATCGAAATAACTTAACATAACTTTTCGACAGATTTGCATTTGTAACATAATAACTGTTTGGCGCTGTGTTGCAGATGCAAAGTGTGGCATTTGCAACAATTTGATTGTAATAAGTACTTGTATCGGCAGGTGCAACAGGTGTCTAAACGTGTGGCAGCGTCGCAACAAAATTACAGTAAAAAGAAAAATGTGGCGTTGTAGTGTTGCACTTGCAACACATTGGCTGAAATAAGGCTGGTGTTGCATTTGCAACACATTGGCTGAAATAATGCTTGTGTTGCATTTGCAACACATTGGCTGAACTAATGCTGGTGTTGCATTTGCAACAAGTAGCAGAGCTGTTGCGCTTGCAACATCTTAGAATAACCGGTTACAGTGGAACATATAAACTCTATCTATTATATATATTGCTTTAATTTAATCTGGACACTAAGTATAATGTAATTATATCATTATTTGATTTTTGAACCTACAACTTTATATTATTGTATGTTAATGTAACCGAAATAACTCAACCTAACTTGATTACAATGGAGCATATAATCTCTATCTATACATTACTTTATTTTGATTTAAACACTAAATATAATATAATTGTATCAGTATTTGATTATTAATGTATGCTATTATATTACTGTATGTTGCATTATTGTTGCATACATATTGCCGATGTGGCAAATAAGACAATTAATGTTAAAACTAGCTTTATGGTTCTGAGACCTTTAAGGGAAATTAATAATAACAACAATTAAAATTGGTTTACATTAATAAATAATCCGATTCTAATTTGATTTAGAATGGACACTTAATATAATGTGATCGTATCATTATTTGATTCTTTGAACCTGCAACTTTATGTTACTGTATGTAACTAAATAATATTGTATGTTGATTATTGTTGCACTAATGCAACAGTGCTGATGTGGCAAATAAAACATGTTAAAACTAGCATCATGGTTCTGAGACCCTTACTGGGAATTTATAATAACAACAACTAAAACCTATTTACATTAATAAATAATCTGATTCGCTTGAATTGATTTAATATTATATGATTCAATAACCAAAATAACTCAACATAACTTTATGACAGACTTGCGTCTGTAACATAGTAGCTGTTTGGCGCTGTGTTGCGGATGTAATGTGTGGCATTTGCAACAATTTGAATTTGATAAATGCCCGTGGGCAAGTGCAACATGTGTCTAAGCGTGTGGCAACGTCACAACAAAATCACAGAAAAAGAAAATGCGGCGTTATAGCGTTGCATTTGCAACACATTGGCTGAAGTGATGCTGGTGTTGCATGTGCAATAGGTAGCAGAGGTGTTGCGCTTGCAACATTTTAACACAACCGAATACTTAGCTTTATTTTTATCTAGACACTAAATAAATAAATATAATTGTATCATTCTTTAATTGTAACTGTATGTCACTGTATAATTACTGTGTGTTGCATTATTGCTGCATATTGAAATAAAGCCGATGTGACAAATAAGACAATTAAAGTTTAAACTAGCTTAAGGATTCTGAGACCTCTAAGGGAAATTAATAATAATAATAACTAAAATATGTTACATTAATAAACAATCTGACTCTAATTTGATGTTAAATGGAAATTAAAGATAATGTAATTGTAGCATTATTTGATTCTTTGAACCTGCAACTTTATATTACTCTTTGTAACTAAATAATACTGTATGTTGCATTATTATTGCAAAATGCAACAATGCCAATTTGGCAAATAAGACAATTAATATTAAAACTAGTTTGATGATTTTAAGACGATTCTAATTTGATTTAATACGAACACTAAATATAATGTAATTGTACCATTTATTAATTCTTTGAACCTGCAACTTTATATTATTGTATAATACTGTATGTTATATTATAATTGCACTACTGCAACAGTGCCGATGTGGCAGAAAAGACAATTGTATCATTATTTGATTGTAACTATATGTTACTGTATATTACTGAACGTTGCATTGTTGTTGCACTACTGCAACAGTGCCGATGTGGCCAATAAGAAAATTATTGTGAAAACTAGCAAAATGGTTCTAAAACCCTGACAAGAAATTTATAAAAAGAACAAGTAAAGTATGTTTTCATAAATAAATAATCTGATCCCAATTTGATTTAAAACGAACACTAAATATAACGTAATTGTATCATAATTTGACTCTTTGAACCTGCAACTTTATATTAATTATGTTTTGTTGCACCAATGCAACAGTACCGATGTGTTTAAAACAATGTAAAAAATTAGCCCTATAGTTCTGAGACCCTTACGGGAAATTAGTTTGTATACCATTAGCAGGCTACCCGTAAGATGGGAATAAATAAATAAAAAAAAAAAAAAAACCTAACCTAACCTAACCTAACCTAACCTAACCTAACCTAACCTAACCTAACCTAACCTAACCTAACCTAACCTAACCTAACCTAACCTAACCTAACCTAACCTAACCTAACCTAACCTAACCTAACCTAACCTAACCTAACCTAACCTAACCTAACCTAACCTAACCTAACCTAACCTAACCTAACCTAACCCAGGAGGGTAGTCCTCAGCTGCAGCAGGAAAGAGGATGCGGAGAAGATCTCCAAAACTCTTGGCGCAGGTGGCACCGGATTTGAGGCGAGAGCGGCTCTAAACAAACTGCCATTAGTCTGCATCCGCAACGTCTTGTCAGACAAAAGTGACAAAGACGTGGTGGAATCGTTGCTCTCCCAAAATAAACATCTTTTGGGAGGAGTGGATCCACCAGCGGAGTGCCCTAGGGTTTTGTATCGCCGCAAAGCGAGGAACCCGCATGAGTGCCACTTCATAGTGGAGCTTCATCCAAATCTCTGGAAAAGGTTCACGGAGGCGGGCACAGTCCACATAGGTCTGCAGAGGAGGTCGATCGAGGACCACTCACCACTGGTGCAATGCACGGGATGCCTGGGGTACGGCCACTCGAAAAGAGTGTGCAAGGAGAAGGGCATCGCGTGCAGTCACTGTGGTGAGCCTCACACCTATGTGGACTGTCCGCATAAGGCAAATTTGCCCGTCTGCGTGAACTGCCAGAGAGCAAAGCTCCACAAGTCTGATCTGGCACACAACGCCTTTAGTAGCGACTGTCAGATCAGACAGAAGTGGGACTCGATAGCGAGGTCTCGCGTGGCATACTGCTAAGGGCACCGCAGTTAACGGCAGCGCCGTTCCCCTCACAGGTAAAACTAAGGACAGCAAATTGCGAATCATCCAGGCCAATCTACAGCGGGCCAAGCTGGCGACACAGGAGCTCTTGTGCACGGCACATGCCAACCGGGTATCCGTCGCCCTTGTCCAAGAGCCGTATGTCGGCTCCAAGGGCGAACTTAAACAATACCCGGGCACAAGAGTTATCCAAATGACGTCAGCTCGCCAAAAATCAGTAAAGGCCGCGGTCGTGGTCTTCGGTGGGGAGCTGGAAGTCATTCATGACCCTCAGCTCGTCACCGAGAACATCGCCGCGGTCCTGCTGAAGGCAGGCTCGCTGAGATTGGCTGTGCTGTCCGTATACCTGGAGGGGGACGAGGATTTGGAGCCGTATCTCCAAAGAATCCGGTACGTCTGCGCCAAGCTGCAGACTGAGAATGTCATCCTGGCAGGGGATGTCAACGCGTGGAGCCCTTGGTGGGGGAGTGACTCCGAAGACCATAGGGGCTCAGCCTTCCGATCCTTCCTTGAGGAAATGGACCTCCAGATCCTGAACACAGGCAACACCCCCACTTTCGAGGTCTTTAGAGGAGGCCGCATGTGCACTAGTCGAGTAGACGTGACCACATGTAGCCTCCAGCTCCTGGACAGGATGGGCGGATGGAAAGTCGACCGGGAGCTGATCACTTCGGACCATAACGCGATTACCTACCACGTGTGCCTGGAGAGGGAACTGGAAACCCTCAAACCCCAGAGCACACGTGTGTACAACACAGCGAAGTCCGATTGGTCAGCTTTCGGCCGTTCTATCCGCTCAGGCCTGGACGAGAGCAATCTGACGGCCTCGAGGGTGGAGACTGTTACTACGCCTGGGGAACTGGAGACCATCCTCGACTCCTACCTAACGGTTATCTCCACAGCGTGTGAAGAAGCCATACCAAAGGTAGGGGTCCAAAAAGGAAGGAAACCTCTGCCGTGGTGGACCGCCGCTCTGGGACTTCTCAAAAGAGAAGTCAAGACCAAGAGGCGGCGCATAAGGAACGCCGCGGCAGAACGAAGGCAACACGTTGTTGACCAATACCTAGAGGCGAATCAGCGTTATAAAGCGGCTGTGCAAGATGCACAGACTGCCAGCTGGAAGCAATTTTGCTCAAAACAGGATAGGGAGAGCCTATGGGATGGGGTCTACAGGGTCATCAGGAGAACCGCCAAAAGGCAAGAGGACCAGCTGCTGGTGGACTCGACAGGGAACACCCTTGGTCCTAAAGAGTCCGCAAAGCTGCTGGCTCTTACGTTCTTTCCTGATGACGTTGTGGACACCGAAACCCCCACTCAACGGCAAATTCGCGAGAGCTCGGAAGTGTCAGTCCATCAACTCCTGGACAAACTCGGTTCCGACGATCCGCCCTTCACGGCTCCGGAGCTTGATTTGGTATTGAGAAACCTCAATCCAAAAAAGGCTCCGGGGCCTGATGGGTGGACTGCGGACATATGTGAGCGAGCAATCCGTGTTGCGCCGGAGGTGTTCCTGGCAATTGCCAACAAATGTTTGGCAATAGGACACTTCCCGGTGCGGTGGAAGCTCGCTCACATATGTATTATCCGAAAGTCCGGGAAGGAGGACTACACTACTCCGAAGGCGCACAGGCCGATAGGCCTCCTACCTGTTATGGGCAAAATTGTGGAAAAGCTTCTAGTGTCCCGTCTAGGATGGCATTTGCTACCTTCCTTGAGCACTAGGCAG